>JAJJMC010009453.1:6855009-7086841 GCA_023531435.1 Papaver californicum
GATACATGAATCCTCGAATATACCAGATATCAAGGAATATGCTATGAGGTTGACCTAGGACGACATATGAATCCTCGAATATACCAAATGTCTGTGATATACTATGAGATTGACCTAAGACTAATATGATTCCTATATTTAATCCAATATTCTTGGATATGCTATGAGATCGACCTTAGCGGAAAAAAGAATCGTATAATTATTCAGATATTATCGGGGTTAGTAAGACATTGACCTAGGAAGATATATGAATCTTTGAATATACATAATATCATGGGGTATGATATGAGATTAACCTAAGACTATATAGGAATCCTTGAATATACCAAATATATGTGATATGCTATGAGATTAACCTAAGACTATAATGATTCTTATATTTACTCTGATATTCTTGGATATGCTATGAGATCGACCAAAGTGGACAAAAGAATCGTATAATTCTTCAGATATCATTGAGGTTACTATAACATTGTCCTAGGACGATATATTAATCCTCGAATATACCAGATATTAGGGGATATGCTATGAGGTTGAATAGGACGATATATGAATCCTTGATTATACTAGATATTAGGGGATATGATATGAGATTTACCTAGGACTATATATGATTCCTCGAATATATCAGATATATGTTATATGCTATGAGAATTACCTAAGTCTAATATGATTCCTATATTTACTCCAATAATCTTGGATATGCTATGAGATCAACTTAAGTGGACAAACGAATCGTATAATTATTCGGATATAATCGGGGTTAGTAAAACATTAACCAAATAAGATATATGAATCCCTTACTATACCAGATATCATAGAATACGATATGAGTTTGACCTAGGACTATATATGATTCCTCTAATATAACAAATATATGTGATATGCTATGAGATTTACCTAAGACTAATAATATTCCTATATTGACTCCAATATTCTTGGACATGCTATGTGATCGAACTAAGTGAAATAAAAAATCATATAATTCTTCAGATATCATCAGTGTTATGATAACATTTGCCTAGGACGATAGATGAATCCTCGAATATACTAAATATCAAGGGATATGCTATGTGGTTGACCTAAGACGATATATGAATCCTCGAATATACCATATATTACAGGATATGATATGGGGTTGACCTAGGCTTATATATGATTCCTCGAATATACCAGATATATGTGATATGCTATGAGATTGACATAAGACTTATATGATTCATATATTTACCCCAACATTCTTGGATAAGCTATGAAATCGACCTAAGTGTACAAAAGAATCGTATGGTTCTTCGGAAATCATCGGTGTTACTATAACATTGGCCTAGGACGATATATGAATCCTCGAATATACCAGATATCAGGTGATATGCTATGAGGTTTACCTAAGAGGATATATGAATCCTCGAATATACCATATATCAGGTATAATGGTATGAGGTTGACCTAGGACTATATATGATTCCTCAAAAAAAACAGATATATATGATATGTTATGAGATCGGCCTAAGTGGACAAAAGAATAGTATAATTATTCGGATATCATCGGGGTTAGTATAACGTTGACCTAGGAAGATATATGAATCCTCGAATATACCAGATACCAGGGGATATGATATGAGATTGACTTAGGATTATATATGATTCCTCAAATATACCAGATATATGTGATATGCTATGAGATTGACCTAAGACTAATATGATTCCTATAGTTACTCCAATATTCTTGGGTATGCTATGAGATCGACCTAAGTGGACAAAAGAATCGTATAATTATTCTGGTATCATCGGGGTTGGTAAAACATTGACCTAGGAAGATATATGAATCCTTGAATATACCAGATATCAGGGGATATGATATGAGATTGACCTAGGACTATATATGATTCCTCGAATACACCAAATGTCTGTGATATACTATGAGATTGACCTAAGACTAATATGATTCCTATATACTCCAATATTCTTGGATATGCTATGAGATCGACCTAAGTGGACAAGAGAATCATATAATTCTTCGGATATCAATGGAGTTACTATAATATTGTCCTAGGACGATATTGAATCTTCGAATATACCAGATATCAGGAGCTATGCTATGAGGTTGACCTAGGAGGATATATGAATCCTTGAATATACCAGATATCATGGGATATGATATGAGGTTGACCTAAGACGATATATGAATCCTCGAATATACCAAATGTCAGGGAATATGATATGAGATTGACCTAGGGCTATATATGATTCCTCTAATAGACCAGATATATATGATATGATATTAGATTGAGCTAAGGGCATCTCCAACGGACGACCGAGTAAAGATTATCTTTACTCTTTGATCGCCTAAATTGAAGCGCAACGGGCGATTAAATTTGGGATTTCGACGACTATATGTACAGTAACTGAGAACTTTTACTCTCACAAAATATATAGTCGCACGCTCTTTTAAATATGCGTTAATAAAAAACGCTTCGTTGAGAAAGCGTTTTAAAACACGGACGTTTGGTTAGAGAAGCGTATGATGAGACGCTTGGATAGAAAAGCGTATGATTTAATGCTTCCCTAAGAGAACGCAAGCTAACTGAAACGCAAGCAAAGGGAGCGCCTGACTAAACGTCCAACTAGGGAGACGTTCACGGGGGAACGTTCACCTAGGTGAACGCCTATCCCAGGCGCTCGCCTAAGAGAACACAGCACACCTCCTGGAGGATGTCCAGTTTTATAACGTTCCTCTGGGAAAACGTCCCAATTAGACGCTCTTCTATTTAGGCGTTGCAACAAAACGTCCCCTTACAGGAGCGTTTTTGTTACCATTGTAAAATGTAACCGTCGAACGGCTATTAAATCCTTATGTATATAAACTAGTTGATGTAGGATGTTTCATTCCACAATAACATTTCATAACTCAGTTTCAACAAATAAAGAAATTTTTAAGGTTTTCAAAAACAATTTCCTTCCAATTTGTTTTTCATTCCAATTTGTTTGTAATCACTTTTCAGTAATGGGTCCTAAACCAAGAGGTCCAAATTTTACTGTTAATGAAGATATAACCATGTGTAAGATTCATTTATCAATATCTCAAGATTGTAGTGTTGGTACCGATCAATCAGAAGAAAAATTATGGTCTCGCATCAAAGCTGGAATGAAAGAAGCTATACCTTCAATGGCTGATCGGAGTTGGACCTCTATTCAGAAACGCTTTCAGGGAATAAGTAAAGAGGTGGCTCTGTACTCTGCAAAGGAGGCAGAAGTGGAACGTGAACACCATACTGGATGGGGCCCAGAAACAAAGGTCTGTGAAGACTTATATTTTATGCACTGCCTTTTTAAAGTTTTGAATTGTATATGATGCACTAACTATTTTTCTGAACAACAATAAACAGAGCGTAGAAGTAAGGAGGCTGTTCAAGGAAGCTAATGGTGGGAAACCATTTAAGCACGAAGAGTGCTACGCAATTATGTTAGAAAACATCAAATATTCAAGACGATCAACACAAGTTTTCGATTCATCACAAGCCGAAGAAGATTCAGATACCGAAGACGATACTCGAAATATACTTTCGCCAAGCCAAGGCCAATGCAGTGGATACGAAGAAATTGGAGATATACCTAACACGTATCCCCGTCCAATGAGGAAAAAAAAGGCTAAACGTTTGAAGGTAACAGGGAAAGCAAAATCCAGTGCCCAAGCCGATGCCTTGGACACAATTATTATCAACCAAAAAAACTTCAACAACAGTTATATGGAAAATGCTAAAAGGAAGAATGATCAGAGAGAAGCCGAGTTTGCAGCAAAAGAGGAGTATCGTATTATGATGACGGACGTCTCTCATTTGGATGCCGCAAGCAAAGAGTGGATTGAAATAAGGAATCAAGAAATTTTACAGAAAAGAAGAGAATCTCGGCTTGGTTAAACCATATAAAACTTCGAGTGTATTGAATTCCGACTATTAATGAAAATTCTAATTTGTGAGTCCTTAAATAGATTATCACTTATTAGAGCATCCAGACCAGACCACATCTCAATGTAAAAATCAGTTTTCAACATTGTCAGATATTATAAAAAGTAAGTTGACAAGGCAATGACAGGAATTAAACTAAACATTCATATTAAGGTTAAAAGTGATACAAAGGTTCAACAGTTTAGGACGTGCAACATGCCTTTAAACCACTTAGTGCCCCTAGTGGCCGAGTGGTGTCTCGGGAGGGTTTACAAGAGATATACCCACAAAACGTAGCCGGATGGTTTACAAATTTTTCATACTTCACCGAAATCCGACCATAAATGTTCAATCAAGTCATTTCGTAATTGAATATGCGTTTCTTTGCTATGTACTGCAACTCGGCGTTGGTGAATCGACATCCTCGACAGTTCTGTAGTTTGTTGACGGGATATATTAACAGGTGCGTGGTAGCGCCCTTGATCATATTCATGTGGCCAATCACCGGGTTGATGTTCATCTTCCACAATCATATTATGGAGAATAATAACCGTTTTCATTATATATGCTAGTGCGTCCATATTCCATATTCTAGCTGGTTGTTTAACGATTGCAAATTGGTTTTGCAGAACCCCAAAACCTCGCTCAACATTTTTTCGGCAGCCCTCTTGGATAGTTGAGAATTTTCGTTTCTTTTCCGAATCTGGATGCTTGATCGACATAATAATGGTTGCTACCTCTGGGTATATCCCATCACCGAGATAGTACCCCATATCATATTGGTTCCCATTAACCTTGAAGTTCATAGGTGGTGTTTTACCTCTGATTAGGTTCTTAAAAATATAAGAACGGTTCATTACATTTATATCGTTGTTGGAACCGGGCATACCAAAAAAAGCATGCCAAAACCAAAGATCTTGTGAAACCACCGCCTCCAATACAATACTTTCATCGCCTTTGTAGGCAGTGTATGTACTAGATTCGGCTGATGGATATCTATCCCATTTCCAATGCATACAATCCACACTTCCTAGCATCCCAGGAAATCCCCTCGCTTTGTTCTGGTTAAGCAACAATTCTACATCCGTAGTAGTTGGGTTGCGCAAATACCGTTCCTCATATAAATGCAGTATCATCAAACAAAATCGTCGTGTTGCCTCAAGAACCGTGGTTTCTCCGATGCGTAAGTACTCATCTATTGCATCCGTCGCAGATCCATTAGCCAGCATTCGAATTGCAGCCGTAATTTTCACGTGTGGGGTTAATCCTAGGCGCCCGGCCGTATCCCGTTTTTGAACGAAATAAGGATTAACTGCTACTATATCCCGCAATATACGGTTGAACAATTGTCTTCTCATACGAAATCTTCTACGAAAAACATGGGGAGGAAAAGTCGGGTTTCTTGAAAAGTAATCTGTCCATAGTAGTCTAGCTCCATCCTCTCGATTTCTCTGTATTTCGATTCTAGTACGTGGTCAGTCAATGTATGAAGCGACCAAGCCTAAATTTAGTGCTGCGTTATTTTGGTTAATCGGAAATGCTTCTTCGTCTGATGAGGAAGTGGTGTTATTACTATCATCATTAGATGTCGAAGATAAGTTTAACTGATTAGGAGGAATATAAGAAGAGGAATTAGAAGCAGCATAAAACATGTTGCAGTTTTGATAACCTGCCATTGAAAGGGGAAGGAAGTATGTTTTTGGGAGGTTGCTAGTTTTGTGGTGTTTAGATGTTCTGGGTTGGTTTGTAGTTGTTGATGTGTTTTCAATGGAGAATGATGTGTTCTTTTTATAGTTATGTTTAAGATAACAACGAAAAATCAAGAGATAAGAAGTTTCAGATGATTAGAAAATACAACGCAGAGCGTAGAGTCAAATTTATGCATACATAAACAACAGCAATAAAGAAAAAACAGACAAATAATTTTGAATGAGAAAATCAAGAGATAAGAAGTTTCAGATGAATAGACAATACAACGCAGAGCGTAGGGTCAAATTAAAGCATACATAAACAACAGCTGTAAAGAAAAAACAGACAAATAATTTCGAATGAGAAAATCAAGAGATAAGAAATTTCAGTTGATTTGACAATACAACACAGAGATAAGGCCTAAAAACAAGAAACTGAAATTTACCTATAAAACAAAAACTACAGAGCTAAGAAGTGTCGGTGGAAGAGAAAATACATGCAGTAAAATCCAAATTAAAACAAAGCCAAACATATTAAAGATAAGAAAACGACACATTTAGAAAAAACAAAACGGTGACATGCATGACATAGGTAAACCCAAATTTTGTTTTTCTCTATTTATTATTCTTTTGTTTTTGTTCTTCACTTCATGAATTTAACTCCAATCATGTCAACATTTCATTCATCTGAAGGCTTGGCTTGTCGGACGACGTGCACGGCGTTCTTCAGTACTGGGTAGAATAATCAACACAAAAGGATTGAATTGTTCCATTACCCTTAAGATCTCGAGATGAGGTTTGTACCGGAAATCGTGTTGTTTCCATCTAGTCCATTCCTCAAGTGTTCTCTGAACAACTTCATCATCTGTTTCATTTGTAAGACGAAATCCATTGACCTTACCAGTTAAAGAAGAAAATTCAAGGACTTCCTTTGTTATTTGAACATATCGACAAAAAAGGCCTGCTCTGTTCCTGTTGTTGGGATTACCGGTTTCATTACAAAAGTTTGCATGTGTATGTTCCAACCATTGCATGCTCATACAAACATTCATCCGACGTTCATGCCCCCTTGATGGATAATGCAAAACTATGTTTCGACATATGGATAAATCTTCCTCTAGCGTAAAATTATCTGCATTTAACCGAAAATTTTCGTAACCCGCCATTAAATGAAAACCCAGAATTACAAATTTGATCTTAATTGTTACTGAGATGGATTTGGAATGAGAATGATACATATAGGCTATTGTATTTATAGGACTCCATGTAAGGGTATTTGGTCGTTGTTCAACGGTAACAATCCATAATGGTAACAAAACGGTAACATATAGGTTGGAACTTTTTTTAAAAACCAAATGAAAGAGTCTGTACGGCCACAAAGAAAACACATAATTGAAAACAAATACAGATAAATTCAAATGTATTTTGAAATTGTAAAACAATAAAGTCCAAAATATAGTGTAAATTGGAATGACTACATAATAATGGAATAACACTATTCAGTAGTTTAGTCCCCACGAGAAGAGCGAGGTGGCATAAAAGGAGGCATACTTGACGAAGTTCCCTGACCCCCCGTGGTCCACATTTGCGTTGGGAGAGTTGCCGGAAAATTACCAACCCCTAAGTGTGGAGATTGAGAATGAGCACGGGCAAGTTGTAGGTGCAAATTAGTGTTTTCATTCTTATAGTTGCGCAATTCCTCCATCCTTTCCCTCGACTGGGCCAAATGAAACTTACGGAATTCTTCGGTAAAATCGGCAGATTCTTGCGCAAAATTATAAGCTTCGACCTTTATATGAAAGAAAAAGGTCAGTTTCTCAAACATTTTCTTTCAAAATATATTTTCGTTTAAATTTTAAATATACTTACATATGTCCAATTATCTTGAGGCGGAATGGCAAAATGTTCAGCGGGTTGGTCGAGGGTTTCCGTAACAAGCCCACCCAAACAGTCGTATGTTTGCACCTCCCAGTTGACTTGGGTGCAAAATTTGTTGGAGTTTGTAACAAGTCGCCAGTACTCCAAATAGCAATCATAAGTAACCCGATCCTGGAGATAGTCATTTATTGGTATGGCACTCGATTCCCTCATCTTGGTAGCCTCGGCATCAGTGATGTTGTTCACACAACTTGGGGGTTGCGAGGAATTCTCCATCCACCATAGATTTGGTGCCATAAACGGTCTCCAAGGTACACGTTATGCTGTAAAATTTAATTATTATCATCCATGTACCAGAAAATTGAAAAAGAATATTTATAAATATGACTATTTGAACTAGAAATTCTCAACTCACAGTGCCAACCCAAGTAAATACGGTGCGGGTATTAGATACCGCCATAGCTACGCGGATTATCTCATTAATGTGGCGTGCCGCAATTTCAACCCATGGTCTCTATGTCACAACATCCATTGTCAATTCATTCAAAAGTTTCCTTGCACCCTTAATATCATTACTCTTCCTTCGCGTACTCTTCTACAGCGAACATGTTGGCCAAGGACATTCTTTCTCATCGGGGATGTTGTGAGGTCGAAGTATGCTCAGATATTCGTACCCCCAAAACTTGAATTTGATTAAAACAAAGTTAATAATGTACCCCGAAATTATTAGTTATATGAAAATTCAAGGAAATAAAATTACCTCCAATATTTGACAAGACCCGGTTTAGTGACTGTTGACCCCTCCCTGCTGCACCAAGTGCGGAATAAAGTCTTGACATACCAGCACTACCCCAGTCAAAAGTTCCAACTTTATTTGTATCCTCAAAAGCAGCTAACCATCCAGCATCGATGTAGTTCTTAGCATTGGAAAAGAAGAACTGTCCCAGAACATACATCCAGAATGCTCGGGCCACTCTCTCAGCAAGTACATTATCCTGTTGCGCCTCAACCAACTTTGCCTCTGTAAAGTATGTGCCCAAAAAGGCCACAGTAATGGCATCTGAAATCCACTGCGCCGGGATACCTTCTCTCCGATAAACTTCAGAGTCTTTTAAATCTGGGAAAATATGGTCACGGACATGTTGAAAGGTATACTTATCCGGGTCATATGGAGGCGCCTCGCCAATACCAATACTGATTCCTGTCAACATCACCCAGTCTACAGGTGTAAAACCCATTTCACCAAATGAGAAGTGAAAGGTGTTCGTCGTGTCCCAAAAACGCTCGACGAATCACCAACATCCATTGACAAAAACCGGTCCCATCCTGCCCTTTCAATAATAAATTTTGCTCTTTCGCAGGTTTTGGTTATAGCTTTATACGCTTGTTGGACCGATTTCAGAGACCCACGATGCATATATTTGGTTTTTGGGTCGGCTCTCGAACTCATATTGCTGGAAACGTGACCTTCATCATCTTCCACCATACTATAATTTCCTAAACCAATATCATCATTCACTCCTTCGGCAGTGCTGGCATCTGGTACATCCTGGGTTGTTCGGGCTTTCTTGTTGTTTTTTTTCCGACCAACGAATCGGGAAGCGGCATTTCTCAACATCTACACAAATTCAATTTTTTCGAAACACAATAGAGCAAAAATGTAACTCCAGATTTATCCATATATCAACGACAATACAGATTACAGTTCAAACAAACCTATAGACACATCATACATATTACAGAGACATACTTAGCAATTGGCATATAATTTCGAGACAACTCAATGTCTAACATATATCTAGAAAATTAGTTGTTCAGCCAATAATCATGTTGCGGTATATATTGTAATGTTCAGTTCAATGTGTGAAACGATGTATGTGTTCGAATCAGGAATTACTCAAACAGACAATAATGATGAAAATTTTAATCAAAACTGCATATAGTGCAAAAAATTAACTGTTTTAAGCTATTTATAAAAATCATAAACCCGAAAAATTATGTTCTAATTTTATTTTTCTAATTTTAATTTTCTCATTTTCGACTCAAAAATTATTTTATTAATAAAAATGTTCCCGGCACAATCATGTTCTAATTCAAATTATGTTCTAATTCTAATCTTCATTATGGTTTATAATCCTAATTATGTTCACCATTCTAATTATATTCTAAGTCCTAATTAGGTTCACGGCTTAATCCTAATCCTAACAACGATGGAGTCCCGTGAAAAAATGGTTACTTTGAAACGACAATAAAACCCAACAAACGCAGTTAAACAACAAAATCAAACTAAAACAAAGAAGAAAATGACTGTGATAAAGATTTAATTACCTTGTTGAAGCAAATTTTTCTCCACACAAAGGCGCCGTCGTCTGTTGAGCGTTGTGAGATGGGAGAGACGAAGAGCCAGGGAGAGCGTTAAATAGGAAACCCTAGACACAGGCGCTCTCCAAGCTCATCTGGACGCTCCATTCACTAACACGAACGCTCCCCTGGACAACACGTTTACACCAAACGCTCCCCACCATACGACGCCCACACCCAAACGCTCCCCAACATACAACGTTTAAACCCAAACGCTTCCCCCAGCACAACGTCGATTGGGCGCTTAATCTGGTGGGCGCCCATAAAGCGCTACTGTGGGTGGGCGTTCTGGGAGTGCACGCTATTCTAGAAGGACTTCTGGTATTCAGGCGTTTACTAGGAGCAGCGTTTATCACTAAACGTCCACGCAGCACAACGCGCGAATTGTAGACGTTCACCTAATACAACGCTGGTCCAACAGACGCTTATCAGTGTTGACGTTAAACATACGTCCACCCACAGTAGCGTAACAAAATGCAAATGCTCATGTATAGTTGCATCTGGTTTCAGAATACGAAACGCTCACGTGATAAGGCGTATGACAATATACGTCTTCGCACACAAACGTCCGTGTCAACTAACGTTACTCTACAACAACGTTTTACAACAGACGTCATTTTAATTGTACGTGCGATCATATTTATTCTGGAAACCGTTGTAAAAAAAAAGAAAAAAGATCAAATTTTTTTAGTTTTTAGTCTTTGGTATACTCGCCTTGTTGGAGTTGCCCTAAGACTAATATGATTCCTATATTTACTCTAATATTCTTGGATATGCTATGAGATTTACCTTAATGGAAAAAAGAATCATATAATTCTTCGGATATCATCGGGGTTACTATAACATTGGCCTAAGACGATATATGAATCCTAGAATATACCAGATACCAACGGATATGCTATGAGGTTTATCAAGGACGATATATGAATCCTCGAATATACCAGTTATCAGGGGATATGACACTACAAGAAAATGTAGATTTAGTGACAATTTTTTTGCTGACAAAGAAGATTTCACTGGCAAAACTCACTTATTGGTACAAATAAAATGATTGTTACTATTATTAGTTTTCTCGCGACAAAACTCAGATTTTGTTATTAAATTTGTCGCTAAAAGTAAGTTGATTTTTTAGCGACCAAACTTAGAGACAAAATACTGGTTAGTCACTGATAAGTTTTTAGTCATAATATCTTTTGTCACAGTTTATTTTTTCGTTTGGATGTTAAAAGATTGTTGTTGAATCTTTTCTCGTGACAATCCATAACATTTATTACAAAAAATTAATTTATTGAAAAAATTAAATCGTTATAAAATAATTTTAAAGCGACAAAAAGAAAAGTTTGTCTTTGTTTTTATTTTTAGTGAACAACGATAATTCTTGATGCTAATATTTATATAACAACAATTTTGTCACCAAAAAGAACATCTGCAGCGATTTAAATTTTGTCGCTCTAGTCATTTTCAGTGGCATTATAATTTTCTCGCAGTTTATAATTTTTTAATCTACTAGAGTTTGGCCATACAAAATTCTTTAAGGTGAAAAAATATATAGGACATTGTTGCTAAACAATAAATTTTTGGTAACAATATATTATATCACGTAACATAACATTTAACAACGGGATATGAATTATCACATTGATTTACTCATGCAAGTAATCCTGTCATGAATGTTATTATATTTAATTTGATGCAATTACCTTAATTTTAAAGGATTGAATTTCTATTTTTTTTCAATTTTACTCAATTTATTCAATTTTACTCGAATTTATTTAATTTTTATGCAATTACCTTATTCTAAAGGAATGAATTTTCGGTTATCTTTCTAGTTTTTTAAATTTAACTCAATTTCTTCAATTTTACTCAAATTCGTTCAAATTCGATTGAATTTTCATTATAAATTTTCAAATTTGCTTTAAATTTATTATAAGTGTAGTATCAAATTTTGATTATAATCATCCAATGTGATGCAATCATTTCAAATAGAAAGTATTGAATTGCTATTATTTTATTTTTTTGAATTTCAGACATTTTTTTCAATTTTACTCGGATTCTTTAAAATTTGATCGAATTTGCATCACACATTTCCAAATTGTTTTCTATTTATCGTAATTGAAGTATAAAATTTTGATTATAATCATTGAATTTGATGCCATCATCTCAAATCAAAAAGATTATGTTTTTTTTCTAATATCCCTTATTTTTAAATTTTACTCAGATTCTTTCAAATTCAAACGAATTTCCATCACACAATTCTAACACTAGTATAAATCTTTACGTAGGCCACAATTTGATAGAATAAAGTAAAATTGAGTATCATTAAATTCAATTTGTGGATAATTAGTCAAAGTTAGTATGCTCTAGTGACATCGAGTGAAAATTAAGTACAATAGAATTAAATTAAATGGAATTAGATGGATAATCATTTATGGTGAAAATGATCTAGTGATTTTGATAGAATAAACTAAAATTGAATAATATTATATTCAATTTGTGGATAGTTAGTCAAACTAAGCTTGATTGAGTGACATCAAACGAAAATTGAGTACAATTGGATTGAATTAGATGAAATTAGGTGGATAATCAGTCATTCTGAGTAGATCTAGTGGTGTTGAGTATAATATAGTTATTTTCATGCAATAGAGTAAAATTAAATAAAACTAGATTGAATCAGTAGATAATTAGTGACTGTGAGTATTATCTAGTAACATTTAGTGCAAATTAGTACAATTTGATAATATTAGATGGATTTGGGTTGATAATTAGTTACATGGAATATGATCTAGCGATTTTGATGGAACAAGGTAACAATTACTCCGATTCGTTTTGTTATTTTTTAGGTTATTTTTATTTTTTCATTTATTTTTCAGATTTTTGTTGAGTTTCAGGTAATAATTATTAGATCCTTTCTAATTATTTTGATTTATTTTATTATTAAAATTAATTCTTAATTCATATAATTTCCATGATTTTTTTTTTGAGGAAATAATAGTTGCGGATTCGTTTCCATTTTCAAATTCATTATCATTTATATATGTCTCGGATTTATTATGTTGAAGGTCAATAATAGTTTTTATTGTCATTAAATCTCATTGGATACACTTTGAAATTTACATATATCGATTCCAAGACAAATTCAACCTACTATGAGATACCTTAAATCTTATTGTATATGACTAGTGATTTTAGATAAGAAAATATATTATTGAAATTAAGTATAGGTACAACATTTGTCCTTTCTCAGACTTATAAATAATAAATATGGAGGTTTTTCCGATCACGAAAAATTGTTATTAGACCTAGCATATTCATCCATTACATCAGCACATCCATTTGCATCTCTACCCACACTAGAACAAGTCCAACTTGTAAACGATTTAAGAAAAAGTAAACATTCTTGAAGTACACTATTTGTTGTAGATTTAATGCTACTTAACCATCCATTTATGGCACTAGTAACATTTTTATGATCTCCTAATAACTAATTTGTTAGTTGCCCATTTTATTGCTTCAAGTGCAGCTAGCGTCTCTCCCTGCTCCTCATCTAGTGTTTTTAACTGTTCCCTTATAGCTCTGCAGCATCCCTCATTATTGATCCAATACCTATAGAAGTGTTTTTGAAATAACTGATACATTAAAATTAATTTCCAAAGTATGCAGAAGTGGAGAACACCACTTTAGACTTCGTTGCAAGATAACAACATCTTGATTATTCAATACAGACTTATAAATCTTATTTATAAAATGTTTCAGAGAAAAGATAAATTCAGATGGTTATAAAAACTTATGGCACATCTCAATTTCCAAACAAAGTGGTCAGTGATTTACACAAGTTAGATTCCAAGACAAATTCCTCTAATGCCTGAATTTGTATAATCTCACTGGAACCTCATGCTTGTCACACATGCACTTACATACCTTGATCCGTACGAGAACTCCATGACAAATATCTACCGTTCAATAATTTTTATAATCCGTATAACTACTCCGTATTTCTCAAGCTCTCCCTCCGTAACTCTAGCAAGAAAAAATTCCAATTCACAGGCAATACCATCACTGTAATCCCTTCACTCTCTCACTCTCTCTGAAATGTCGTACGATTCTTCTCCCAGCCAGCAAAAGATCCGTCTTCACCAATCGACCAACTTCAAGCCCAATCGTGAACACAACTCATCCCCTGGGGATTCCTAGAGAAGAAGGAGATAAAGAAATTCATCATACACATCATTATTCGCAACACCACCTTCTCAACGCCCTCGATTCCAATCCCAACTCCTTCGAAGTACTCAAATTGATAGAAGAGGGAAGACTTCGAGTAGAGCAACACCAATAGAAACTCCTACATCTACAGATGATGCACCACCTTCATTAAATGCTTAACGTATTCAATTTTCTTAATCAATGGTAAAGTTGCGAGAAATTTCGTCAAATCTTTAGTTTCTACTGTGTATTGATCTCTAATAAGAGTTTTGATTTCCAATTAAGTTGCGGATTTCTAATTTGGGTTTTGATTTTTTCCTTAGGGTTAGGTTTTCAGAGTACATGACTTCATCACTGCAATTCGATGGTTGGTATTGTGCATTTGTTCATCTCTTCATTTTGTTTATTTTCTTGGTTTTGTTTTACTGATTTGTGTATTTTTGTTTTCAATTCAGGCACCAAGAAGGAGAAAGCTCCACCACCATCTTCAAAGCCAGCTAAATCTGGTGGTGGTAATAGAAGAAGAAGGTGTATTCATGATGGGTTCTTCTTTAAACCAATTCGATTTAGGGTAAATTTTCACTTTTGGGCGGCACTCGATCATCCCCTTCTCACTCACCTATAAATAAAGCCCTAAAATCATCAAGTTTTCTCCTGAGACTTCGTGTAATTTAACACTGATCGAAGGTACTTTTTCTCTAATTTCCCATTAACTGTTTGTTTTCATGGATTTAATCATGGATTCAAAACCCTAATTGTTTAATTTTGTTCACTTAATTTTAGAGACCTTCAGAATGTTGATTTCAGCTTTATTCTACCCCTTTTTAATGTGTTACATAAAATATAAAGTTTTTTATTCGGTGAAAATATGCATCACCCTATTTGTGTGTATGTATCATCACTTTTAGTTATGCATCATTCACTACCTTTGGTTTAGATTTCGTTAGATTTTTGCCTTGAACCAGCCTTGCTTCCATTTATTACTAATGATATTGTACACCGTTTAAGAGTACTGAATTGTGTTTTTGTTTTGGAATTGTTACTGGCATTAGCTATGAATTCAAAGTCAAGATAAAAACCATGTTTTTTTTTGGTAGTTGCTGGCGTTGTATCTCCACAGCTAACTAGTGGTGTTGTATCTCTACTGCTTATTAAGACATGAATACAAAGTCAAGTGTCTATGTTCCTGCAAATGTGTTGCATTGTTAAAAGGTATCCAATGCTTTAGTTTTGGATTGCATGCTTTAGTTTTGGTAGTTAGTGTTGTTGCATCTTTACAGCTTATTAAGGTATGAATTCAAATTAAAGACACACGTTTATGGATGTGTTTGTATTTGCATTGTGCTTGTAGTTCGTTAGTTCTACATTGACTCAAGTTGTTGTATCTTTGTTTATATTTAGGTAAAAAATGGCTAACAACATTGAATGACGTCCTTTGTCTCCAGCAACATCGTCTTTTACCGGTAATTCTCACTTTTCTTATGTCTGTGTTTCTTGCACTGTATCTCAAAGCCTTGTAGTAAAGGATTTTTCATTCACTCAAGTATAAGTAGTACTCTCTAAGGGCATCCACAGTCACGCGACTATACTAAAAGACTAAAGATTAAAAAATTTAATCTTTACTCCGGCCCAAAAACAGCCATGGATAGTCAAGCGGTGCTCTAGCATTGCGCATGTTGTTGAGCGAAGGCTTAGCGCTACGCTTGGGAAGACGGACGAGATTCTATCATTTCGCTTGCTCGAGACGGTGTAATAGCATACCGCCTGATGTGGAGCGGAATGCCAACGTAACGCACAAGTCCAGACGGTACCCTAGCACCTCGCCCAAACGACGGGCGATATCCAGAAACGCGCCTGGTGGAGCGAAATTCCAACTTCACGTCTGAATAAATTGTGCGTGTGCGAAATTATAGTATGGGCAGAATAGAACGGGCGGTGTCCTAGTGCACCGCCTGGTTTATCCAAGCGGAGCATTAGAGTACCGCTTGGCTTAAGTTATTAGTTAAGTTACAGTATTGTTTGTTAGTTAGTTAATTAGTTAGTAGTTAGTTAGTTAATTAGTTAGTAGTTAGTTTGTACAGTTTAGTTTAGTTAATAAGGCTTGATTAGTTTAGTTAAATTATTGCTAAGGATTGTTAGTTCACTGGTAATTAGTTAGTTAGTTACTTAGTTTAGTTAATTTGCTTAGATTAGTTAATTTTGTTTAGCTTAGTTAATTAGCTTAGTATACTTAATTTACTATGGTTTGCTTTGGGCGGAGCCTTAGCATTCCGCTTGCGCCGCCTAAGCCTTAGCATTCCGCTTGCACCAGGCGGCATGCTAGCAATGGGCTCCAACTGAGCGGTGTCCCAGCAGCATGCTTGGAGGTGGGCATTACTCTGGTACTCCGTTTCGTCAGGCGAAGCCTCAGCATAACGCTTCGTCAGGCGAACTACCAGTGCATCGCCCGTGTTTCTGAACGGATCGCTAGGACGCCGCTTGATGCTGAACGAATTTTTAGTACCCCGCTTGATCATAAAATTTTGTCGTCGATTGAAGATTACTTTTGATCAGCTACAGTTGATTTGAGCGATTAAAGACTTCTTTTAATCGCATGGCTGCGCTTCCTTTTTCTCGACTAAAGATAAAATTTAATATTTAATCCGTGTTTTAGGGCATCCACAATGGGTCGACTATACCCATCGATCAAAGATCAAAAAATTTGATCTTTGATCCGGGGTAAAAACAGCGGGAGATGATCAAGCGAGGCAAGTAAAAACTGTCGTTTGTGGGTAAACGAGTTATTATCCTATCGTTCGGAAAAACGGACGAGCCATTAACACTGCGCTTGGTACAAGCGAGATTTTGATCTCCAGTCTGCAAAACTAACCTACAGGCTCGATCCTAGAAGCTCGTCCACTCTCCAAGCGGCATCTGAATATTTCGCTTGTTCAAGCGCTGTGCCTAAACCTCGTCTAGGAAATGTGCGAAATAGCCGTGTGAAAAAATGATCCGGGCGAGAGAGTATAGTGTCGCCTGTTGCACGTGCAAGGCACTTGTGTGGGAAGTAGACGGGCGGGATGGTGTGGTGTCGTCTAGTTGAGGGAAGCGAGATTCCAACCCGTCACCTGTGTATTTCACTGTTTTTATAACCCTAAAATTTCCATTTCTATTCTTCATCTTCTTCTCGCCTCCTGTTGCCTTCCTCTCGCCTCCTACCACTCCCAGCCGAAACACTCCAAGAACCCCATTTTGCCAACAACTCTATCATTTGACGATAATCCAATACCTCGTTTCCATTTTCAAATTTTGCTCAAACATATTCCAAGCGAAATCAAGGTATATATTCTACCCTAAAAAAATTTAAATTCAATTGTTTTAATTTCGTATATAATTTAGATGATTAGTTTGTTAAATTGGTTGTAGATGTTGTTTAATTAGTATATTATAAATCCATTATTGAAATATGAATTTGTGTTATAATTATAAAATTGGGAATTTATTTAGCGTTTATGTACATGTTATGAATTAGGTTTTAAAATTTGTTGTTATTTGTTAAATTGAACATACAATATGAAATTGTTGTAGCTTAATTTTAGTGGGTTTATGTTTAATTTTTGGTTCAATGTATTATGTTGTGTAGAAACAAATTAATTTTGATTTAATTTAAAAAAAAATGTGTATGGAATTATTTGCAATTGTGTAATTTGAATTAGATTGGTTATAATGGGTGTGATTGTTGTATTTTGATAATGATGTATGTATTTTTAGAATGTTTAATGTATAATTGTTTGTACAAATGTGTATGGAAATTTTGCTTTCCCTACTTGTTTAGGTGTTGTTAAATTAATTTTAAGTGTTTATGCATTGTGGTGATTTAGTCAGTTTATTGACAATGTTCTATTATTTGTTTCGGCAGATGTCTAGCAATGTTGTTTCGAGATGGGTTGGCAGAAAGAAAACCAGCAAAAAAGCTAAAATGACAGAGGATTCTGAAGCACAGTCCATGGTCCCCGAGTCGGTAGATGTTCCGGGGTTGGAACATTACAGCGTTGTCGAAGATATGGAGGAACATGTTTCTACAAATATTACATATTCCTTTGACGCCAACTTCAGGTTTGACCATCGTGGTTCTCTTAAATCAGTTCTACAGGTCTACAAGAGAATTACTCAGGAGTCTAATAGGGTCCAATATATAATAGAAAGGGGAGGTTGGGGCAGATTACTATCCCTACCTGTAGTAGATTCATCCCACGCTCTAATCGATTTTATAATCAAGCGGTTTTGGGATACTACCAACACATTTCATTTTTCTTTTGGGGAGCTTAGGTTCACTTCCCTCGATTGGGTTATGTTGACCGGGCTTAGTATCGGTGTCGGAAGATCAGTTCCTTATGAGCCACAAAAGTTTAAATTTGAATATGTTCGTGCGAATATCTTTCCTGAACTGAAGATAATGCGGTATGCAAAAGAGAAGGTGTTCCACAACAGTGGGTTTCAGATGCAATAACTCTCAAGTTTTTGACCACCTATTTTGATATCGCTACATTGAACGCGGCGAACGATGATAGTGTCCTTGCTAATAGAGTTGCGAGGGCGTTCTATATGTATGTTCTGGGGAATTTCTTTTTCCCAAATGTAAAAACATACATTGATGCAGGATGGTTGGCTGCTTTTGAAAATCTAAATGAAGTTGATCAGTACGACTGGGTGGTCCTGCATTCTCAAAATTGTATTCGGGTCTCGTCACGGCTTCTAGGGGACATAAATCAGTATCCGGCCCATTCCAAATTTTGGAGGTAATTTATTTAACGTTAAATGAATTAAATTTTCTTACAATTTAGTTGGTATGTAGTTAAATCATTTGCAATTTATTTATGTTGTAGTTTTGGCGATACGAATACCTTGGGATATTTCGTCCAAACAAGACTACGCCTGAAAGTGAACATGAATGACCCAGATGTCGTAGGTGGTTCGCCCCCCGGAAGAAGGGTGTTGGTATCGTGAAGTCAAGGACTGAACTAAATCAGTTATCTGCCGAGTCCGTGACTTGGCAACCATGGCTTACTGCAGTTATACCAGGAGAAATTGGTTGCAAGGCAATAGAACTTTCTGCCCAACGGGTTACATTCTCCTGGCTCGGCACTGTAAGTTCTCTAGTTCTTTTCTCTTACAATCTTAAATTTTCCAACTCGTACTATTGTGACATGGTTGGTATTTATTTATTGTCATTTTATTGGATAAAGCACAATATGTATCTCGGAGACCGTTGTTGGAGGCAGAACAACCCAACTTGGGGTATTCCGGCAAACCCCCCTAGTCGCATTTCCAACTTCGGTGACGATGAGATTGAAGACATGACAGCCAGAGCTCACGGAAATTGTAGTGAATACGTACGTGTCGTGCAATACGAGGTTTATTATGAATATTGGCGACATGTTACCAACCTCTACAAATATGTGACAACAGTTGATTGGAAGGTTGAAACGTATGGATATGCGGGTGACCGTATCAAACACAACATCCCACGACGCCGTGATCATGTACCCATTCCTCCTCCCCAACAACTACCATATGTAAGTATTCAACAAAGTCGTGGAGAAATTTATTAAGGTTTAAGAAATGTTGTGTTTCTAATGCTTATTCTTATTTTTTTTCCATCCAAGGTGGCGGCTTATGATTTAGTGCAAGACTTTGCTGATTTTACACAAGAGTTGCGGGATTTTACCTTATCTGAAACTAAGGATAGGATGGATTACATCATAGCTAAGGAAGTTGAGTTGAATACTATTCGAACTCAGTCAGCCGCTGAAAACCTCCTCCTACAAGATCAGGTTTCGTTGTTGACCAGACAGCTAAGCCAATTCCGTCAAGAACAACCCTTAGGTTATGCCTCATATTCCACGACACCACCTCCTGGTTCTTCATCAACAGTTCGCCCAACGCAGAACGTCATACCATCTTTCCCGCCATTTATTCCACCAAGATCGAACTCCGGATAAAAAAATATTTTTAAAATTTAGATTGGATTTAAAAAGAACTTGTTTGGTTATTTTTATTGTTGATTTACGGTTAAATGAAATGTTATTTTTTTTTACTAGGCCGTTTATGTAGTATGATAATTTTACAGCACATTACGAAATTTAAATGACCGTTTTATTACCGTTATATTACCGTTTTTTTCCTTGCATAACGGCTATATTTTGTATTTGAGACCACTATAAATAAAATTCAATAGCTACCTTCCTCATTTCATTTTAGTTTTCAATGTCTAGGTACGAAAATTTTACCCTTAATGCAAGCAATTTTACTTTAGATGAAGATTTATCCATATGTCGAAACATAGTATTACATTATCCAGCAAGGGGTCAGGAACGTGATATCAATGGTTGTATGACCATGCAATGGTTGGAACACACACATGCAAACTTTTACGATGAAACCGGTAATCCCAACAACCGGAACAGATTAGGCCTTTTTTGTCGATATATGAAAATTACTAAGGAAGTATTAGAATTTTCTTTTTTAACTGCTTGGGTCAATGAATTTCGTTTTAGGAATGAAACTGATGATGAAGTTGTTGCCCGATCACTAGAGGAATGGACAAGATGGAAACGAAGTGATTTCCGGTACAAACGTCATTTTGAGATCTTAAGGGTAATGGATGAATTCAATCCTTTTGTGTTGATCTTTCTATCTAGTAGGCCAGAACGTCATCAACGTCGTCCGACAAGCCAAGCCTTACGGTTTCACTTATAGGTTTATTTCTTACTTGATTTTTCTGTATCAGTAGTTTATTTTTCTCTCCCTTTCATGTATGTCTTTTTTGATTTAATAAAAGTATTGTACTAGCATAAGGTGTTCTTCCGTTGACGACGATTCAGGCGCTATTATTAGGTCACTAGCATAAATAAAAATTCAAACTCTAAAAAAAAAAATAGATTAAACTTTAACTTCAATTGATAAATTTAGGAGTTAATTCCGATTACATTTTGGACTTCATGAACTCGTAGCTTGCTACAAATATGAATTCTTCCCCATTTCCTGGAAGTAGTGCATTTTAGCGATTTCCTCCTACACAGGCGGACGAAACAATTAAATAATACGTTATTTGACATTGTTGTTAATGATAGAGGAGACAAATTTTCTAATGGTATTACATACTTACAAATTGTTGGATCGATAATCCTAAATGGGTGTGGTTAAAGATCCGTTGTTGTATAGATACATAATCAGCTATTCCCTTTCGAATAACTTGGTATCTATCATAAATTTGTACAACAGATATTTGGGTTGAATTTCTATATTCCTCACCAAAATGTGTGTGGATCCTCCCCCATAAAGTTTCTGGATCAACAATTCCGACTATAACATCTTGACGTAAGGTTTCGTAATACCAGGATTTTGTTATAGCCAAGTCTTTAGCTGAATGAAATGTTGACATGGGTGGAGGTAAGTTATGAAGTAAACAAAGAAGGAAATGTGATTAAATAGAGAACAATAATCTATTTCATTTCATTTCCTTGTCAAGTTATATAAAATATATGTGACAAATCTGAAAATTAATATTTGCATTGAAATGTGGTTGGTGTATTGTCAATTCATGTCATTGCCTTGTCAAGTTACATAAAATATCCCTGAAAAATATGAAAAATAATATTTGCATTGAAATGTGGTTGGTGTATTGTCAATTCATGTCATTGCCTAGTCAAGTTACATAAAATATCTCTGACAAATCTGAAAAATAATCTTTGCATTGAAATGTGGTCGGTGTATTGTCAATTCATGTCATTGCCTTGTCAAGTTACATAAAATATCTCTGACAAATCTGAAAAATAATCTTTGCATTCAAAATTCTGTTTTATTCTTCTATTATAAATAACCACACTGGCTTCTCCATCAATACAAACCGAGTTTATCATTAGCTCTTGCTCACAAAATTCCAACACATAACAAAATGGCAAACTATCTAAATCATGTAGACAACTATGGTTCCTCTTCTAGTTTTCCTCACTATGTTTCTTATACTTCTTCTTCTTCTGGTACATTAAACGATGATGATAACAGTAGTTACTACTCATCAGATGAAAATTCACTTGAAGCGAACAGTAATAACCTAGCAGTTACTGCTGGTTTAATGTTGTCAAATATGAACCCTCCACATACACGTACAAAAATACCAAGACAACGTGATGTAGGTGCCAAAGGTCTATGGAAAGACTATTTCTGCAACAACCCGACGTTTCCACCGAATGTATTTCGCAAAAGATTCAGAATGCGTCGAGAGTTATTCAACCGTATATTGGGTGATGCTGTTGCGGTAAATAGTTATTTTGTACAAAAAAATGATGCCGGTGGTGTTCTAGGCTTAACCCCCCACACAAAAATTACTGCAGCAATTAGAATGTTAGCGTACGGTTGTGCGGCAGATGCAATCGATGAGTATTTACGTATTGGGGAAACTACAGTTTTGGAAGCAACCCGTAGATTTTGCAGGGTGATAGTCCAACTAAACGAAAAAGAATATTTGAGGACACCAATTCAGCGTGATGTTGAACTCCTCCTCAATGAAAACCAAAAAAGGGGATTTCCAGGTATGTTTGGTAGTGTGGATTGCATGCATTGGAAATGGGACAAATGCCCTTCCGCTGAATCGGGGGCTTATACCGCTTACAAGGGTAGCGAAAGTATTATTTTGGAGGCAGTGGTGTCACATGATCTTTGGTTTTGGCATGCATTTTTTGGTATGCCGGGTTCAAACAATGATACCAATGTGATGAACCGGCCGTATATTTTCAAAAAACTTATCAACGGTAAAGCACCGGCAGTTAACTTTGAGGTCAATGGAAATCAATATAATATGGGGTACTATCTTGGGGATGGAATATACCCAGATACAGCAACTATTGTGACTACCATAAAACATCCTGATTCACAAATGAAACAGAAATTTTCAGCTATGCAGGAAGGTTGTCGAAAGGGTGTTGAACGCGGGTTCGGGGTATTACAAAGTTAATTTACAATTATCAAACAACCCGCTAGAATGTGGAATCCTGACGTGTTAGCCTATAAAATGAAAACTGTCATTATTCTACATAATATGATAGTAGAGGATGAACGTATTCCCGGTGACTGGCCGCATGACTATGAACAACGAAGCCATGGTGCTCCATGTGTCATTTCAAGGGACAACACTTCTCAACTTTCAAGAATGGTGAAGGACCAACGCAGACGTGCAGTATTCGATAAACAAACTGGGGTTCGTTTGAGAAATGACTTGATCGAACACATATGGTCATCTGTTGGGGATGAATGATTATTTTTATGGGATTTTTGGCTAAATGTGTTGTAAGGACTACACTTATTAGTTACGTTTACATTTACATTTATGTTTCGAGCGCATCTAGTTTCTGAAGTAATTTTAAAAAATAAATCCAATAAATTATAACCCGTTAAAAACATAAAAATCTATTGGTATTAAAATAAACTGAAATTTCTAAATAAATCCATAAAATTAAATAAACAATATGACAATAGTAAAAAATAATGGCCTCTATGATTGGGTTAATCTTTTCCTCAAAATTTCACCTTTCCTCAGTTCGATGTACTGTCTTGATACATCATCTATTTGTGGAAGATCCATCGTCATTCTACGGAATTCCTCTTTTGCTGCTTGTCTAGCTTGTATTGCCGCAAACTTTGCATTTGAATCAGCTAATTTAGCTTCAAACTTTGCTTTATCATTAGCTAATTTGCTGCAAACTCAGCATCTCTTTGTGCCATCTTCATATCTCTTTGTTCCGTACATTTGGCGTTGAAGCTTTGTTGCTCTCTATAAATATTTTCCATCAATTCTTGTTGTTCAGTAAATTTTGCTTTCCCTTTTGTCTTTTGTCGTTTCGCCTCTTTTTTCCCCATTTGACGGATTACTGTGTTTTGGATATCTCCTAGGTCGTCAAATGCGCTTGGTCCATTTAGGCTTAAGTCCGGTGTGTCCTGTACGTTCTGAGATTCATTGTCGTAATCAGACTCTTCTTGTGATGAATCGAAAACAAATGTCGACCTTCTTGAATATTTAATATTTTCTAACATAATTGTGTAGCAATCTTCATGCTTAAAACTTCGACCAGTGGCTTCCCTGAAAAGCCTACGGACTTCTACGAACTGGTGTTTCAATTCAATATGTTAAAGGATATACAATCATATGGATTAATGTAATAAGCATAATTAAACGAGTAGTTACCTTATTTTCAGGGCCCCAACCAGTATGATGTTCCCTTTCTACTTCAGCCTCCTTTGCAGACAATAGCGCAATATCTTTACTTATAATTTGAAATCGTTTCTGAAGGGAGGTCCAACTACGTGCTGGCATAGTAGGTATATCTTCTTTCATCCGGAATAGAATACGTGACCATAATTGATCTTCAGATTGATCGGTACCAATGCTAGAATCTTGAGAAATTGACAAATGAATTCTACACATCGTAACATCTTCAAAAGATGAAAAATTTGGACCTCGTGCTTTTGATGGTGGCATTTTACTAATCGATTACAAATAAGAACCAACTTTAGATTTTTCACACAAAATATGTATGAATTCAGTAAAAGGCCATTGGTCTCCTATCCCATATATATATGGTAAAAATATAGCCGTTAAACTACAACGGTAACATTTGAACCGAAGTATTAACGGTCACCTGAACGGAGGGCTATTACGTCGCCCTACCACCAACGAATCCATGGAGGCTCGCCCAGATCCAGGAGAGTCCGTGCTATCTCGTCCAATTGTAAACGCCATGTTAGTTTCTCGCCCGTGTTTGAATTTTTGGAGCGGTAACTCCGAACCTCGCTTATGAGTTGGGCGAGCATCCAGAGTATCGTGTTGAGGAGCGGACGTTTAGTATCTCGTTTGACCTGGCGGAATGCCAACTCTACGTCCGTATTTTTAAACGAGATTGTGCATAATCGCTCGGTAACAGGCGAGACCTTAAAATAACGCGCGACTATAATTTATATTCGTCGATCAGCGACGAGATTTAATCTGGAACAGTGATTTTTCTCGACTAAATACCAAATATGATCGACATCTGTGGGTGATTTTCCACGACTATCGATTTTATTTAATCTTTCTTCGTCGGTTTACTCGACGATTACAGATGCTCTTAGTCGATGATTCCAGTTGCTCTAACACCCAATTTTTTTTCTTTTAATTTATTCTAAACCTTTTCTATAACTCATTTTACTACTGTACTTGGTTAGCAAAACTGATTCCTATTAACTTCGTAGGTAAAACATCCAAAACATGGAACAACCAGGGGCTTGACATGGGGATTTGTAATAGATCAGTTGAAGGAGGACGACGATCGGGCTTGGCAGGGGGACTTGTAATAGATCAGTTGAAGGACAAAGAACGTTTCACATAAAACACAACAACAAACTATTATGTGTTAAACTCGGTATAGATTCTGCTGGCTCCCAAACATTATGATCACTGATGAAAGTTAGATTACTACTAAAATAAAGTGTAAAATGCTTTAGACATGGTAGTATTTAGGTATCAGATGTTTTAGACATAGAAGTATTGTTTATCAAATGTTTTTAAGTTATTAGTTTGGATTTTAGATGCAATGTTTGAACATTCTATTTTAATGGCTAATTCATTTTTTGGTTTCTAACCTGATTTCTTCATTTGAATTTATTTTAGATGCAATGGATGTCTTGAGAATGAGTGGCCATTATCTGGTCATTAGAGACAACTTAATTTTATTATTGATTTTTTATTCTGAACCTAAAATTATTTCGCTATTAAATTATAATTTTTTTGAGAGGAACAAATTTCGCTGTTAAATTATTTTATGTGATGAATATTTCGTCACTATAAATATATTCTAAGGCGAAATTTTTTTGTTACTAAAACTATTTTATGTGGCGAATTTGTTTCCTCACTATAAATGTATTCTGAGACAAACAATTTTTATTGCTAAAATTATTTTAAGTGATAAAATAATTTCCTCACCAAAAATACTTAGAGTGACAAAATTCTTTATCGTAGAATTAGTGAACAATGTCAATTTTATTTGCTCGCGAAAAGATAGTTTTGGTAGCAAATAGACTCAAGTCACTAAATAAAAAATTCGGTGACAATTTCATAAGGTCGTCATAAAATACTTTCTACGACTCACGATACGCGACGAACTGTTTTGCGCCGCTAAATTTTTTTCATAACAAAAAAATTGATTTTCATGACATAATAATTTGCCACCAAAAGTAACTTTTCTTGTAGTGTGATATGAGGTTGACCTAGGACTATATATGATTCCTCGAATATACCATATATATGTGATATGCTATGAGATTGACCTAAGACTAATACGATTCCGATATTAACTCAAATATTCTTGGATATGCTATGAGATCGACCTAAGTGGACGAAAGAATCGTATAATTCTTCGGGTATCATCGAGGTTAATATAACATTGACCTTTATAAAATTGATCTAAGAAGATATATGAATCCTCGAATATACCAGATGTCAGGGGATATGATATGAGATTTACCTAAGACTATATATGATTCCTCGAATATACCAGATATATGTGATATGCTATGAGATTTACCTAAGACTAATATGATTCCTATATTTACTCCAATATTCTTGGATTTGCTATGAGATCGACCTAAATGGAAAAAAGAATTACAGGATTCTTCGGATAATATCGGGGTTACTATAACATTGGCCTAAGACTATATATGCTTCCTCAAATATACCAAATATATGGAATATGCTATGAGATTGACCTAAGACTAATATGATTCCTATATTTAATCCAATATTCTTGGATATGCTATGAGATCGACCTTAGTGGAAAAAAGAATCATATAAGTCTTCGGCTATCATCGGGGTTACTATAACATTGGCCTAAGACGATATATGAATCCTCGAATATACAAGATATCAGGGGATATGCTATGAGATTGACCTAGGACTATATATGATTCTTCGAATATACCAGATATATGTCATATACTATGATATTGACCTAAGACTAATATGATTCCCATATTTACTCTAATATTCTTGGATATGCTATGAGATCGACTTAAGTGGACAAAAGAATCATATAATTCTTTGGATATCATCGGGGTTACTATAGCATTGACCTATGAAGATATATGAATCCTCGAATATACCAGATATCAGGGGATGTGCTATGAGGTTTACCTAAGACTATATATGATTCCTCGAATATACCAGATATATGCGATATGCTATGAGATTGACCAAAGACTATTGAGTACACATGAAACTAACTAGTAGGATCTGTATGGTATGTTTCTGACCAATAGAAAACCAGTGTCTTAAATCATACAGATAAGCATCTCATCCAACGGGGACAAGGGGAAACGCAAAAAATCAGACAGATAAGTATCTCATCTCAAAACTTTATGGGTGACCCGAATAATTAACAAACACGAGTTCTTATTTGTTAATGTGGCTCTTGTTTAGCCACATTTTTACTTTTTCACATCGACTAAAGTCTAAATAAGGAATTACTAGATAATCCTATATTAGAGACCCGTTTAACCTCTAGTCCTACCCCAAAACCCGGTTTAACCATTAATCCAAAAACAAGTAATTGGACTAGTTTTCTTACTCGCGCGTCCAATTCATGTGAGAAAAATGAAAAATAGATTTTCAATATCCCATAAATACCCCTCTCTTTCTTCTCTTTTTGCTTCTGTGGTGTTTTCAGTTTTAGGGTATCGAACTAATGCATATGCAAAAGGATAAAAACCTAGAAAACAAATATAAAAAACCATATCAATATGTACTTCATGTCTGCACCTTCAAAAATATGTTATACCTACAGTGTATATCAATATGTACTTTATGTATGATGAGTATGATCCTAAAGTACATAAAAAACAGATATATATCAAAAATATGTACCATGTAAAAAAGTTACCTTGATTGCCGTTAAGACATGTAGAATCCATTAGACCTCCTTTAAACCTCCCCGTAAGAAATGTCGCATCACAAAAGATCATTGGACGACAAAGTTTATAACCCTCTCTACAAGCTCCAAAGCAAATAAAAAGTCTCTGGAATCTCTTTGTTGCGTCGTTGAAATCAAAATCAATATAAGACCCTAGGTTGGTTTCCCGAACAGCAGTGATCCACCAAGCAAGATCAGTGTATGACTTTACATCGTCACCAAAAATCATTTCATGCTATAACTCTAGTGCATGATATGCGTTGTGATACTTGATGTTGATCACTCCACCAACTTTAATATAATCCATAATCTCTTGCCGCTTTATGAGAGGGTTGTGCTTGACACGCTCATGAACTAAATGATTTACAAGCTTCCTCTAAACAGTTGGACTCCTCAACCTATAACCACCGCCATAAGTGTGCCTACCCATGTAATATTTTATCTTAAACACATCCAAAGACCCATTCATGGCAACCGCGTGAAGCATCCAAGAGCAACATTCATTGCTGCATCTGGATGTGAATCTCTCAAGGTCATTCTTCAATTTTTTAACCTTATGTCCAGTCCTCAAACAATATTTCTCACATGCTAACTGAACAGCTTCAACACCACCATGAAAGAGATGGTTTTTATCTTCAAAAAGATTCTCCCAACCATCATAAAAAAGAACACTTGCAACCTCTTTAGAATCTTTAAATAACTGTTCCTAGCACTCAAAACCAACTCAGCACTGTTGTCAAGATCAACATTTCTCAAAGAATTAGATGCACAGGATAGCACAACATCAACATGCAACTCAAAGAAATTTGAATTCTTCATAAAATGCAATACAACAAGACCTTGAAGAGATACATCATCAAGGACAGGGACTTTCACTCCATTTTCAACATAATTAACAACAATAGTTGATGGAGTCAACCATCTCCACGCATTACAAATAGTAAACTTCAAATCTTCCAAAGTCGAAGATAACGTAACCAAATATGCAATATGGTGTTTCTTGTGGTATACATGAGAGTAGCAAAAGATATTTGGATTAGAACCAACACCTGACATGTTGAACCTGAAGAAATGTGATGCAAACAAAATAACACAAAACACAAAACTCAAAACATATATTTTAAGACGATAGGAATACTAAATCTACAATACAACATAATATGTATTATTTTAGAAGTATCACACATATTATAGAAACACACATAAAAGACAAACAATGCAAACAAATATGTACTGATTCAAAAATAGTATACTATAAAAAAAGTATATATCGAAAAGTTTAGAAAAACAGTATGTATTAATATGTACTAAAGAAACATTCAAAACATACAGAAAGAAAAGAACAAAAATCATGATTCCCTGAAAAAAATAAAAGAAAACCAAACAAAACCTATTATCAAACAACATGTAAAAACACTGAATACGACGATCTAATGAACAAAATAGAACGATTACAAAATCAGTTTCAATAGATGAAAAGAAAACTAAAACACGAACAAAAACGAGATCGATCATGGAATTCAACAAAATGTACATCATAGAAAGCGTTAATCATCGGGATTTCAGTGTAAGAAAACAAACAAAACATGAAATCAAGTTGATTATCATGATTTCACTTTAAAAAACAAAAACAGAGATTGATGATACCTGGAGAAAAATACAGAGAAGAAGATTAAAGAAAAATACTTGGAGATTGACCTGGCGAAGATAATGATAATTGGTATTGGTTTATGGACAATCTTAAAAAAGTTGTGGACCATAGTCCCATCACCCTTTTGACTGACCGAGGTGAAGGTTTGTTGAATGCAATTCCTGAAGTTTTCCCTGATTCTTATCATAGCTATTATTTTTTCCACTTGAAAAAGAACTTACCCATCAGTAAGGCTGATGAAAAATATAAGGAAGTGGTGGACTGTTTCCAAAAAGCAACATATGCGCTTTCTCCAGCAAGATATGAAGAAGGTCTTCAAGAAATGGTTTATCTAGGAAGGCCTTGGGTTGCTCAATACTGCCGTAACATTCCTAGGGAAAAGTGGTCTAGTGCATACTTCCCAGGATATAGGTATTGTCAGACTTCTTCAAGCATTGCCGAGTCTTTTAATAACTGGATTCGCCGCGAGAAGAAGTTACCTCCTTGTGCTCTCTCAAACACAATCAGGTTTTTATAAGTTTCTTGTAACTCTACAAGTATATATGTACTATATGTATAATATGTTTGTTGTTTTTTAATTTTATTTTATCGTGTAGGCTACGGGTAATGGAGTTGATGTCTAAACGTCGTGAAGAAAGTATTTTGATGGATCCGGAACTCTTAACCCCTGTGTATCAAGCCTTGCTTGAACTACACATTCAAATTGGTCGTCCTTGGAAAGTTAGTCAGTCATATGCTCACGTCTTTGAAGTTCATTCCCCAAGGTTAGTTTTTTTAGGTAACCTGCTCTTTTGAACTGAGATATCCACTAAACTAGTTTTTAGGGAAATTATCAAATATGTATTGTGCAGATTATATTCTTATTTTGTTTGTGTAGTGCAAATATCAATATATACTGCGTAAAATAATATGCTTGGTTTTCTTGTTTGCAGGTCTCATATGGTAGATCTACAGCAAAAGAGTTGTACTTTCCAAAGATGGCGCGTGTATGGTTTTCCATGCTCGCATGCTACTGCAGCTATTGCTGCATCTGGGGGAAAGTTCCTTGATTATATCTACGAATACTTCAAAGTTATTTGTTATCGCCAGCTATATTCAATCGCTATCAGACCTGTTCCTAATCACGACAGGTACGTTTTTTAAGCAGTACATATTGATTTTTTTAATGGTAGTATCATACATGAGAATGGTTTTAAGAAGTACATATAAACCATAAACTAGAACTAGCATAGTACATATTGATATTTAGTGTAACACACATCAACAAAAACTGCACAAGTATAGTAGTTTTTTCTTATTTTTGTTTTTCAATATACCACAGGCTTGATGAGTATACCGCAGAAGATACTATTCTGCCACCAATAGTAATTAGGGCTCCTCCAGGAAGAAGAAAAAAGAACTGTATCAAGAGTACATGGAAGATGAGCAAAAATCTTGTTACATGTTCAAATTGTAAATTGAAAGCTCATCACAACAAGGCTACATGCAATGTTATCCTTCAGTACCAATATACGGATGAGAATTAATTTCATTACAGTTTTTTTAGTACATTTTGGATTTAAATTCTTTTAGAAGATACTTGTGGCATTTTTTTAGGTTTCTTTTTTCTGAACTTGTTTGTGTGCCAACTGAGTTATGTTCTTAATGACAGAATGTGAATTTGATGATATAAATCTTATATTTTGGTCCATCTTAAAAGATGTATGAACAATTGGTTTAATGTCATTCACTCGATACGGGGGTCGAGGGGGCAGCGCCCTCTCGTTTTAGTAATACATTTTTATTTAATTTTAGAGTTATTAGTGATTTTTATTCCCAATACATTTTTCTTTTATTATTTTAGTAATCTTGTAGTTGTTATAAAAACACAAAAAAATGTACATAAACAAAGTAATTTCTTAAAATCATATCAATATGTACTTCATAGTACATGTCAATATGTACTTGTGTTTTTAGATTATGAATCTATTGGTTCAGAGTTTCAGAACCAAATACATATCAATATGTACTCCCTAACACATATCAATTTGTTCTACCTTTCTATATTACTCTAAAATTAAACAGAAACCTAACAATGCTAATAAATATCATCACACATATATATATATATATAAACATACTAACTAAAAACCAAGTTGAATATGTAGAAACCAAGTTCAATAAGTAAACACAATAAGAAATTTAATGAAGTTGTACCTACAAAACCTTGCCCAGACCAAAAACCAAAATGTACCAACTTTTCTCCTCAGAGCAAGATCTACAAAATTTACCAACTATGCAGTTAAACATGTTTTTTCATTGGAAGGGTTCCCAATTGATTTCAGGATGAGTTGATGTCAACAACTTGCATGCTAACTTGATTCTTTTCAGTTGAATCTTCTTCATCAGTTGTTCATTATCCCCCAAACTTTTCCCATCACAATCAGTCTTTGCTCTCTTCTTTATAAAGTGCATCACATACAGAAGGCAGTCTGGCCAGATCCCTTGTTGTGGACAGGCATAGTCAGTCAACTGTACGGTGCTCAACATGTTTCTTTTGTGCTTATCTAAGAACTGGTTGATAGGGTTGAACATGTATTCAGACATTGTCTTGGAATTTGCATAGCAATGGTCCCTGAACGCCACAGATGAGTTATAATGTGTGAATGTTTCTGTTTTAAACTCAAACTCCAGCAGGGTCCAATGCTTGCCGTGGTACACTGGTACAAATATCTTTTCAATGTCTCCGCTCATCTTCAGGATTGGCATTATGATAGCATTCACTTCTGTCCCTTTAAAGTAGTCTGGCTTTTCGACATGATACTGAAAATTGGAAACGTTTAATAGGTTATTTCACAAAAGTATATATCAATATATACTTTTTTCATAACCAATGTTCAAAAGTATAAAAGAAGAAAAAAAACACATACCCAAGCAGCTGGATCCAGGTGCAACACCTTAAAGTATTTCTTTTCTTCCGCAACATTTGCTTGGTCTTGTTCAAAATCCAGTTGAAGCTTATATTGAGCATAGTTTAGGAGATCTTGCTCTAATGATCTGTTGAATATCAGATCTTCCATTGTAGACCCGCTTACGCAGATACCACCTCCGTCTCTACTCTCCAAGTAACAGAGCTGCACATTTATAACAAAAACACATATTGAAGTAAGTTTTTTTGATATGTACTGCAAAACTTTCTTGATTTAAAATTAAAATGAAGGGTAGAAAGTACTTACATTCTCTTTCCGTTCTCAAAGTATGGAAGTAGAATCTCTAGTTGTTCTCTTATCATACTATCGTAGAGTAGTGACTTGAGAAGATCCAAGAATTTCATTCTTGGTTTCTGAGCTTTCTTAGCTTTGTTGGCTTTTGTTGTCTTTATTGTCTTCTTTCTCTTCTCAGTTCTTGGCTTCTTTTTTTCTTCAGAAAACATACTTCCACTATCAAATAATGGATCTGTTTTCTTCCCTAGATTTGCACGGGTTATCCTTCTTCTAACCTCTTCTCTAGGTTTGACTGTCTTCTTTGCAAGAACCTTTGGTTTTGCTTTTTCTTTGGCACCAGTCATCCTGGAAAGTTTGGTTGCAAGGGGAACATCGCTTGACGTGTGGGTTGTTGTAAATTCATTTTCCTGCATTTTTGAATCTAGATTTTCAGTACTATATTTGAATCATATTTTTTCAAACAATGAAAAGAAAGGTAAATTACCAGAAGTAGGAGATATACCTCCTGGTCACTTTTCTTCTCAGGTGTTACTTGAACCACCTCCTTCTCTGGTGTTATTTGGGTTAGCTGAGCTATAGCTTGTTGAACTTCTACACGTTGCAAATCATTTCCATTGTTTGCGAATGTAATCCCAAATAAAGTATGGCTTGAAAATTGGCTGAGAGATGCATATTCTTCATCATAAACATCCCTGCTTGAAATGGCTAAGTCTAAAAATTCTTCGAATGTAAATTTTTCAATGTCTTCAAACTTAGCCATCGTAGTAAACAAAGGTATTCTCATGCCGACGAAGCTGTCGACCATAGTTTCAACGTCTTGTTCCTTTGGGTTCTGTGACAACCCTTTCATTGTTTCAAGACTCTGGTCAATTGCTTCAACTACCTTCTTCATTGCTTGTTGTTCAAGCCAGCCAAATCATCCTGCAACCACATAGTTTTATTCATGATAGGTAAATACATACTGATATGTACAGTTATATGACAATAATAAAACACATCTGTAATCAAGTACATACTGATATGTACAGATATATGATAATAATAAAACACATCTGTATTCAAGTACATATTTGATATGTACATTTATATGACAATAATAAAACACATCTTTAATCAAGTACATACTGATATGTACAATTATATTTGTACAATTATATTTGATAAACACATTTTGTAATAAAGAGTGAGACCAGCCAGCATTACTTACCTATGAGTTACTTTTCTCTTGCATCTTTTTGACCTCTTCCTCCAGGTCAGATCTAGCCTATATTTTGATAACATCAACATCAACACCATAGAACTTGCGCACTGAAGGTGGTGTTGACAATGCAACATTAAATGGCACCCTTTTGACGGTGGTGTCACTCATATCATTTTGTTCATCTGGAGTTGATGTCTGAACAGTTGGCACGTCTTCTCCCAAATCTACTCCACCTTCTGTTATATTTTCACGAAAAGGATCTGTTGGAGTATTAGGAGATGGGAATTCTCCTATTGGGTCAGTGCCTAAATGAGTGGGACTCCCATCAAATGAGTCTCGAAACTCTCCTCCAATTTCAGGCTGTATGAATGAAGATTTCATGTAAATGTCATGCAACATTTGCAGAAGCTTTGACGCATCAAGTGGTCCATCCTCATGCTTCATAGTGTTAGCTTCATTCTATTTCTCAAATATTGTCTTTCTCAGATCTTCATATCTCCGTTTCCAGTTGTTCTTCCATATCCTTTCCTGCACTTTCTTCTTTTTCTTCTTCTTTATCTTCTTCTTTTTCATCTTCACTCTTCTCTTCTTAAACTCTTCTTGTTATTTTATTAAGAATTTTTTTTTCTTCATTGGTGTATTGAACCTTGAAATTTTCATTGAACTGTACCAAAACAACAAAATATGTACTCAGAAATATGTTCTATAAAAACAAGTTTTTTCATGAGGTACATATCAATATATACTGTAGGATAAAAAACATCATACATTCAATACATATCATTATATACTGTATGATAACACAACATCATAAATATAGTAAATAAGTACATATTTTTCTTACCTCATATTCAGTTTTATCAATGTCTTTTTGGAGTTCAGCACATAACTTTGACAGATTCCATTTTGCAGCTCTCGGAACAAGCATTTTTTCTGGAATCGTCTTTATTTCCTCAGGTTCCAGCAAATATGTATGCTTGCATACCAAATCTGTTTTAGAAAAAAAAAATCACAAAAACAAAGTTAAAAGTAAATCATGATTTCATTGAGTAAACTACTAAAAAAAAATTAGTATGTATTCTTACCAACAAATAATTCAGACACCCTGTTGTACTCTCGACTGCGTTGACATTGTCATTTAATGACTTTTCAAGGTAAGAATATATCAAATCAGGCCATGACACATTCTTCGCAGCTTCTAGATCCTCCACAAGACCTATGTACTTTTCAGTCAAGGCATGTGCATCTTTTGTTGTGAAAAACAAAGTGATACACATGAAAAGGCATATAAGCCTTACCAAGTTTTCAGCATCTCTCACTTATTGAATTTTTTTCTCAATCCCTTCTTCACTTCCTTCTTCACTTCCTTTTTCACTTTCTTCTTCTTCATCACTTCCAATTTCTTCATTCTCTTCATCACGTTCTTCTTCTTCAACATTCTTCTCAGTTGCTTGCTTTTTCTTAGAAGTTTCAACACTTCTTCCTGTATCCTCACTCTGTTAACCTTTTTTGTCTTTGGTACATTAGCAAAGAACCTCCGGAAGAAAGCACTGTTACTATATCCACCTTTAGATGTCAGCATTATATCTTTATGCTGTCTTTTTGCTGCTTTTGGCATTCCAAAGATAAAACCTACTTCTTCGGGAGTGGATGTTAGAATATGTGAAACTCCATGCCTTTTAAACTCAAATCTGAGCTCATCTGCAACTTTACTTCTCTTATAACACTTTATAAGATTGGTCACAACAGTTTCATTCTTCATCCAGAGATCTGCACCCAGATTTGTGTACCAGAACATCAGGAAAAGGTTGTCATATGATTGCTCACTGATTATGCGCAACTGAGTTTCAGACAACTCAAGCTTTTCTGCCTTGATTTCTTTAACAAGCGACAAAATCCCTATGAACCCACTTCTGTAGATCTTCCTAGCAGGTGCAGGTTTTGTGGTTTTCTTCACACCAACTGCATAATGAACACACTGTTAATATCCCTACAATATATCAATATGTACTATAATATAAAACAAAGTATATAGTTTTTTTATATGTTGATATGTATCTGCTATATCATGAACAAAGTATACATTGATATGTACTGATCCAATTCAAGATTAGAACAAAGTACATATCAATATATATTATCCTGTATGCAAGATGCAGATGCTTTAGTATAGAACAATATACATCTATATATATGCTTTTATATCTAAAGCATGAACAAAGTACATATCAATATATACTTATCCAATTCAATATCTAGAACAAAGTACAAATCAATATGTACTTATCCTGCAACCATTATCTAGATGCTATAACATGAAAATAAGCATATAATGATATGTACTGATCAGTATATACTAAAAACCAAGTACATATCAATATTTACCCTATGTTGCATGCTAGATCTATGTGCTAAAACATGAATATATATATATATTGATATGTACCAATGATATATATTTGTACATATCAACATATCTAACTCCTAGAACATGAACAGAGTAAGTTATATATTGATATGCACTAATGATATGTACCTTTTTGGCAGAAACAACAACACCCTTCTTCTTTTCTATGATGTAGAAGGAGAACAAACAACAAGAGCTTTGTTCTTCTTCTTTGTAGATGGAGAATCTACAACAACTGTTACATTTTCTTCCGATGTTGTTGGAGAATCAACAACTTTATTCTGTTTCTTGTTTTTTAATTTTGCTGGTGAATCAACATTAGTTTGCTTCATTGTTTTTGATCTTGTTTGAGAACCAATAACTTTTTTGTTCTTTTTCTGTTTTGATTTTGCTGGAGAATCAACAACAATTTGTTTCATTGTTTTTGATGTTGTTGGAGAATCAACAACTTCATTCTGTTTCTTCTTTCTTGATTTTTTGGGTATAGAATCTACTTTAGAAGCTTTCTTGTTCTTCTTCTGTGGTGGAGATTTAGGAGTATCGTGTTCTTCAATCACTGTTTCCTTTATACTTTTGTTGATTTTTCGTTTTGTACCCATTTTAGATGGAATTTTTGAAGTAGTATAATGCTGTTAGTAGGTTAGGTTTTAGTTATATAATGCTGAAAGAAATCAAATGCTGCTAATCCTGTTGAGTTTCGGTTTTTGATCTCTGTTTTTAAAGTTTTGATTTTTGATTTTTGATTTTTGATTTTGCCCTAGTTTTTAAGTTTTTAGGTTTTGATTTTGAGAGTAATGAAGTCGAGTGGTGTAACTGGTGTTGGTGGAGTAGATGAAAGTTTTTTCCCGTTAAGAAGTAGAGTAGTGTAGGAGGTGGAGGACGTGGGATATCCACACGTGACTAGTATATGGGTAGAATGGTAATTGGACTTTTTGAAAAGGTTCTTGGACTAATGGATAAGTGTGTTTCCCGGATGGACTAACCATTAACAAGGTCCGGGTTTTTTGGACGGTCCAACAAATTTCCCAAGTTTAAAACTAGGAGGACAAAAATCCCCAAATATCCCCCCTATCCTTTTGTTCTCCATCTCCAAAAATTCTCCAATTTCGCCCCCCCAAAAAATTTCAGTGAAATCAATCTAAGTATCAGAATGTTTTCCAATCTAAATTTTAGCTCCCCCCTAAATTTGATGTATAGAATAAGCGAACCAGACTCGATTCTATTTTTTTTTCCTGAAAACCTAAGGTTTCCTTTTCTCAAAGTCTCTCTATCCTTCACATCATCTCTCACAGTCTCTACCTCTCTTAAGGTGATCTCATGAAAAAAATAATTTTATTCAGTTTTATATTATCAATTTCTGCTTTAGGTTTTTGGGTTTTGATATTTAGATCCTAGGTTTCTGTTTGTTGATTGAAATATTGTTTTTGGATTTTAATTTTTCTTTGTGGGTTCTTGTTTTGTTCTGAAAAGGGGTTTTCTTCTTTTGTTGGGGGTTTGAATTTTAATGAATTTATGAGGTTGTATAGGTGATAACATACCTGTATTGTCTTTGTTAGGTATGAAATCTACAGTTGATTGGTTGACGGAGACTACCTGTTTAGTGGTATCATTTTGTTTGTCATTATGATTATTTTCTTGATCTCTGTTAATACCGTTTTCTTTTACCTCTTCTATGAGATTATAATTCTATTGAAATAGAATTGAATAGAAGAGGTAAAAGAGAAGCTTTTTCCCTAACCTCCATTCAACCAAAATTACTTCAAATCTCTCATACAAATTCATAAAGCATGATTTTGTGTTCATTGTGTGACTTGTTTCAGCTTTAATTATTGTTTATTGAGTAACTTGTTTCTTCTTTTACAATTAGATTGTTTCAATATAGAGACTTCTTTATGGTATTGTTGAGTTCTAACTTAGAAGTGAGTTGTCTACTTATATTGCAATTTTTTGATGAGTAGTATCATATTTTTCATCAGAATAACGTCATCTCTTGTTTAAGAAGCGCTAAATAATCCATTTTTCTATTTGTATTTCATCACCAGATGTATTTTAGATAGTTTTAACATTTGGAAAAGAAACCTTAGTATTGTACGTTTGAAGGTTTCAATATTTACACCTATCTCTAAAAGAAGTGGTTTTTTAGTATGACCTATATGTATTTGACATATTGTCTTCAAAAGGAACAACCTTAAAGTGTATGAGTGTCAGTAGCGGGAGTTTCTAATAGGAAAATATTGTAAAATTTTATCTCTTAAACAATAAAGTTCAAGTTTCAATTGTTTAACTGGTAGCTCTATTGTTTTTCGGTTAAGTTGTTGTTTGTCTATCATACTGGGGTTTGTTCTGATCATAGATGTTGATTTTTGTTTGTTTGTTTGTTTAGTAGCTATAGATGCATCTAATGAATCACCACAGGATATGCAACACGAAGATATATTCCTCTTACAGAGCCTGTAATGAACTTTCCCCAGCCCTTAGGTAGCCTTGCAGGTTTCCTTTTTAATCTCAGGTTTATTTACTTACCTAGTATGATCTCTACAAATATGTGTTTTATATGATTCTTGCCATAAGGTACAACTTACCACCATAGAGTTTCGAAGTGGGGATGTATTGGTTGTTAGGTTTGCTGTAAACAAAGGAGATCGATGCGTCTAACATGACACCCAAATTCATTCTCCTCTCTAATTCCTTTAATGAGTAAACTTTTACAATAGTTAGTTTCCCTTGTTTTCATTAGTTTCTTTTGGTTGATACACTTACTTACTACCATTCCCTTTTTTTTATAAGGATTCACTGATGCAAAGTCCTGAAGCTAGAGAATTTTTACTGCGAAGAAAGTTGACAAGTCATTTTAATCTCAGGTTTGTTTTCTTACTTATTATGATCCCTTCAAGTATGTCTTTTATGGTTCCTGCCAAAAGGTACAACTTACCATCATAGAATTTTTGGAGTGGAGATGTATTAGTTGTTAGGTTTGCTGTAAATGAGGGAGATCGATGCATCTAACCTGACCACTAATATATTCTCTTACGTAATTCCATTGGTGAGTAAAATCCTGATTGATATACTCACTTACTATCATTCTCTTTTTGTTTTCTGAGGAATCATTGATGGGAATACTTGAAGCGTGAGATGTGCTAGTGCGTAATATCAACTGAAGTGCAGAAGAACAATATACGACTATGTTGTTGTTCCTGCAAGGTTGTTCAAGATCTGGATTAAATTCATACTTATTCAATGATGAAGTTATTTAAAATGATTTTATTCCAAGTTCTAGGACATGAATTACAGGATAGGTATACAACAACAAAAGAATAATCATTTTTATGCCTAAAGAATCAACACCCAACATAGATTTTTCGGAGAGCTAACACATTACTTGTCAAGTTTTCTGAAAACTCTAAGCAGGTGAGTAGTTTCTTTTGGTACAAAGCATGATCACCTTATGGAGATCGAAGCAATAAAACAGAAAACTAACCTCCTAAATTCCAGTTGGTGAGCTAACTCTTTAAACATTAGAGTTTATTATGGTCTCCTTCCCTTAATAAAAATTTGGTTGACTCATACTACCATTTTCTTTGTTTTTTGAGGATTCATTGATGCAAACACCTGAAGCTGGATAAATCCTACTGTGCATGGGTCAATTGAGAAATTATTTTGGCATTGGTTCCTCTTCTAAACATAAAATATGAGGTAACTTAGACACTTATTCAATAATGTTCTCATTTTCTCTCTTGAGTGGCCATCTTCTGACCTATTTCCGTACCTTTCTTCTTTTCAGATTGTTAATAAGTTTGCATTGTTCACCAGTTAAAGATGCAATAAGGTTGGTCCCTGGCATGTTCACAACTTAGAAGATATGGATGTTCAACTCTACTTCTTTATGTTCATTTTTCTTTGGTTGTAATCTCTTCAATAGCTAACAATCTAAAATAAGGGTTTTCAACTATATACAAGTTAGACATAATTAGGTTTTGTTTAGTTATAATCTCTTTCAATAGATTGCTGCTCTAGATTTATGGGCTTCTAATGATGGGTTTACTGGTCAGGTGATTGTGGAGTTTGCGGAAGATTGGTCCGGTTTAACTGATGCAATGTCTTTGGAATGTGAGTTTAATAGCAACCAATTTGGGAAAAAATATTATGGTTTGGATAACCGTGATGGTTTTTTAAATGAAGGTATGTATGCATAGGTTGCGAATGAGGATGATTACAATTCTGAATGTCTTATGGGGAAAAACTTAAGGAGAGGTAGTACCTTGGAAACTATTGAGGATGTTGAAGACAAAAATTAAAGGCTAAACAAAAAAGCAGTGTCACAATTACTTGATTTGGTCACACTGAAGAATGAAGTTTTGGCCCTTTTGGGAGAAGCTCAGCTCACGGTCAATCAGACCAGCTACTCTCTCAGGAACTTGGCGGCTCAACTTGAAGAGCTAAATATAGCGAAGGATATTTGTCCAAAGTAAAATTTTGATTTTTAGATCTAGAATTGACCTGCTTATTATTATGGGTTTTATTTTATTTTTATTTTCTGTTTTATCATTGGTATTATTATTATTAAATATGTTTTTATTTATTTTTGTTTTTTTTATATTGAAGTTGGATTTAGTATGCCTAGAAATGATTAAAAAAAATGCCTAGAGAATTACAGATTTACTATGTGTAGAGAAGTAAAATAATTTCAATTTAAGCACTTGTTTCATTATCATCCCTTAATAGTTACAAGCTCTTTCCTAAAGCAACATTAATACGATTGTGAAAAATCAAATCTGCACAAGCTGATGAAATTGAAAAGACTAAAACATTGAAATATTATTAGTCTTCACCGTAACTATACCCTACAACAACTTTACATATTTCTTTTACAAAAATGTTGTTATACAAATGAGTAAATTTCTTTTAAGATGCGAGTAGGTATCGTACCCGTAGGTATCTGTCTGCTTCATTACCTATCAATGCAACTATGTACGATTTCCACTGAAGTGAAGTGCCAATTCGTGCTGCTTTGGAAAGATGCATTTGTTACAAACAAAGTTGTTTTATATCGAAAAAATTCTGACATGGATACATAGCCAGATGCAGGTGAAAGCTCTTCTCCCCTGGAGAAACATACCCTCTAACATGTGAACAAAGCCTGTGGAGATTACCAAAATGGCTATATAACCAGATGCAGGTGAAAGCTCTGCTCACAGGGCTTGTGCATATAAAGAAAAATGCCTACAAAATTATATGCGCGTGAAAAACTAAAAATAATTAGCATGTCCGTGACTCAATTGATCCAGGTTTGTTTTGTCCTCCCTCTTAAAAAAAATGGTTTAAAAATCCTCTACTCACTTGGCCAAGCCTCTTCCACGTGGCCAACTTTATCTTTTTGGGACGTTCCCAAGCAGTCAAACCTCTACCTCGTGCCCAATACTAATTTGGTAAGGGGACGACAACAGTATGCATATGGGTTAAAATATGTGGATTTGTTTATCTGTTTTTTCCTTTTAGAAGATTTATATACATTGTATCTTTCCCAGTTTGGTTCATTAAAAAGGCATTTCAACATACATCAATTTCCTTATAAGCAAGTCTAAAGCATTAGTCTGGATTCCATATAGATTCTTCCCTCAAGGTTTTAATTATTCATAAAAGTTTATTTTTGTTTGTAATTTTTGTAAAGTCATTTTCCTTTCTTTGTACTCATTTTTATTTTTGTAAAGTCATTTTCCTTTATCTGGTTTTGCAGTATTTTTAACCTCCTAAACACTTCAGATATTTTGCCTAGGTTTTCCTTTTACTGTTTTCCAGTACCACATCCGTTGGTTCATTGGGTGCACTGTTTATATAATTATAGTGTTTGACTCTTCCTTTTGGAAATTTTGTATCCAAGTAATGGCGGGTGGAAGATTTTCAGTGGATCTAGGTTTCGGTCATTCGCCTTTATAACCTCGAAAGGATTCTGATGACAACCATGATATTGAAATCGTGAGAAAATGTAATGATGAAGAGGTGGATACATCATGCGAATTAGTTAAGGCGTTTTTCCAGCAAAAACCGGCATTTGAAGTCGGAGACGTTCTTTTCCATTTCCATCCTCGGTCCCCAAATAATCCACCTTACTATTCATTTTATTTTAAGGAAACCGTTTGCTTTAAGCATATGTTGACTCTACCTAGGCCCGTTGATGTGTATGGGAAATTGTTTTTTCATAAAGGCATTTTTCTTCTGAAGAATGTTGCAGCAATTGATTGGAAATCAGATAAGTGGTATGCAATGCCAAAAATTCGAAGGTTCAACTTATTTCTATAATGTTACACACCTAATGGAATACTCTATTGTCTATATCCATAATCACTTACGTGTCTCAAAAATTAATTTGTGACCTGAAATCAATTTCTTAGAAAGATCGCGTTAATTCGTGCAATGGATAAAAATAGTCAGAAATAGAAAAGAAAACAATTGCTCTTACAGTTGAGTATAAGGAATCTTCATCAGTTTTTTTTGTTTTTGAAGCAGAGTTGCCTTCTATAGGATGCTTGTAAGCTTTTATAATTTAATCAATTTTATCTAAATAAACTTAATCAACAAAAATTCTAAATAGACCGCAATAAAAACATCGTATAAACCGACCGAGATATAAAAGTGCCCCCTTTTAATGTCCTTCCAATAATAAAACATAAAACAAACTCCAAACTTGCAGGTAAGAAAAAACAACAAAGTTTTGATGGCAGTTGTTGGGATTACATCATGTGCAATGCTTGGTTAAATTCCGGCGTTGTGGCCTTTATTCCCTCCTGAAAGTTCCACAATTCCTCCTTGCCATCCGGCATGATCATAATTCCAATTCCAATTGACAACAATGACTTGTTGGATTTTTTCAGTTTCTAAAATCATAAAATAATTAGTCTGCTTTGCTAAATGAATACAGGTTTTAAAGAAAAGAGAAGAAAATAGAGACCACACACTTTGATCAGAATCAAACATTCTCGAGATGCCTCAAACTCCATTTTATTATCTGCAATCTTACGAAGAAGAGAAGATTTCTATTGTTTTTCAAAAATATTTAATCAGATTCTAAACATGTTTTTCCTGCTCCAATAATTGGACTGCATGCTGGGTTAGCAACAAATTAGGTATCACCTATAAGTCTAACAATGGATTAGCAACAATTTAGGTTTAATAAACAAGAACCTCTAGAATCATTGTTATTGAAGTTTATATATACATATCAGGTAAAATAGAAAATAAGTCTATGATCATTAAATCAATTAAAGAATGAGATACTCCTCCGTCCTTATTAAGAAAAAATTTTGTTTTTATAAATATTCCATTTTTACCTGATTTATCCTCATCGATTCCCAAGACAATTAATTAAATTGATCTAGGAAATATGAAAAATATCAATATATTGAGTTTTTATCCCACTAAAATATTAGATTGTTGTAATTGTACTTGGGAAGTGCTATAAACATTAACTAGGTTTGATAATATCCATATTATTTAATAAGGGTATATATGGAAGAAATCATATTGGAATTGGTTTTTCGCCTATCTACTGGGACTAGGAAATTTTACTTCTCCGCCTATATATTAGGGACAAAGGGAGTAATCAATAAAGAGTCGAGCGACTAAAAGTTGATAATTTATTAATGGAATCAGAGTTAAAAGAATTTGAGAATTTTTAGTTTAGATTACAAATCAACTTAAATATTATTGGTTGTATATCTTTATACTGTTACAGTTATCGGTAAATGCTAGATCATATGCTTTTTTAAGGTTTCTGAAATGGTTTATGAATGTAACTTACCTATGGTTCTTGTATTCTTTTGTTCTTCATTTTATACTTGTAGAAAGATATTTGTTGATGTGTGAAGTTGTTGTTTGAAAAAAGGGATGTAAAATGGTTGAAGTTGGGTATTTATAGGGGGATTCCAATATTTCAATTCCTTTGAATGAAATAAGGGAAACCAACAGAATTGAAAGCCTTATGTAATCTTTTCTTGTTTCAATGAAGTTTAATTTTCAATAAGAAAATAAAATATATATAGTAATAATAAAAATAATAATAATCATAATAATAATAAATTACTTCTAGTTATTCTAATAGAAAGAAATTTTATCATTGCTTTAAAAAGATGTTACCTTTTCCTGCACCAACTTGATCCTTTCATTCATAGCTGACCGAACTTTTTCAAATTGTGGCAGAAGTGCCTTGATCTCTTCATAAAACAAGCAATGAAACTGAGTTAATACTTAATATCATAATTGTTACACTAAACTGAATAAAATAATAACAAATATAAAAAATATTACATACCTTCCTTCAACCATTCAGAAGAACCCATCTCTGACATAACTTTGATATCACAAAAATGTTGGTGAGAAGAACACTTAAGAACCCATCTTTGTGAAAGGATCTATTTATATTAAATTGAAATTCCCAAAAGTCATGACTCCTAGTTTATGTCGTTCAATGGAAAAAGTCATAACTCCTCGTTTATGCTATTTAGTGGTCCATTTCATCAATTGAATTGTGATTGAATATCCCTAAAGACTTGCAATTGACATTCCTAACAGTTGTTGTCTCCTTACCAAATTAAAATTGGGTATGTTATAAAGCCTTTGACTAGTTTAAAATTTCCCAAAAACTTTGTGGCCACGTACTTGACAGAGGAATCTGGGAAACATCCCCCTAAAGACTATAAAAAACATGTGAACAAAGCTTGTTCATGTTACCAAAATGGCCTACAAAATATGATGCAAGTGAAAAACGTTGTGCTCAAGGCTTGTGCACAATAACAAAAAATCTTACAAAAGCTTATGCAGGGGAAAAAAATATTTGCTGTCTCTGTCTTTCTGTTTTGGTCTTGTATTTGGGAACAAATTTATCCTTTTAAAAGTAATGGTTTTAAAATATCATCCATTTACTTGACTCTGGTCTGCCAGCAGCTGATGACCAGAAACTTTCAGGTCTCCGTGACTGGAAAGTAACGGTTTTATTTCTCTCACGCCTTATGGACTACGCAATGTAATCCGCTTATTTCCTAATTTTATGAATGTTAGGTGTTAGTTTTTGGACCGATTGCAATAACAAAGTAAGACTTAGATTTCTCAAATTGGAACAACAAATTTACAAATTCACTTAAAAAAAGATTAAACTTATAACACTAGACTTCTCTAAGATAGCTAACTAATCTAAGTTGGTGCTGTGTTAAGTTTTGCAAAAAATATTGTGCTTTCAACCAAAATATACATAGAAACTATACAAAATATAACTTTTTAAGCTGCGCCATAATTCAACAAAATATAGATACTCAGTTCCCTTCTCTCTGATAACTCTAAATTGATTTATTGTATCCATTTTTAAAGATGATCATCGTTAGGAGCATTCCACACAATGACATTTTCATATGGTTTCAAAAAATTTCCTACCATTTTATGCCTCATTTCACGGCAAATTTCATCAGCTTTTTTTTAATCCATTTCAATAGATTTGCCATCCTCCTTTGCATACCTTTTCATAAAATAGCATGTAAACAGGAGGCAGTCTGAAAAGGGTCCTTGTTATGGACATGCAATCTGGATTACCTCTAGGCCATGTAGATTAATTATTCATTTATCATTGGTGTGATAGACGCTGCAATTTTCTCTGCATCTTTAAGACATGGATCTTCAACTTCGCCAACCATTGAGCTCAGGAACTGCCACTCTGTGCGTTTAACATCTAGCACCAATAGAGTCCATTGATGTCCTGATAGAAGTAGGTCGTTACTTCTATTCATGGGGATGAGAAGGAAGTCCAGGTTCTCCAGAGACATATCTTTGATAGGTTTACGAACATGATCATTTATTCCACTTGTAATGTAATTGCGGACAACATACTGCATTTTTTCCATTTTTTAATTTGGTGCACATCATTCAGAAATCATGGATTAAATCAAACAGAAACTCATAAAACGAAAAAGAAAACATCGAAAAACTAACCCATGCCGCAGGATCGAAGTACGCCCAGTTCCTGTACTTCGGAGCTTTATTCTGGCGGTCTAATGAAGCTCTCATTCTTCTACATAAGGTGTAGAACTGAATCGCTTGATTGTCGACAAACTCATTAAATAACAGTTCTCTCAGTATTGAACCCAGAACAATTACTTGTACCTTGGCCTCTGGATTAGCATTTACATCCATATGAAAAGATTCTTCACTGCAGGGTTTTAATAAAAAGCCATTATCATGTTAGTTCAGTAAGTAAACAAGATACTATTTTTCAATTTTTTCATTCCAAAGAATGTGCATATAATTTTTAAACAGTGTAGATATGAAAAAACTTAGTGTGTGTTTTTTACATTTCAGAAGCATGTTTCCAGAAAATGGAAATCCTCATTTTGTCTTCTTCATTAATTTTGTTTATAGTTGATTCCCCTGTAGGCTGGGAAGTTTGTGACCGCGCGGCTTATTCTTTGCTGTGTGTGGGTCCATATCATCTTCTTCAGTATCAGAAACAAGGTCTACCGGGGCATCCACGGTACCACTCATGTAACCGAAAATATCTATAGATCATCCCTGTATTTATCTTCTGAATATGGTGTCCACGTGCTTTTAGACCATCTGGCACCTTCTTTTTCAAGAGGACGAATTTAACAAAATCTTCACAAAGAATCTCTCTATCTTGCAAATCAGCATATGCTTCCTCTCTCTTCGCCAATACTTGTTGCAATATTATCAACCTATTCCTCAACAACTTAATCGTTCTGTCTGAGATCATATTACTGGTGTCAGGAATGATGGACTCAAGAGTGAATCTCCTCTCTTATTCCGACCAACCTCCTTCTATCGGTGATTCAGATAGCTGAAAATTGACTTGCAAATTAGAGAGATTATCAGACTTCCAAAAACTTTGTGCACAGAGTACTATAGACTTGCAAAAGCATATGCAACATATTTTTTCATATTTCCACTAGCTTGTGCACACAGTTACTGATTCACCTGCAAAAGCTTGGGCAATCATTTTTAAGTTTTAATATTTAAATCAATCATTTTTAGAAATAACTAAAAACTTAAGTCAAAATGTAAAATAATGCACCCAAATATTTTCATTTTTATTTTCACGTTAATTTTTGTGCAAATTAGTCGTAACTGTCACACTTACCAGTAGATACAACACACATCCATGTACATACTGAGGACTGTGTTTTTGTTTTCTAATACTTAACATTAGATTGGTGTGAACTAGATTTGGCCAATAAGTATTGTTCATCCTTGACAAAGTTACAAAATATTTTCCATAAATGTCCTTTGGCAGCCAACTTCCATCTGTTGTTGTGAAAAAGAAGGTGACACAAAGATACAACGTAAGTAGCTTCGCTAGTAGGACACCATTCCTTTTAGTTTCATATACATCTCCTATCTCATCCTCAAGTATCTTCTCAATGATATTTTCAATATCAGTTTTTTTTTATCTTATTAGTATCCTTAAAATAAACCAGCACATCTTTTTGTCCAGCCATTTTTATTGTTCTCCGTTTTGTAGTTGCCCCTGATTTGGGTCTTTTAATCCTAAAGTAGACGGCTAAATGATTTGCGGTGCTTCTCAAGTTAACTTTATTCTCACCATCTAGAAAGACAAAACAATGGTCCTCTTCGTCAACTTCTTCATAGAGTTATCTTCTATAGGATGCTTGTAAGCTCCTATTATTGACGCAATTGTATTTACACACTTATTCCGATCACTATAATCTCTATAAACCTCCTTGTATAGAAAAGGTTTCATCATATTAAAGAAAGGGTTTTTCTCTAGAAACTCAAACTGTTCCTCCTTGAACCACAATAACTTCTTTTTTGTTGAGCCCAAAAATATCTCCTCATCGCGTTCTTTTCTTTTCTCTGGATCCTTTTCTAGTCTTTCAAATAGGTTGATAAGTCCATGGTAGCCACATCGATGTTGGAGAATATTCCTGTAACAGTGAACAAACCAAACAGAAGCTTGAAAAGAGTTAAGGGTTAGAACAGATAACACACTTCAGACAATCATACAAGCACAGAGAGATGGAGTCGCCTGTTCAACAGAATGCCCTTAACTCGATATTTGTCAGGTACACCTTTAGAAAAGTGTTGCTATACCTTTAGAGATGACAAATCGAATCCAGGATAAAACCACCTGATACCAACCCAGTTAGCAAGACTCGTTGGCCCGTTGTGAACTTAACAGTAGAAGAAGATGAAAATAAACTAGTGCGCATACAAAGCAAGAAGAGGGGAAAAGTCGTCAGGTCAGTGGCTGCGACTGGGGTAAGTAAAAATCTGATTTTTGTTTTTCTTTTAAAGAAGAAGAAGACTGTTGAGTTTTTCAAACGGTCAAAATTCATTTAATTAAACATATTGAATTCGAGATATTTAATTAAAAGATTTTGTTTATTAAACCTGATTTAATTTTATAAATACAAAACGGTAAATTATTTAATGTATAGAATTAAAATATAAAACCGTTGGATCTTTGATGGGTACACGTATGCACTCGCAGGCACACGCCAAGGGTCACGCCAAGGGTCACGCAAAAGCACAAGAAAGCTCCGCAAGCCCGCGGCCCTCGGTGCTTCGGTGCGAAGCACCGCACATGTGTGCATTTGCCCACTAGTCCATTTCCTAAGTCCATATCCAATTCACTAGTTCTTTTTCCTTATATAGAACGTTTGTGGTAATAAGGATAAACTTCCTCCTTGGTTTTCTCAATATAGGACAAACCAAAGGTTTCTCATTCACTAAGAAGTGAAAATGGATGGCTCAATTTTTCCACCCCAAGTTTGGATTAGTGACTTAGGTCCCTTTAAGATATATTAAGTAACAAAATTAATTTTATGTAAAAAATCCATTTTTAATTCTAACAATCTATAGGGTCTTGATTGTGGTTATGTAAAAACAAAGACAAAATGTTAGGAAATCAGTACTTCTGGACGTAAACAACTATTGGACCTTATAAATTAGATAAAAATTTATAAATTTACCACCTTTAAAGTGGGCAATATCCATCGAACCTTCAAGTTTCGGTATTACCGTTGAAATTGGTTCTATTGAAAAAACAAAAGGATAATAAGCATTGGATGTTGCAGCAGATTAGAAGTATAAGAAGTAGACATAGGGCATTGGTTGTTGTAGTAATAAGCATGAAGAATCAGCAGGCTAGTAATTTGTGTTGTAGATGAGATGCTATATAGTTTTGAAATCACAATATCTCCAACAATAAACAAAACTCAATGTCTCCAACGATGAATTTTTTTTTTCTAGGAAATCAGTACTTATGGATGTGAAAATCTGTCAAACCTTTTAAATTAGGTAAAATCAATTTTGCTTACTTAAATGATATGGGACAATATCTCATGAAATTGCTTCTAGGACAACCATGACAGTTGAAGTTTCTGCAAAAACAAAAGGATGATTTATGCACGTGTACACAAATAAATAAAGATTCAAACAAAATAAAAAGGGTTTGAATTTTCAATTTTCACTAAAAAACTTTTACAATTTTAAATATCCTAAGTTTTAACCATATCAAGTGTCAACTAATTCAAATGTACATTTAATCTGACTCGACTTTTAACACATAAGCTAGTGGATTTGATTAGTTTCAATCAACTAATAAAAATTTATAGCGGTTGACACTAATTGTGGGATGAAATGCATATAGTCTGGCGGAACCAGGATTTAAATCGGAGGGAGGTTAAACTTATATTTTTTACAAATGTAACGATTTTTATGTTGAAAAAGCGCCTACAAATTCGAACACTTATAAGTTTAAGCATCAATTTTTTAACAATCTTGAGCGTTTGTGGGACTTGAATCTTAATAAGTTAGATACATAGTACAAATACTTAGATTAAGTGGGATAAATTCTTGAAATTTGGTGGACTAAACACAAATTATAGAATAAAAACAAAGTTTAATACAAGATTAAAAGAATTTAGTGGGGGCTAGATCCAGGGCTAGTGAACCCTTGGTCCCGCCCCTGACAGTGCATTAAACGAAAACAACCCTATGCAACAAAAATCATAAATAAAATCATAGTTATACGTTGTCGGATCCCATTTCTTACCACGAATAGGAGGTTTCCTCCTCTTTGGCTCAATTTCAATTTCATTTGCATCTTTTTCTTTTTTTACAGCTCTAGCATCCCTAATCTTAGTGAATTCAATTTGTTTTTTTGATATACGTTTTTTCTTGTTTGACTCTTTTTTTATCGCTATTTAAAATTCTTTTATAATGAAAATCTCTAAGTTTTTCAATATCAGGGTTTTGATTTTTCATTCTTTCTCTGTCTCTCTCTCTCTCTCCCCCCAGAAAACGCTAGTAATAAAATAGTTTATGTTGAGTTGTTGACGATTTGTTTCTGATCAAAATATAAAATAAAAAAAAACCTTGTTTTTAACCCCGAGTTAACTGGGTCTGGCTGTACATGAGTCACTAGGTTAACTCGGTCTGACTCTACTTAGACCATATATAACAACATGGAATAAGTAGGTGAGGATGAACAGTTGACAATTGTGTGACATTAAATGCGCGGGTAGATCTGGCTTAGATACCCTAGATGTCTAGATGTGAAACAATTACTCAACTTCACTCCTTTAGCTTTACTCATATCATGGGTATTTAATTCAGACAAGAGGATACAAAGAAATTACTAATCAATGATATTCTGATCCCGTTATTGAAGATCTAAAGAGGGGATTTTGTTGATTTCATTCATGGTGAAGCGAAAAACAACAAAAGGGTAAGTACTAAGTACATTCAGAGAATTTTACACTTTTATACTCTACTAATATTAAGTTTTTTGAGTACGAATGTTGGTTGGACTCTTTAATTTATGGTTTTACAATATTGCATTTACTAGATTCAGTTCTGGATATTGGGTTTAAGGTGGTATGCTACAGGTTATTGCATTGAATGTTATCGGTTAGTTAGTTGGTGTTAATGGCAAGTAGAATATTCAGATCTAGATGAGTGATTAATAGTAGGGTAATAATTATTATTATTATCTTTTTTGAAGCATGTTGAATGATCCCATGATTAAATGATTGAATATGTATTTTTTTTTGTTGGATCTCTTCAACTGTGTTTATTTTTCAATGTGATGTCCTTAAACACTACTATTTTTGTCTTCTTCGGCCAAAAAAAATAAATAATCTTTTGACTTTGTTTGTTAAGATGTCTGTTGGATGATGTAAAACAGGGCTCCCACTTTAATCAATCATTTTAGCATATCACCTTAAACCCTACATCTGTTTTCTATGCTTTTGCAATGAATTTTTTCTCAGGAAAGTAGTTATTTGTTCTACTGTTTACTATTTTGTTCTTTGTTCCCTTGGTCCCCAACATCCTGGAAGAACATGAAAGATTCTCATGCCCTACCTTTTAATAAAAATTATTTAGACAACAACTGGAAGTGGTACGCCCTTTTCATTTCAATAAAGATTTTTTTATAAAAATAAAGATTTTTTATTGTTCATGTGGTAAAAAAGGGTTATGTTATTTGCAGGCTCACACCTCAGTCTGATGTGATTCATGTGTACAACAGTGGTTATGAATCTGAATCTAATAATACCCTTTCTCAAATTTCTCAAAGGCAGAAGAACAAAGTTAAAGAAAAGAAGACAAATTAGAATACTAAAATTATGTGAAAGTGCATGTATTTCATCCAGCAATTATATCATGGATAAACTTTTGTTTGTTGATTATTATGGGGTTTTATTTGAAATACCAAAGATATTGGAAGAAGGTGAATATTTCCTGATGATGGGGTTTTTCTTCCTCCAAAAAAGGTAGTGAAAAAGAGTGTGAAAGAGGAAAGATTGATTTATGATAGGAAATTTGTTCGAAAATATTTCAGGCGTTATTTTGATGATTATTTGGACGAGGTTAAGGTTATTGAACCGCCAGAAACACTAAGAAGACCATCCCGGCAAAATTATCCAATCTTTGATTTTACTCCCGATGGCAACAAGATTCTGATTTGTGTACCTGTACTTCTTGGAGGACCTGACGGAACAACTCATATGAATGGAAAAGAGTATAAATTGAAGGGTAAAGGTCATGTTACCAGTGTTAAGCAAGAGTTTCCTTCCAAAATTCCTACTTATCGATTTGAATATGGTTTTGAACGGAGGTGGCTGGGGAAGACTAGTATGGCTCCTGAGGGTTGAAGAGGAGATATAATTGATCCAAATCAAGTGTTTGTGGTTTTTGGGACCATGAATAATTTGTTTAGGGTTGCTGAGTTTACAGTTACAGTAGATGGCGGGTATGCAGAGAGACCGAGCCAATATGTTGTTGGTGATGCTGTACAATGCTTTCAGGCCCAAGCACGAACAGAGGAAATTTCCCTCGGTCTTGTCCAAAACTGGTCAAAGATAAGCCAAACCATGTTTACTGTATTTGATTAAATTAATTGTACTGTTGGTTTTTCTAATTGACCGGATGTAAACACGTGGAATAAGTATGTGAGGATGAATGGTTGACAATTGTGTGACATTAAATGTGTGGGTAGATCTGGCTTAGAAACCCTAGATGTCTAAATGTGAAGCAATTACTCCACTTCACTTCTTTAGCTTACTAATCTCATAGGTATTTAATTCAGACAAGAGGATAAAAAGAAATTACCAATTATCGATATTCTGATTCCATTATTGAAGATCTAAAGATGGGATTTTGTTGATTTCATTTATGGTGAAGCGAAAAACAACAAAAGGGTAAGTACTAAGTACATTCATAGAATTTTACACTTTTATATTTTACTACTAGTAAGCTGTTTGAGTATGAATGCTGGTTGGACTCTTTAATTTCTGGTTCTACAATATTGCATTTACTAGATTCATTTCTGGATGTTGGGTTTAAGGTGGTATGCTACAGGTTATTGCATTGAATGTTATCAGTTAGTTAGTTGGTGTTAATGGCAAGTAGAATATTCATATCTAGATAAATGATTAATAATAGGGTAATAATTATTATTATTATCTTTTTTGAAGCATGTTGAATGATCCCATGATTAAATGATTGAAGATGTGTTTTTTTTTGTTGGATCTCTTCAACTGTGTTTATTTTTCAGTGTGGAGTCTTATTACTGTTTTTGTTTCTTCGACCCAATAAAAAAGAATCTTTTAGCTTTGTTTGTTAAGCTGTCTGTTGGATGATGTAAAAGAGGGAGCCTACTTTAATCAATCATTGTAGCATACCACCTTAAACTCAAAATCTGTTTTTCATGCTTTTGATATAGATTTTTTCTCAGGAAAGTAGTTATTTTTTCTATTGTTTTCCTTTTTTTTTTGTTCCCTTGGTCCCCAACATCCTGGAAGAACATGAAAGATTCTCATGCCCTACTTTTTAACAAAAATTATTTAGAAAACAAATGGAAGTGGTGTGCCTCTTTCAATAAAGTTTTATGATTCAAAAAAATAAAATAAATAAAGTTTTGATATGATTTTTGTTATTCATATGGTCCAAAGGTGTTTTGTTGTTTGCAGGGTCACACCTGAGTCTGATGTGTAGAAAAGTTGTGACGATGACGTCCCCCTTTCTGTTTTGTTCAAGAAGAAAAAAAGGTAAATAGAAGTTGAAGGCCACAAGGGTATTTGACGTTGACCACTGTGACATTGATGATGATTATCATTATGGTTATTCTAGTTCAGAACTCGAGTGGTCTTGTAGTGATTCTAGTGATACTGATGATGAAAAAATCCCCATTTGGAAAGATATATTGAGGGGAAAATTCATGGGATACATTGCAGATGAGACAAGGCGTAATCCCAAAACCATTAGGAAAAAGATCTTGATAGAGGAGAATAATGTTAAGTTACCAACCAGGATTGCACGCCAAGCACTGCATAGATGCCTTCTACAGATGCATGGATCATATATAAAGAGCTTCAAGTAACTCTATTTCCTTTTATATTTTTGTGACTGTTAAGTTATTGTATTTAGTGATGTGTATGTTGTTAATGTGATTCCTTTTTGCATTTGTTTGAACTCAGTTTAGTACCTGAGCTATGTCGTCAAATTATGGAAAAGAAACCAGGGAGTATTGAAACTTGGAGCAGCCACCCGGAGACTAAAGAGTTTGAAGGTTTGTGTATTGCATACAAGGAATCTTTTGATGGGTTTAGGGTTGGATGCATACCTATTATATCATTATTTGTGTCCCTTTTAATAATATGTATGGTGGAACAATTTTGACTGATGCTGACAATGGCATGTATCCTCTTGCCCTTTACATCTGCAAGACTGAAAACATGAAAGAATGGAACGAATTTCTAGCTATCATTGCACCGTGCCTGATGGAAACCAAAAGGCCAATTACATTTATTCACGACTTTCAGAATGGTGAGACATCGAATTCTTATATTTATCAATTATGTATATGTTTTGAATGTGTCTAATGTACTTGAATGTTGTCCTTACAGGCATCAAATATGTTGTTGACAAGAAATTCAAGGATATAACTTGTTTTCAAACATTATGCGCTCGCCACATGTATCAGCGTATTAACCCTGGGTTTATGAAACTAAAACTTTAGAGCGCAGCATTTAAGGCCGTAAAAGCTTACAATGAGGACGAGCACGACTATGTTATATACAAGTTGGATCTCCATAAAAGGCGATGGATTGAAGCAGGTGGACAAACAAATTGGGCTAGGCACTCGTATGACCCTTCTGCCAGTTGCCGCCAAATGAGAAACATCATAAGCAAGGATTTTAACCAGTAGATAACTGAGTTGAGGTGTAAGCCCATATGCCAGTGGTTTATGGGATTTGAATATAAGCTTATTCACTTGTTTTCGAGAAGGAAAAGGAATGGAAGTCTGTGGAAAGATAAACATCTCGTTCCAAGAGCAAGTAAAAAGTTAAAGGAACAAATCCGTAATAAAACAAGGCTTTCTGGACATCAATTTGGATGCATACCTTCCAAATATTTTATGATCGAGGATTGCCACACGAGAACTAGGGAAGTTGATTTGATGCAGATACAGTGCGACTGCTGCGAATGGAAGATATCAGGTGTACCTTATGTGCACGCTATGGCTGTTCTTGCGGAAAAAACACCACCACGCTATAAACAATAAGTTATCTTTCATGTTTATTTTGTACTGTATTTCTTTATAGGTTAGGTACTAACACGGCTTTTATTCTTTTTAGCTATGTTCATGAGTGTTACACTGTCGAGAGGTACATAGCATCATATGCCAATAACATTAACCAAATGGCCAGCATGACAGAATATCCGTAGGAAACTGATGCATGTCGTAAGTGCAACAAATTAATCAACATATTTCCCACTAATTAACTAGTGATATAGCGGTAGTAAGGATCGTTCCGACATAGAGATGTGTAATTGATAGATTATTTAGATTAGCAAAACTAGATTAAATACTGAAAGGGGGGGTTGGTTATAAATTAATTAACTAAAATAATAATAAATAAAATAATAATAAATAAAATAATAAGAAAGAAATATGATTAGGGAGTCATTCGTCGTCACCAAACGTTGACTGAATTAATATACTTATCCATCTTTTGTTAGAATCGTTCATCACCAACCGTAGAATAGAAGGTACGCTTAGTTATCCCCAAAACTCCTTATATCACCGGATAACAGGTACGCTTAGTCAACGGATTCTATCCAACTAATCAGCATTGAGGTACGCTTACAAGGTATATCTCGATCAAACGCTTTAATATTTTTGAATTTAGGTTTGATTTTAGTAGTTAGACTCAGTACGCTCGGTCCACTTTCTATTGATGTCTTCACACACGATTGCTCCACAGAATCCCTCTGCAAGGTCTCACGTTTTCTACTTATGTAGGAGATGCACGATAATTAAAGATTAAACAAATCACTACTAGCATTAGAATAATCCAGAGATTCTTTTAGCACGCGTTCCAAACAATCTAAAAATTACCCATAAATATTAAACAGTAAAAACAATCGATAAATAATCATAACTCCGAATAAATTAATAAAACTAATTTAGCTTCACATCCGAAAATTAAATCATCCATAATTATTATCAAATTAGCTACACATACTAATTGAGTTCATAGAACAATAAATAAAAAGAAAACAAAACTAAAATTCAAACCAAACCCAAGCGAATCCAAGGACCCAACTGCACTGTTCTTCTGTTGGTGTAGACGTGACTATTGAAAAGGTTAGGAGTGGTTGTATCTTGGATGGAAGCAAGCATGGATGGAAGTGGACGTGAGATATGGGTTGGAGAGGAGCAAAAGATCCTCTCTGTTGGAAATAAACACAAGCGTGAAAGGGTTGGTGTGTTTATTCTGTAGGCTTCCAATTCCCTTATAACTTTGCAAACTTGATTTCCACAACGACTTAACATCCCAGATTCCCAAACCTTCTCAAACTCTAAGTACTTTTGTATCCCAACCATCCATCATCCTAACCAAATGTAGATACAAGTTCTTCGACTTGTATTTCTTGGAAGCAAAACTCTTCCCTGACTTGTCGTTCACAAGACAAGTTAAACTCATATCTTTTTTTTTTCATGGACTCTCAAACTCTTAATATACATCTCAGATTTTCTCGAGCTCGCTGTTTCTCTGGTTGACGTAAAGTCAATCTCAAATTCGAACCATATCTTCAACTTGAACCCAAACATTCATTCGAACCATTCCAACACTCGAGATCATTCCTACTTCCTTCTTATCAGCGTCTCATATCTTCAACTCTCCAATGGTATTCAGTCAAGTTTGAAACCGATAGCAACCACAGACTCCATTAATGCTTCCATCAACCACAAATCCGCACTGCCAGAATCATTGCTCCATCTTCATCCATCGAACTTACCATACATCTCATGACTAGAGTAATTGTGATGTTGGGAAATGGACGAATAAAGAATAGCTAGGTCGAGTTTTTATTCGTGAATTGAGAAGAAGAAGATAGGCTGCCCTCATAAATTCTGCTGGTGCCACTATTACTATTTGAAAAATGGCAGCCCTGAGTAAAAACCACTGGTGCCTTTAGTGTTCTTTTCTTTAAAAACCAAACTGGATATCCCTTAACCTTGGATGGGATTCCAATAGTATTCGCCTATGAAATGATGATTTTTCCCTTTTGAGTTCTGGGGAACCTACAACCCTAGCTTCTTGTTTTGCCCATAACTTCTTCATACGATGTCGGAATGACCTCGTCCTTTCTCCGATGGCTTCATTTATTTGTTCTCTATGACATGATGACAAGAAATCCTGACTTTGGACAAGTTCCACCTGGTATTTGTCTCTCTTACTTGTAGTACTTCTTTTCTATCACAATTAAATGTAGATTCACTTCTTTTGGATGATTCACCTAATAAAAGATAACTAAACAAAACCAAACGTAATATACAATAATTCACAAGAAACATAGCAAATACTAGCATGAAATTGACACTCTAAATATGTAAAATATGCACTTATCAAGTTCCCCCATACTTAGCTTTTGCTAGTCGTCGAGCATATCCTAAACTAACCTAAATACAACTCCATTTCGTTGTGGACACAGTTACACTTAGCATGTGTAACAAGCCTTTAAACCCCTATGTGTCCTTAGTGGACGAGTTATAATCTCGGTAGGGTTTACAAAAGGTATACCCACAAAACCTAAATTCCAACTTTCAAACGTTCCAGAGCACATGCATCCAAAGAGCTACGAAGACATAAAGTTTCTCCACACTAATAATAAGAAATTAGAAATTCCAAAGAACATTATTCTCATGCTTAGCTCTTGATTTAGGAGAAAACCACTGGCAGTTTTCGTAATATAGTGGTAAGAAAAGGTTTCAAACTCTCGAACTTGTGAAGACTGAATTTTGATTTAATAAATTAATTTTTTAACTAGACTATACACAAATTATGAAAATGATATTCACAAATACTGAGGTTATGGATTTCACCATTAACCAATTAAAGTGGTTCAAACTAGTTAATATTCATGCAATTCTTACATTTAATTAGATTCTAAAATATTACAAAAAGTAGATTTTCAAAATAACAATTGTATAACAAAAGCATGGAACATCTAAAACCTGGGTCAAAGCATGTACCATCTAACGAAATCACAAGTGCTTAACAAAAATCATTAAATCCAATTTCAACCAAGGCAAATAATCATAAAGAAATTGCAAAAATTAATTAAAATAGAATTATGCCACTTTTATTGAAACAATGGCTTCCTCCGTCACCTCAACATATGGGGTTTAGCTCATTGTATTGGAAAATCCCTCAAAAATATATTCCATAGCTCAAAAAGTGCTTCAAATGGTGAAATAATAGTAACACAGGAGATTTGATACGCTTATAAGCGTTACAGAGAAGTGTTCTCTGCGTTACAGAAGAAATAAAAGTAAAAAAGAGAAAAGAACGGACTTAAGGTGCTGTTGAAATAAGACTGCTTCAGTGCCTGCGTTAGCGACACTATCAGCGACACTTTCTGGGCCCCTTATGTTCTTCACCTTCTTCTTCACCAGCAGAAAGCTTTTCTTCCTGGAATTTTTTTCTGTGATCTCTCCGGCTCACTCTGAGCTCTCCAGCCCCCCCATAACTCTTATACACCTCCTATTTATACTACAACAACCAACCACCCTTTAAATCTTCTCAAATCTTCTCTTTTAATCCCAATATTCTTCCTCTTTTGATCTGATCTTCATTCTCGATTCATCATGGCGGTTAACTCCCGAACAGAATTATTGATTTTGTTTCCTTAAACAACTCGAGAGTAATATTTGGTGTTGTGTTGCTAAGATATTTTCAAACCGAGCCGAGAATTTTTTGTGAATGTGTAATATTCATCGGCTATCTTTGATTTTCTTTCCTCGAGAGATAAATGTGAAAGATTAGTTTTATACGGGTCTCAACTGTGTACAACTCACAAATGGAAAGAGGATATCTTGTTGAACTCCTTGAATATATCTAACGAAATTCTCACAGATTGACCAAGAAGAATTCCCGCCTAAATTATGGATTTGAAATAGGTGGATGCCCGTAATCCAAGGCATGGGTGCCTTTATAACTTTTACGGGTGCCTTTAGTAGTTTTTCGAGCCAATTTTTTCGAGCCAATTTTTTCAACAATGTTTATTTTCCAAAAATACCTTCAAATACATAAAAACACAATATTAGTACAAAATGAGTTCCAACACTATAAAAGTTGAAAGCAAATTAGACACATAAATGTCACTAGTACAAATTTGGGCTTATGTGACAGTTAAAAACTGTCACCAAAATACTTATGTGACAGTTTTAAAAAATTATTGCACTGTCATTAAAGGCTCTGTTACGAAAGGGTCTATAAGAAACTTTCACAGAATCATAACTATTAGTGTCAGTTTTTTCATAAACCTGTCATTGTTGACAACATATAATAACATTTTCTAAAAAAAACTGTCATGCATAACTTAATTTCTTTTACTAAGGTGACAGTTTCTCCATAAAAACTGTCACGAATAACTTAATTTCTTTTACTAAGGTGACAGTTCCTCCATAAAAACTTTCATGGATAACTTAATTTTCTTTTACTAAGGTGACAGTTTCTCCATAAAAACTATCATTGAAAACTTAATTTCTTTTACTAAGGTGACAGTTTCTCAATAAAAACTGTTATTAAAAACTTAATATCTTTTACTAAGGTGACAGTTTCTCCATAAAAACTGTCATTAAAATTTTAATTTATTTTAGTAAGGTGACAGTTTCTCCATAAAATAATGCATACAACTGAACATATATTTTGTAAATACATTGTTATATATAAAATTCAAGATTCAACACAATGATACAACAAAAGATGAGATAAGATGAGATTCAACACATTATTAAAGTACTTAGTTATTTATCATTTTTTTCATTACAACATAAAATACTTCCTAAACTTTAATGTTGTAAAGTAGCTTCCACTACCTCAGACTTCTTGAACTTCAATGCTCTAAAAGTAGCTTCAGCTGCCTCTTGATTGGAGGAGGTCTTGTACTCTCCATTATTAGAAGAATTTATGTAGTCAACCATCACTGTAAACTTTTAAAGCAAAACACTCCCAGTACCTACAAACTAGATAACATTTCCACATGTTAAAAGGTCGCCAAAAATTATAGACGGTCCAAAACATGCCAAGACAAGAAAAAGAAACTGAACATCCTATACCATTGGGAAGTACACATGATCAAATAGTAAAATCCAAGTTTTTGAAGCTATAAATATATACCTTATGGTTTGTCAATATAACGTTTGAAATTCAGGCACACAGCCATGCAAGTAAATATTTAACCATGTTTAGATAACATAGATTCAAAAAACTTATTGATGGCCAACGACACACAAAAAAACAGTAGATGACATAATGCAAAATTAAATACCTAAAGAAACAGCGAACAACTTCACGAAATTTTACTTCTTTTGGGATACCCTGCAATCCAGATTGTGCCCTTGCAAGAAGACACAATCCTAGAAGATGAAGACGTATACACCAGTCGCCATCAGTAGTCTGGACACCATGGGAAGTCTGTTTTTACGTGAGTGTGCATCAACCATTGCAATTAGGATCTAAAAAGTAGAGAAATAAATTATAGTAAAAGCTGCAAAAATGTAGCAGTATCAACGAAGGACAAGTTATTAACAGACCCAATTATTTTGGAAGTAAATATGAATTAATATATTTGTTTGGACTAGGAAGATATTTCGAACAGAGGTAGACTTTGTCTTTAGTGGAACTTTGGAAATTAAGAAAAAGTAAGTTGGCTAACGTGAAATCATAATTGCCAAGCTTCTGATTCCAACATTTCTTATCAACGTTGCTATCTGGAATGAATGAAAAACATGAAAAAAGTCAAAACCAAACCTACAAACTAAAGATGAACTAAAAGCAAGTGGTAACTAATCAATGTACTTCAAGTCTGGGCACTAACCAACATCTAAAATCACATGCATCAAAACAGGCATAACCATTGCTATACACCAGATGAGAAGTTTCAACCAGAAGAGTCAGGAATCTAAACATTTACGAGCAAACTATTGCTCCAGAACATAGAAACATTTTAGATAGAACCTAACTGAACCGAAATATTCGGAGGTTAGAACCATGACTGCCACTGTATATAACATGTCTGAAACCTAGTGTATCTCAGACTCGTCAGTATATCGTTTTCTCTTACAGACCAGAATATTTTTTCACGCCATCACACCACATGAAGATTACAGACAAAGTTCTAAAGAAACAATGGCATAAGCTCACCAATGTGCAGCGACAAAAGTTGAGAACTGAAATCTTTCAGGGCCGGTGATATGAAAAGCATAGTTCCAAGGAAATATAGTATAAGCCATTCCATAGGAATCTCTTGAACCAACGAGACCAATTCTTCTTCTATCCTAGGGATATCGTCTCCTACCATTTTCACCTGCACTAAAATATATTAGGAATTTCATAGAAAGAGAATAAATTGAAGCATAACACATAAAAACAGAAAGCTACCAAGAACATGAGAATAGTAATGATTAAGGGACATATCGAAATGGGTTCCAGTATTGCATTTCAGAATCCCAACTCATTAAATTATTCAGTATAAAAAAAAACATCCTCAAGTTGGTAAGCTTTTGCAGCAATCTTGAGTGCATACATGCATGAGTATATTCTTCTGATTGATTCTCACAATCAATAATAGATAGCCAGACAAATAATGCATATGATGCTACTTGTATATATACGAACCTATAGAAGAAATGATAATTATAATAATGTCATACACCTTATTTTAGCCTAAAAAAAACCTAAATAATCATTCTAACCAGAGAGCTTTCACTGGCAACAACCAAACTTGTGAAGCAAAAATCTAATGCTGATACAGGGGCACTGGCTCCACTTCTCGCCATCGTCCACTTTAACCTACTTTAATTTTACAAAAACCAAGATTAAACAAACAATCACAAATTATAAAAGTTACCCTAAAACTATACTTAAAAAAAGAAAAGAAAATCAAGAGTTCCAACATAATGATTGGGTGCATTAAACTGCAAAATTAGTATCAGATTGAAAAAAATCATGTATAACTAATATTCGACTCTATATTCACAAAGTCATTTCCACCATATCCAGTGCCATGCTCACAAACTCATTGTATAACAATAATCACTAAACCTCGAAACTGAGACCAAGTTCATCTTTTGAGGACTAGCTGCCACACAATCATATATCATCTAATAACTTATGTGTCCAGATAATCCTATACAATTGATTCAATTCCGCAAAAAAACATGGTACAAGAGGACTAGTCAATGCAAATGAGATGTTATAGCGCAAATATATCACACCATGTGCTACAGGTGCCTATCACGCGAAACAAGATTTTGAGCCTCTTCATGAATGATCTAAAAGACATTTATGATAACTAATAAACTACTACTTCAGAATACAGGTGAAAGAATAATAACCTCTGGTATGGTACCTGGGCTATACGTATCATTATCCTCAATTATAACAAGGATTTCGTCACTTTCTTTAAGAACATAATCATCATCTGGATTAAGAACAATCTTCCATTTGCAGCAACCTTAACTCCACAAGGTACTGCATCCGGGAATGAAATTAGCACATCTTCAAAGCATAAACCGTCAAACTGCGTCCACCTTTTGATGTAAAACTCTGCATTCTCAAATCCTAAAATGTCCTCCCATATCTGCAGACCTAACAAAATTCTTGCTAAAACCATGTATCATTATTGAGAAGAAGCATACATTTGAATGATGTTGATGTATTCAACTGCCATGAATTTAATATCGGTGTGTTTGGTTGATAGGTATTACCAAAAGCCCCTGTTTGCTAAAAATATCAACAAAAAGAGCTGGTGACCACCTCATTTCTCATTAAATCGTTAAGTATGTAATACAACAGAAGGAACCACCAAGTTATTGTGGCTAAATAGTCAGTAAAAAGCATAACTGTAATACATTACTATATTGGCAAATAAGTAGGATATCTTTATCCCGTAGGCTTCTGCAACTATTTGCAAAACATATTGCGACAATTAATTAGAAGATCGGAAGAGAAAGTGCAACTCAAATTTTCAAGAAATAGTGCATCCAGACAAAACTAGTGCGTATGAAATGCCGTTTGTGACACAGATCACTTCAACTATCAATATTAGTTGTTTCTGCTGAAAAGGACACTGAAATTAGGACTATTGACTACTTTATGAAAAAAATTAAGATCCAGTCAGATAAATATCAAGGGAAAAATGAAAATAGGGGCCTCTCAGTTTGATGCAGGTAATCTTCTGAATCAATGTGATCATAAGTTTCAGAATAATCAACCAAAATGTGTTAATATCAATATATCAATTCAGACTCACTAATGAACAATAAGACACGGTTGATAAAGTAACATAGTGCCCGAAAGTTAGTGAAGGCATAAGGTTTATCAGTATCTTGAGACAAAAAAACGAGGAGAGAGCGAGCATACCTTGAAAGGTTCCCACCCCATCCATTGCACAATTTCTTCAATATGATCAATATATTCTTTCTTTTCAGCATTAGGGTTTGTATCATCATACCTATCAGTATGATTATTTAGACCAAAGTATAAAAAGTGATGCAGTTTGAAAACAAAGATATGTTTTTGTATGGATATAATAATAATATCTCAATTAATATGCATTTATACAGTCAATTTTTAAGTGACTGCAGTTAATGATACAAGTTACTGTATTAGCCAGACCCACCAGATGTTCATGTATTGTTGAACTAGTAAAGAAAATCTTCTTTTACTAAATGACATGGAAGAATATGTTCGTTAACTACCTTCAGAATATTCTTAGGCACTTCTATAACTGTTCTGATCTTCCTAAATGCTAAAAGCATTTTGGCCTCTAAAATTTCCTAGCACTGCTATTATACAAGCACCATCCAAGCAAGTCTAAATATTACAAGAAAAAGAAGGGACACCAAACCATTCATGTTAAAGGGTCCCACGGGTGTGTCGCATGTGGTCAACAAACACCACATACAAAATAAAACAAATTGTGAACTCTCTTTAAAGCTAAACGGTACATTTTTAGAATTCTTTCTGATCAATTTTTTTAGTTTTAGATGCATTAATTGGAATAGAGTGGTTATATCTCGAGCAAGAAAATGGATAAAGATTGTACAACCAACACCAAGTGCGGAGAAAGAAACTGCACAAGGGACTAAAAGAAAGTTCAACGAGGTACAATTATGGGACATAATAAAATCCTCTGGGACAAGCATCACACTAGGTGATTGACTCGTCCCTTAAAATCTTTTATAAGGTCATGTATTCCAAGATACTATTGATGCTTTCCGCACTCCCTATTTGCAATAGCTTTCTGGCATCATTTAATATGCAGAATTTACGAATAGAAATATAGTAGAGAACTGTGGAGTAACAGACAAGATCCAAACAAAAAAAAAAATTATGATTTTGTTCTAGCTATGAGAAACACGTTCTCTCTTTACTTGAGCTGTTTACTTCAGATTGATATAAAACGGAAGTTTAGCGAAGAAATTGCAAGGACAATGGAAAGGAAATCAATAATGCTTACTTGTGGTAGCAACATCCACCCCTCTCTTTTCCTAGACCAAAACTAACAAACATAGCCTGTAACAATGCAGCAATATTAAAGCTTCCATATAACAATTTGGATTTTGCTTCTTCTAGTGGAACACGCATTTACCTTTGCATGACCAATATGTAGGTACCCATTTGGTTCAGGAGGGAAGCGGGTGAAGACTCTACTTCCGGCCGCTTCCATATGCTTTCTAAGCATCTCCTTTTTATTGCATACTCTTAATACAGAGCAATCGCTAAAGAATATTTTTGTATGCACCTGTTGTCAAGTACGAATGCACTGTAAGGCTTACTCAAATACCACCAAGTGAAATTATAGCTGAAAAAAAATAACATCATGCAGTTTTTCATAGAAAGTGTAATACTTTGTTGTAAGCAATTATGAGCTTAAGCTTTATATGGATCAAATGCACTCTGAAGCATAAAAAGTAGGGAGAATACATGAAGGAGGTGGTAGATTATAACACCATAGTGTTCCGTGGAAACTATTTACAACTCTTCTTGTAACCATTAATTCATTTATACCAAAAATAGATAAATGGGGGTTCATCAAATGGAACCATACCCGAGTCTTTTCCAGCAGATACAGAAAGCACTAACGAAGAGCTTAGAAAGCAGAAAATTACCATAGACAGCCTCAGAAAAATATGAGACTTGGACTGCAGGTGTTCTTTAAAAAATCCGCTCAATAGACCAAACAACAACACTTACCATATGATAGTAGGAAAAGATAGCATAATATGTACATATTACAGGCTTATACACTAAAAAAATCTAAATTAGTCTTTTGAAACATAAGCTCAGTCGAAGGAAATAAAATAAGCTGGAAAGAATCACAACATCAAATACCTTTATATTTTCCTCTGGCCTAGGGAATATAGTAAAGGGGTTGAGTTCTTCTTCAGTTGGTGAAGGAGTTTGCGCAGCTATGACTTTTACCTATAAAAAATGTACAATGAAGAATAGATCAAAGGTTAACATTGAATGGAGACACACAAGCAAGTAAGCAACCCCTTTTCTGTAAACTATATTACTAAAGATAGTTTCAAAAGGATACCTGCATCCATAAGAAGAAATTGAGTTACAACAAGTCCTTGGAGCCGAATCTGGTTACAGATTACAAGGTGAGAAAGAGGAAAGATCAATAGAAGTCTCATAAGTCATATCTCTTGCTTTATTTCATTTTGTTCTTACCTTCTCACCCAACTTGATTACTGGTAGACCCTTGTATGGGCAAGATGCACAACGGAATGCATCACCTAGTCCATACAGCATAATGAATAAGAATCTTGTTAAAGCAAGAAATAATAACTGAAAGTATGCTCATACCCAAGGTGTCATGCAGTTATAATAACAACTTCTGGTAAAAAAAAGTAAGCTGGTCCACAACAATTATGGTTTTTCAATAATAAATTTGACCGACCAATTGAGCCTTATCATTTTTCATCTTACCTATAGTTATCAGATGAATGATGTTCCTCTTGCCAAAACTTTACTAACTATTCTATGTGGATTCATCACATTAGATCTCTATACTAGGAATCAATATAAGAAAATAAAATTGACATAATAAACTATTTGGTTCACACACATCTTTATAAGGTCGGCGATTAGATCCATCCATGCAAAGAGGAAGAGTCTACACTCACACTGCCACACGCTGACTGAGGGTTTTCAATCTGCTCTTTGGTTAACCCGAGCAACTTTCTCTTCCACCTCCGCCCGTCCACAAGTGCAATTTTTGCAAGATTTCTTTGAGCTTCCAACTTCACAGTCATCAACTGCAGATGACTACTTGCATCACATAAAGCTTCTAAAGGAAAATATCAAAAGGAGCTAAATATACAGATTAAGATTTTCATTATCATACCAACTGGAAGTTCTGGTTTTTTCAAATCTTCCTCTGTTAATAGACTGTCTTCATCAATCAAATCCAAATCATCATCATGTTGTACTTTAGGCAAAATTGGTGTTGCTTTCTTAATGGAAAAAGATGACCCAATCTTCCACAAGGGCTTACTGGCCTTAACCTGCACAAATGAGTAAACTTGGTAAACATCAAGAAAATATGACGGAAAATAAAGGAGCACTCTTTCCTGAATTTCCATTAATGCAACTTGTTTTAGCCCACAAAAAACCAAGCAGGAAGAGAACAATATGATGTCACGGTGAGAAAGAAGGGAAACAGAAGAAAAACTCATTGTTACAGATTGAACATTTTCTTCCGGAACTAAGGTTTTCATGTCAAGAACTTGCAACTCTAGGTATCCAGCTAATAGTAACTTGCACTCAAATGTAGAGTTGGCATGTAAAAATAATATAAAAAAAGTTACGAAGCAATTTTCACAAGATTACAGGGTTATAGAAAATATTAGTAAGTACCTTATCCGTGCTCGCTGTAGCAGGTTGGGGTGCCTGAATTAAGACAGTCCTTCCGGGTTTCAGAACTCTGGAGATCTTTTCAAGAGACGGATCAAGAAGCTCAACAGTTCCCATGATATAAACGACAATATCAACTGAAACCGACTCCACCGGCAACTTCTCTGGTTTAGGCCATCAAGTCATGTATCAGTTACTAACAAGAGGCAACTGTGCACAAGAAACGTAATATTGCAGAGACCCGAACAAGTTTCTCCTTTGGGTGAGGAATCTTGAGATGAGATTTTCCTGATTTTTTTGTGTGAGAAATATTCTTTTATGTTAAATGAAAAGATAGGAGAGAAGACCCACTAACATACATCCCCACTCTTCAAAAAAATTTCAAACAACTTATAAAACTAAGAACCGTATTTGAGAATGATAAATAGCAGCAGTTTTTGATCAAAACTGTCACTATAAATGAAAATGGATTTAATTGACAGAAACTATCATATATAGCTATACACTTCTATAACAGTTCTTATATAAAACTGTTGTTATTTATTAAGAATCGTAACAGTTTATAACTGTTATTATACATCAATATACACTAACAGTTTTCTACAAAAACCGTCATGGTATAATTATTAAGTAACAGTTAATAAACTGTCACAATTTTGTACCATTATTAGTGTGAGTTTTATAAGAAACTGTCGCGTGTATCTCGTAGCTTATTCTTTTGTGACAGGTATTTCTTAAACTGTCATGATTAAGAATTTTGAACTGTCACGGAAGCCCAAATTTGTACCAGTGTGTGTCTATCAAACACCATATGAAAGAATCCATCATCGAGAGCGATCGACTAAGCATTCTGCCTTGACTTCTTCTTCACCAATAAGGTTTTATGAAATTGACACTCAGAAGACGCACTTTATGGTGCTCATGTATGCAGACAAGAGTGAAGATAGAAATCCTGCACGCGTTGAATGTTGGGAAGGAAAAGGAACCTTCCGAATTATATGAAGATGTAATCCCATAGAAACGTGGGACGAAAAAGAAACTTATTTTTTCCTATGATGATCTCTAAGAAAGGATATCAACCACTATCTAATGATGGGAAATCTTACTTACCTTCTCACCCGATTCACAATTAGCACCACCCTCACATCATCCAATAGAAACGTATTCGGTCTTCGATATTCAACTGTTGATGATGAACTCTTGAACTTCATGGAACCTTGACAATTGTAACTCTTTTTGCTCAATTTCTTATTGCTTGAAACTTCTTCATAAATTTCTTTTTCACCACGGCCTTATTGAATGAATAAAAAAGGAAATATACACTAAAGCAATATAAAACATATATTATCATTTTTTTCTTTTTTTTTCTATTTTTTTTCTATTTTTTTCTATTATATGCTAAATTGAAATACAAATAACAAAAAAAATTAATATTACGATGGGAGAAGGATTTTACCACTTAATTCTTTATAACTTGTATTATCTCGATATCATGAACTTCACTAACTCTCATCTTTTGATTTCTTTAGCTCTTGTACATAATCTTCAACTTAGATATAATTCTGCTCATTGTATTGTTGCTTTACTTGAATATGAAATTTTCTTTTCTTGTACGTTGCTTGTAAACCTTGACTGTATTCAACTTTCCTTCGAATTTGTAAGGCTCCACCTGTTGGTGATGTGGTGTTTCTATGAACCTGTTATTGTCGAGAGAATGGTGCCAACTGCAAACAAGACTACAAGATAGAGTTAGCAATTCTGATGACACCCTCATGATCGATAGAAATAGAACTCAAGAGATCAAAAAGTAATAATTAAATTGGTGCGAAGTTGGGTAGCTCATCATTTTACCCGAAGTTTGCACAGATGAAACACTCTAAACGGAATTGAAGGTTTAGTGCCTCACTCATGGGTATTGAATGATCAACTTCCCTAATACTGTATTTTTCTGCACCTAATTCGCCACCGGCAGTTTAAATCCCCTTTTGTCCTCTCTAGCCTCTCAACATCTAAGCAACCCGAATATAGTTCTCTAATACTTCTAAGTTCAGTTATTTCAGTAAGAAATCTATATGTAAACTTAGCTAAAAGTTACTAAGTGACTCTAAAATATCTAAAAGTTGGATGTTTTATGCAACAATTCTACCTATAAAAGTAAAGACTAAAAATTTATATGCTTAATCACTCCCCCACACTTAAACTACATTGTCCTCAATGTAAATTGACTCCTCCAATGTAAAATCAAGATTGGAAATCCTAACATGATATGAAAAACTAATAAAAAGCAAAAGATAAAGATAGAAATACAAAATCAATGGGTTGTCTCCCATTCAACGCTTAGTTTAACGTCCTGAGCCTGACCTTCTGATTATCGCCCGTAAAAGAACAATCTGAAAATCAAGGGATCCACCCAGATGATAATCTGCAATTCTAATAATAACTTCACAAAATGATTAGCATAAGATATAAATAATGAAATTGTTACTTTATGGAAGTTTCCCCCAAACTTAGTTTTTTCAACACTTGGAAGTGTATAAAGGACATAGAATACGAGAACTTCTTTGGGTTCCTCTCGGTGAACCTTCACAATGCTACAATCAAACACATATAGTAGTGGATATGTATCGTGGTTCTCTGTCAAAATTTTTGAAAGCTATTCTTTATCAGTTTCTGCTTCAATTGAAATCTCAGCATCATTATCATCCTTGGCAAGCTCAATTGAGTCTTCCACGAAATCAATCAATTTGGTTTCTTTCTCAATCATCGTCTCTTCAACAATCTCATCATCAGTATCAGAATCCTTTCCTAGGAAGTATATTTCATCGGTGCAAATCCTAAGATCTTCGTTTAAGTATGTTGCACCATTTATAACAATAGATATTTCATATCCAGTCTCCTCCTTTTGAATAGGCGAATGATCATTGTAATGATTCAGAGTTTAAATAACTTCATCATCGTTGCAAGGAATTTCCAAAGGTTGCTCATCTGCACAATAGTCTTTATCGTTCTTAGGAATTTCATAATTGTTTTAGTTTTGAGGCCATACTTCTTCCTCATCCTATTTTTACCTAGTTGAGCAATTTATTCGTATAATTTCTCTGAATTCCTTTGAATTTCTCGATGTGACTCTTCCCAATTGTAGTGTTGTTGATTTTTTTGTAGCAACTCATCTAACTTTAGAATTCACTCATCTTGTTGTTGAATAGATTGCTCCATAATCCTTCGAAGCCCATATGTCATAGTACAGAAAGTATCTGCAAAACTAGATACTTTTTAATCAAGAGCATAACTATCTTCCCATCCTTGTAATTTTTCACTTACATACCCGTGGTAAGATTGTTGGCATGTATGAGAATAACCATAAGGTTCCGTAGGGTACTGTTCATAGCCAAAAGATTGGTTTTAATTATACCCTGGTATGGTTGGTAGTTCATAAGGCTGAGATTGCAAACCATATTGATTACCACTATTGTATGATTGATCTCATGCACCGTACATGTTATTTCCGAATAGAAACATGATGAGTCAAAAGAATAAAAGATAAAATCTAACCAAAATCTAAAACAAAAACAAAAAGTGATACTTACAACCTGTTTTTAGAATTTACCTCCGGCTTTTGACGAGATTTGAACACTTTCAATGATTTCTTAACACCACGAAAACCTAAAAATCTGAAAAACACTAAAGAAAAACGTGAAAATATCTAAACTACTAAAACAAGCTAAAACAAATAAAAAATCAATTAACCATTGCTCCCCGGCAGCGGCACCAAAATTTGATGATCCTTCTAACGGAAAAATAAAATTCAATGAAGATGTAGTAAGTGCAACAAATTAATCAAGATATTTCTCACTAATTAACTAGTAATATATCGGTAGTAAGGATCGTTCCCACAGAGAGCTGTGTAATTGATAGGTTATTTAGATTCGCAAAACTAGATTAAATATTAAAAAGGGGGGGTTAGTTTTAAATTAATTAACTAAAATAATAATAAATAAAATAATAAGAAAGAAATATGTTTAGGGAATCATTCGTCGTTACCAAACATTGACTGAATTAATATACTTATTTATCTTTTGTTAGAATCGTTCATCACCAACCGTAGAATAGCAGGTACGCTTAGATATCCCCAAAACTCCTTATATCACTGGATAACAGGTACACTTAGTAACCGGATTCTATCCAACTGAGCCGCCTTGAGGTACGCTTACAAGGTGTAACTCGATCGAACGCTTTAAGATTGTGAATTTAGGTTTGATTCTAGTAGTTAGACTCAGTACGCTCGGTCCACTTGCTAGTGTTGTCTTCACACACGATTGCTCCACAGAATCCCTCTGCAAAGTCTCACGTTCTCTACTTATATAGGAGATGCACGACAATTACGGATTGCACAAATCTCTACTAGCATTAGAATAATCCAAATTAATTTAGCACGCGTTCCAAACAATCTAAAAAATACCCATAAATATTAAACAGTAAAAACAATCGATAAATAATCAGAACTCCGAATAAATTAACAAAACTAATTTAGTTTCACATCCGGAACTTAAATCATCCATAATTATTATAAAATTAGCTACACATACTAATTGAGTTCATAGAAAAATAAATAAAAACAAAACTAAACTAAAATTCAAACCAAACCATAGCAAATCCAAGGACCCAGCTTCACTGTTCTTCTGTTGGTGTAGACGTGACTATTGAAAAGGTTAGCAGTGGCTGTATCTTGTATGGAAGCAACCAGGGGCGGAAGTGGACGTGAGATATGGGTTGGAGAGGAGCAAAAACTCCTCTCTGTTGGAGATAAACACAAGCGTGAAAGGGTTGGTGTGTTTATTCTGTAGGATTCCAATTCCCTTTTATAACTTTGCAAACTTGATTTCCACAACGACTACATCCCAGATTCCCAAACCTTCTCAAACTCTAAGTACTTTTGTATCCCAACCATCCATCATCCTAACCAAATATAGATACAAGTTCTTCGACTTGTATTTCTTGGAGGGCAAAACTCTTCCCTGACTTTTCGTTCACAAGAACACCGACCTCTGTCCTGATTTTTCTCTTATTATGATTTAATTTCAAGTGAAACTCATATCTTTTTTCTGCACGTACTCGCAAACTCTTCATATACATCTCAGATTTTCTCGATCTCGTTGTTTCTCTAGTCTACATAAAGTCAGTCTCAAATATGAACCATATCTTCAACCTGAACCCAAACATTCATTTGAACCATTCCAACACTCGAGCTCATTCCTACTTCTCTGTCTTCTCACGTCTCATATCTTCAATTCCTCAATGGTATTCACTCAAGTTTGAAACCGATAGCAACCAAAGACTCCATTAATGCTTCCATCAACCATAAATCCTCTCTGCCAGAATCACTTCTCTATCTTCATCCATCGAAACTTAAACCATCACATACTCTTCCCATTCCTTTCTCTGTTTATTTAAAACTTCTGTGATAACCATTTTCATGATTGCCACAACCAAGAATTAAGATAGAAATGAAACCAAAAACAAAAGTAAAATCAACCAAAATTTGAAGAATTGTGATTGAAATGAAATGAAATTGCAAACAATACACACTGATTTAACGTGGTTCGGCAATGATTTGCCTACATATACGGGTAATGTAAGTTGATGTTCTTATTGATTTTTTTTGGTTACAGTGGAAAATGAAGTTCCCAATTCTCTTAGGTTACAAAAAAAATGATCAACCCAAAAAATCCCCTCTCTTAACACATTGATTTTATATTTAAAGGGTAAAAGAAATAACATTTACCAAAAATGCCCCTTTGCCACATGTCAATAAAGTCCGCCACGTGTCGATTAAGATTCATCACAGTTTGTCATGTGTCGAAGTAAATACACCACATCTCGCCATGTGTCAATGGAGTCCACCACATGTCCATATTGATCTTATCTTCAAATGGCCTCAATCCAATTTTAGTGCGGGCAAAGGTTGGTGCGGGCAAGTGCTACGGGAATAATGACTGAACTAATGCGGGAATTGTGCAGCATACAATAATCACTTGAACTTGGACTTCGGACAGGAGCGGAACTTTGGATGCGGATCAGATGACCTTTGTTGCTGTTGCGGGAAATGATTGGGAGTTGCGGACCATGATTGCTTTAATAAATTAATACAAAGCTTTAACAGTATGGCAATGATTGGGAATGATTTTTTTATGATTAGTTTTTAGTAGGGTAATGATTAGTTGTAATGGGTTAATGATTGGTCTTAATATGTTAATAATTTGCATATTAAAGTGGCCTACGGATGAGATGAAAATGAGGGCTTCAGACGTGTTGCTGGCTAAACAGAAGTGATTCAGTGTTACGGGATTAAGATGATGCAGTGCGGTCTACCTGGGCCTTTGGCTATTTGTGGTGCGCTCCGAACTTGGTGTGGACCTGGGCCTCGATGTTGGTTGCGGAAATTTCTGTTGCGGACCTTAAATGATTCTTGTGTGGGTAGGTTGACTACCTTTAGTTGCGGGAACAAAACAACTTTTATGGCTTGAGTCAATCTTTGCTGCGGAAATGATTGGGTTATTGGTTATCTGCGGGAATGATTAGAGGTATTTTGAGTTGTGGACACAAAACCATCACTTGAATATGGTGGTGCAATCTCATGCGGGAAATACTTGTCATCGGATTTGTTTTCCTCTTCGGACTTAAGTATCGTTAAATTGTTGCGATCTGGTGACATGTGTTGGAGTAGATTTTTGGTACTCACAATTTGCCCCCTTTTCTTTAAGGTTTGATTGAAGAACAAACCTTAAGAAAAAACATCTTCATGTCTTACTTGTACCATACTTTAGTGGTTGACGTTGCGGCTGGATTGGTATGCGTCTTGGCTTGGTGTAAAACGTCCGCGCATGGATTGTATGTTGTCGTCTTGCAGTTACTTTTGTCCTGGCCTTGCCATGTTAAGAGAATGAACCTGATCCAATGAAAAATAGAATTTTGCTGCGAATATATATTATTGAAACTTTTATGAATGTATAAGCCTCTCAGGAACTCAAATTTAATGTATAGGTCGAAATGGGTGGCATTTAGGTTGTCATTGGGCGCAGATTCTCAGCATTCATGTTAATGCCTGTGTGAGCCTATCATTCCGATAAAAGGGGTGGATGGCATTTAGCCTGTCACCAAAGATTATTGTGAATAAGAGCCTTTTTCACGACTTAAAAAAAATGGTTAAAGCGATTAAATTTTAAATCTAGGAGATACGGGGTACTTATCTCTTTTATGTGGTTACATAGCCTCTTCTCAGCAAAATGAAATGCGGTACACTGCGGTTACATAGCCTCTTCTAGGCAAAAATGAAATGCGCTACGCTGCGGTTACATAGCCTCTTCTCAGCAAAAACGAAATGCGCTACGTTGTGGTTACATAGCCTTTTTTACTGTACTGCTGTATATGTCGTCACTCATGTGTTCATCGATGTTGCGGAACATACGGGAGCATGCATCTCACTTCAGTTGTGGCAAGTGACTTGTGAACTCAAGTCACTTGGTGATGTTTATAAAGGTAACAGACATATCAAGATCTTGAAGCCGATTGTAATCGATGACTTGTGATTGTTACTCAGTCTTCAGTCAAGTTAGCAATACATGAACATTCTTGGTCTTCTTCAAATTGTTTGTGGAACTGTGGTGTCCTTTTGTGCTCGAACTGTGCTTCTTCTTTGAGTTGGACTTTCTCCTTGTCAGATTGTGAGTTTTGTTGAGCTGTCACCTGCTTCTTTGATTTAAGCTGTTAACTGCTTCCTTACACTGATTTATTTTTTTCTTCATCATGGCAACAACAACAGATGAGCACTCAGCAGATGAGCATTCAGCAGCATTTCCACAAACGGATGAGCACTCAGCAGCTCTATGCCATCGTTGGAGTCTTGGTATGAGCTTGGTACCTCTCCACCTCATTGTACGCTACTGTTGCTGCCTTAACTAGGCAAAGAAACCTGGACTCTTTATGGCCTTCGCCAAAAATGAAATCATTTGTTGTTGCTGTCTCTACACTTTGACATGCTTTTCCTTCCTAATTGTCCCTATCAAGTGTTTTTGTCCTCTTAGAAAATCTTTTCACATACTCAAACCTGTCATGATCAACCTTCTTGTACCTAAAAGAATTTAACTGCCTAATAAAGTTTCATTCCCAGAAACAATAGCATCTGTTTGAGGGATTTTATTCCTGAATTCTTCCTTTTGGTGTAGTTCATGTGCTATTTCCTGAAGTGGTATGGATTTGCTAATCATTCATGTACTGCTTCATGTTATGCTACACGTAAAATGGCTTTGAAATGATTGATACTTAGCTAGCTGGTGCAATGAGTAACCTCTTGCTCTTTAAGTTTCTCGTTGAAGTTCTTCTTTTCTTAACAAAAGCCAGTAAATTTTCACCTGCATTGCATCCAATTCACTTTCATGGATTTCAACTTCTTTACGCATCCCGGATGAAGACTTCCAATTGTGCTTAACTTCATTACACTTCTTCCGAAGCCACTTAAGATTGAACCCCAAGTTCTCAACATCTTCGATATTTCCTTCGCATTTATCCAGGAGCGCATCACTTAAATTAGTGCCCTGTACAGTTTCCATTGTAGAGATAATCTTCAACAAGCTATCAACAAATGCCACTAATACAGATTATTGAGCATGAGAGTTGACTATCAGTTGATGAGGATTAAGACCTTTTATGAACCATAGTTCATAACTTGGTTGTTATTGATATTTGTATTAGGAACATGGTTCAAGTTCACCTGATCACACCATCAATTATATGTTGTGTATTAGCAATAACTACTCCTTCTAACCTTGTAACTGTTTTATTCTTAGCAATTGCTAAATCTATTTTATTTATAAATCCCCTACAGACACCTTCGAATCCACCTTCTCCTAGTTTTATTTCCTCTGAGAAGTTGTTTGTAGCTGAAACTAGTTCTCTAAGCAAGAACCTCTTTGGAGAAGTTCCTCTTTCAAAGTCAGATATGAAGATAACCTTCTCCGTCTGTTTTCTAGCTCGTCGTTTTTCCGACCTCATCAGCCACATCACAACTAAAGAAAAACACATCCTACCAAAACAATTCCGATTGTAGCAAAGAATCCTACTGTGACCCATTCTAGCAGAGAATTCATACCAAGCTCCAACCAAGTTGCAAACATCTCTGGACTTGTTCTGAGCTTCTCAATTCTTGTCCTGTGGCTACACTCCAAATGTAAGCAGAATCGGGCTGGAGATAATCTGAATAGTTGAACTTCCACTGTCTACTTCGTTCTTCACAACGACCAATCACTAATAGTACTTGTATGCCTTAAACAACAACAACAACAGAAACAGTTAACGTCTTCTTTTCATGTTGATTTTCTATTTTTACTCTCATTGTGATTAACTTGTTCAGAGACCATACTCCATTAGTAAAGCTTGGACTTTGATTGAAACATACATTTGCTCATAAAATAACAAGTTGGTGGTCCTTTCTTGTTTGTGGTGGTGGTAATAATCCATATAGCATAAGAGCTCTTCATTATTGAGTAGTTATTGTTGTTGCTGCCGCTGCAGTAGTACTTGGGAGAAGTCATTGAGTTTTTGTTACTGTACTTCCTGCTGAATAGCTGGAAATAAAACTGAATTCTCATGAAAAGGGATTGAACTGGTTTCATTTGATGTAGATGATAAAGTGAGTGCAACATTAGCAAATTCTGTTGGTGTTGTAGAAGTAGTTGGTGCAGGTGTGGTTGAATCTTGAGCTCACAGACTTTCCAAGCCTCTTCTAATCTACCATAATTCACACCATGTCTCCAACTCAGATCTAGCTCATAAAAGAGCAAACCCAAAACATAAGAAAAACTAACTGTTTGAATAAAAATCAATAGGTCTGTCGAAACGCAAATGTTGAATTCAAAGATTCATTAGATCATTTTGGCAAACATGGTATTAAATCAAGAAAGACATAGTGAAAGAACTGCATGTTTTAGAAGTCATTAAATCATTTTTGCAAACAGATATTATGCTAATTTGAAAACCAAATCATAACAATTGATTAAGACAAATAAAATCAGGATTTAGAAGGATTCTACCATTCCAAATCTTCATAAATCATTTGTAAACATTCGAAGTTGTACATGATTCATGGCAAAATACTATATTACACAAAGAGAAAAAATTGTATTTTAGGCAAAAGTTCTTGTTGTGCAGGGAAAAATTCCACAAATCAACCAAAATTTTCACGTTCAAACTTTTCAAAAATCATTTGATGGGTTTTGTAAATCAAGATTTTGGTGTTGTAAATCTATAGTCAAAAGTTATTTCGAGACAAGATTTCAGAAGAAAATATGATTTTCGTGAAGAACAAATCTTATGTTTTCTATTGGTTTTCTCAAAACTTTGTTTTAAAATTTCAAACCTGGGCATTAAGAACGAGACGAAGAAGTAAAAAGAAGGTTTCAATCTTCTCGAACTAGTTGTTGATGAAGACTCCATATGATTTCTCTTTGATTGCACATTCTTCAGCTCTGTTTCCATTATTCAACTGTATCATTTTCTGTTTCAAAACTGGATGCCTTCTCTGAAGCTCTCATCCATCACAGGTAGGATCCTTTAAACATCCCCTGTTTCTAGCGCCAAATTGTAACAGCCATTTTCATGATTGCCACAACCAAGAACTAAGATAGAAATGAAACCAAAAACAAAAGTAAAATCAACAAAATTTGAAGAATTGTGATTGAAATGAAATGAAATTGCAAACAATACACACTGATTTAACGTGGTTCGACAATGATTTGCATACATCCACGGGTAATGAAAGTTGATGTTCTTATTGATTTGTTTTGGTTACAGTGGAAAATAAAGTTCCCAATTCTCTTAGGTTACAGAAAAAATGATCAACCCAAAAAATCCCCTCTTTTAACACATTGATTTTGTATTTAAAGGGTAAAAGAAATTATATTTACCATGCCCCTTTGCCACATGTCAATAAAGTCCGCCACGTGTCGATGGAGTCCGCAACGTGTCGATGAATATTCATCACAGTTTGCCATGTGTCGAAGTAAATACACCACATCTCGCCATGTGTCAATGGAGTCCGCCACATGTCCATATTGATCTTATCTTCAAATGGCCTCAATCCAATTTTTGTGCGGGCAAAGGTTGGTGCGGGCAAGTGCTACGGGAATAATGACTGAACTGATGCGGGAATTGTGCAGCATACAATAATCACTTGAACTTGGACTTCGGACAAGAGCGGAGCTTTGGCTGCAGATCAGATCCTTTGTTGCTGTTGCGGGAAATGATTGGGAGCTGCAGACCATGATTTCTTTAATCAATTAGTACAGAACTTTAACAGTATGGCAATGATAGGGAATGATTAGTTTTTAATGGGGTAATGATTAGTTGTAATGGGTTAATGATTGGTCTTAATAGGTTAATGATTTGCATGTTAAAGTGGCCTACGGATGAGATGAAAATGAGGGCTTCAGACATGTTGCTGGATAAACTGAAGTGATTCAGTGTTGCGGAATTAAGATGATGCAGTGCGGTCTACATCGGCCTTTGGCTCTATGTGGTACGCTCCGAACTTGGTGCGGACCTGGGCCTCGCTGTTGGTTGCGGAAATTTCTGTTGCGGACCTTAAATGATTCTTGTGTGGGTGGGTTGACTACCTTTAGTTGCGGGAACAAAATAACTTGTATGGCTTGAGTCAATCTTTGCTGCGGAAATGATCGGGTTAATGGTTATCTGCGGGAATGATTAGAGGTATTTTGAGTTGAGGACACAAAACCATCACTTGAATATGGTGGTGCAATCTCATGCGGGAAATACTTGTCATCGGATTTGTTTTCCTCTTCGTACTTAAGTATCGTTAAATTGTTGCGATCTGGTGACACGTGTTGGAGTAGATTTTTGGTACTCAGAATTTTGTTGGAGTAGATTTTTGGTACTCACAACTTCAAATCCTCATCACAAGCTCGCCATCACTACCATCAACGGCAGTATCATTCTCCATCAATTACTGTCGTGATCATCAATCACCGATGATAGATATAGCAACATCAATCTTTTGATCCCCCACTTCTAAGAGTTTACATCCTTAACGAGCTTCTCACGTTACTCGAACTTACCCATACAACTCATGACTAGAGTAACCGTGATGTTGGCACATGGACGGATAAAGAATAGCTGGGTCGAGTTTCTATTCATGAATTGAGAAGAAGAAGATGGGATGCCCTCATCAATTCTGTTGGTGCCTATAGTACTATTTGAAAAATGGCAGCCCTGAGTAAAAACCACTTGTGCCTTTAGTGCTCTTTTCTTTAAACACCAAACTGGATACCACTTAACCTTGGCTGGGATTCCAATAGTGTTCACCTATGAAATGATGATTTTGCCCTTATTGAGTTCTGGGGAAGCTACAAGCCTAGCTTCTTGTTTTGCCCATAACTTCTTCATACGATTCTGAATGACCTCGTTCTTTCGTTGTTGGCTTCGTTTATTAGTTATCTGTGAGATGATAACAAGAAATCCTGACATTGGACAAGTTCGTCCTGGTTTTTGGCTCTTCTTCACTTATAGTATTTCTTTTCTAGCATAATTAAGTGTCGATTCACTTCTTTTGGATGATTCCACCTAATAAAAGATAACTAAACAAAAACAAACGTAATATACAATAGTTAACAAGAAACCTAGCAAATACTAGCATGAAATTGTCACTCTAATTATGTAAAATATGCACTTATCACAAACACGAATCATTTTGAACCCACCACCATTAAAGGTTCCTTGACGGGCTTCCTAGGCCAAAGGCCCCGCTGATAAGGAAAGAAATTGAAGATGAGGAGACTGGTAGAAAAGAAATCTTGAACCTTGAGCAGATCCACAAGTTAAGAGATGAACTATGGGTATTTATTTTAGGATTTCGTATTTCTCTTTTTCTTTTTTTGTTAACAATTTGGTCGGTCAAAAATAGGTTATGAGATTAACTTATGAGGTGATCTCGTTTTCACCCACAATGTGATGTTGTCATTTATTTTCTTCATATGTTCACACATTTGTGCCTAGTGTTATGTAAAAATGAACAAGTTAATTGTGCCCTGTGTTATGTAAAAAAGAACAAGCCAATTTGTTGTCATGTTTCCACCTGAACAATGTTATGCAGTCATGTTTTTTATCTTTGGAATGTTCCATTTCATAGCAAAATTTTCCATCATACGACGACACTTGATTCATTTATTAGTTGTCTTCCGAGTTTAGAGTAAATTTTTATTGATTCAACTGAAAAAGTTAATTTTATTCGACTACAGATATAGATAATACACTTAACCATCCAAAACAATACAAATGAACTAATGAAAGTGACTAACCGAATTAGATGGATCAAATATTTTTTGATGCCCATACGCCATAGCGGTGCAAATAATATTTTCATTCTAGAAGTCAGAAGATCAAAAACAGAGAAAAAGAATATGAGATAGTAACACATCGTAAGAGGTTAACCACTATATCTTTGGAACCAGTTAAATTGAAGTTGGAGATAGCACGCGTCGAGCTCTCCAACACTATAACCTCGATGATCCCTATATAAATTAAAAGAGAGACAAAATCCAAACCTAAACCTAATTCTATTTCTTTTCTACCCCGCTGATCTCTCCTTGTCCCTCACCCTAAACCAAGAAGCTAGTTAAGACTCAGATACTTCCATTACAACTGTTGAGTAAAGTGATATAATGTTCTTGCGCACAAACGTTTTTCACGTAGCCAGATTACCTAGCATATGTGTATGTTGTCTGTTTAGTTCATGTGAACAAATATTCTTCAAGGGGTCGGTTTACTCTATATTATAGTATTATAGTCGTGTAATAAAAATGAGTGGATAGTAGAATTCCACATGTATCTCTTTTCTGTATGGTTCCACATGAAATGGTCTATCTCGATTGAACCAGGTCAATATTTTGTTAAGTGAGAAGTGGAAGGAGCCATGCCACCCTTGGGGACATTATGTTAACCCTAAAAGGCTTGGTTACATCTATACCATCATTTTTAGGATCAACGGTTCATGTTTATTCGATGGAAAGTAAAATACCTGAAGAGAAACCTTGCATCATTTTCTTTTCTTCGTTTCTCTCTCCAAAAGAACAGCTGAAGGTTTCTGTGATATTTTCTTCTCTTTATTTTTGAAATCGAAGATCTAGTGAATGATTGACTATGTCAGTGGCACTTAAAGATGAAGGAAAAGGAATCAAAGAATGATTCTGTTGAGATCAAGGAAAACTCAGGGAAAGAGGTTGTTTCTAGGTTAAACCCTAACTTTATTATTTTAAATATGTATAACCCGTATCATGATTGCTTTGTTTTTTTTCCTTTTTGGTGATGATTATTGTACTTCCATGATGTGTTAAATCATTTTCTTTTTTTTCTGTTGTAAAAAATAATTGCATATACCTTTATACGATGAAAAAAATTAAATTTTTTTGTTGATCAATGTTTCCATGATTTTGTCTGACTTTTTTGTGTTGAAGAATAATTTTTTCCGTTATAAATTAATTTTGCTAATCCCCATAAAACATTTATATGCTCAATTTGTCGATTTGTAAATTAAATACTTGTTTTATTTTAATTTTTGTTTTTGAATGCTTGTTTATGTAGGGAGACCATTTTTTACTGTTAACAAGAATGTCGATGTTTTGTCTTGTTTTTCTATGTTGCAGTGTCCAAGATACATACCCTTTTAGAGACATTTCTGTCACTATTATTCAGGATCTGAATGAATTATGTTTCCATCACCAGGAAAGAGATGCAGTTGATTTGAAATGGTCTGAGAAAGAGCTTCGTATGAGGGTAGGTCTGTAATTAAGTGAATGTATTGATCTAATATGGGCGGAAGACCCTTGCCGCCCTTTTAACATAATGCGAACTGATGAGGATTACTCGATGTTTTGGGATAATGTTGTACCAAATGGGGGTTATATATGGTTATTTAGCAGGGTAGTGTATCCAAAAAAAAGTTATTTCTCTTGTTAGAAGAAGCCCCATACATAAAGTTCCTGCTAGAAGAAGCCCTAGACTTGAATCTAAAGCCAATTTTGATAAACAACAAGGTACCTCTAGTTCTAAGAAGCAATTTTAGGACTTATTGAATGAAGTCTAGTATGCATCACAAGTTACTGAAGCTAGTTTTGGTGATAATTTGAGAGGTGGGTCAAGTACTAAAGCATTTTTAGTTAATGAACCAGCTGTGGATGATGATTATGTTGTTCAACTTGAAAACCAAGATATTAATGAGTGTCATCCTGTGGAAGATCCTGAAGCAAGATTTTCTAATATTGATAAGTGTCAACCATTTGTTGCTAGCAGAACTCTAAGGGAGCGGAATTTTTTTTATTTGTATTGTGTAACCACAAACTCTTAATTAGTGGCTTGCTTACTTTTGAACAGGTTTAATTTGCATATGTAACAACTGATATTCTAGGGTGGACATCATTTCCAGAGAAGACTGCTCCAAAACAAGAGCAGATATTCTTTTTTTTAATAGATAAACTAGGCAAACAAACGACTACACCGAGTACAAGTCATACAAGAGCTGACCAGTAGCTAGAAAGCTTAAAGGATGATAAGTCCTAATAGTATTGTTCAACAGATAAATGTAATACATATATTATGTATTTATTATCAATCACTAAGAAACCAATGGTTCAGTGGTTGATTACTTACAAGGGTGAAAAGACATGATGCCTAGTAAGAGTAATGCATGCCTTAAACTTGTGGGTATGGGTTGGAAACCACCGGTTTATAAAGCGTTGAACACCTTCCCAAGCGCGAGTTAGAGAAGTAAATGATGCCAAGTAGGGGTTTAAACCTTCTCAAATACCATATGTAAGCACGTGGAATAAGTAGGTGAGGATGAAAGGTTGACAATTGTGTGACATTAAATCCGCGGGTAGATCTGGCTTAGATACCCTAGATGTCTAGATGTGAAGCAATTACTCCACTTCACTCCTTTAGATTTACTCATCTCATGGGTATTAAATTCATACAAGAGGATAGAAATAAATTACTAATTAATGATATTATGATCCCATTATTGAAGATCTAAAGAGAGGATTTTGATGATTTTATTCATGGTGAAGCGAAAAACAACAAAAGGGTAAGTACTAAGTACATTCAGAGAATTTTACACGCTTATACTCTAATACTATTAAGTTTTTTGAGTATTTTTGAATGTTGGTTGGACTCTTTAATTTATGGTTTTACAATATTGCATTTACTAGATTCAGTTCAGGATATTGGGTTTAAGGTGGTATGCTACAGGTTATTGCATTGAATGTTATCGGTTAGTTAGTTGGTGTTAATGGCAAGTAGAATATTCAGATCTAGATGAGTGATTAATAATAGGGTAATAATTATTATTATTATCTTTTTTGAAGCATTTTGAATGATCCCATGATTAAATGATTGAAGATGTGTTTTTTTATTGGATATCTTCAACTGTGTTTATTTTTCAACGTGAAGTCTTTAAACACTACTATTTTTATCTTCTTCGACCAAAAAAAATAAATAATCTTTTGACTTTGTTTGTTAAGATGTCTGTTGGATGATGTAAAACAGGGCTCCCACTTTAATCAATCATTTTAGTATATCACCTTAAAACCAACATCTGTTTCCATGCTTTTGCAATGGATTTTTTCACAGGATTTTTTCTAATGTTTTCCATTTTGTTATTTGTTCCCTTGGTCCCAAACATCCTAGAAGAACATGAATGATTCTCATGCCCTACCTTTTAACAAAAATTATTTAGACAACAACTAGAAGTGGTATGCCCCTTTCATTTCAATAAAGATTTATTTTTTATAAGAATAAATATTTTTTGTTGTGCATGTGGTAAAAAAGAGTTTTGTTGTTTGCAGGCCCACACCTGAGTCTGATGTGATTCATGTGTACAGCAGTAGTTATGAATATGAATATGATGATACCCTTTCTTAAATTTCTCAAAGGCAAAAGAACAAAGTTAAAGAAAAGAAGACAAACCAGAATACTAAATTATATGAAAGTGTATGTATTTCATCCTGCAATTATATAATGGCTAAACTTCTGTTTGTTGATTATCATGGGGTTGTATTTGAAATACCAGATATATTGGAAGAAAGTGAATATCTTCCTGATGATGAGGCTTTTCTTCCTCCAAAAAAGGTAGTGAAAAAGAGTGCGAAAAAGGAAAGATTGATTTCTGATAGGAAATTTGTTCGAAGATATTTCAGGCGTCATTTTGATGATTATTTGGATAAGGTTCAGGTTATTGAACCGCCAGAAACACCAAGAAGACCATCCCGGACAGATTATCCAATCTTTGATCTTACTCCCGATGGCGACAAGATTCTGATTTGTGTATCTGCACTTCTTGGAGGACCTGAAGGCACAACTCATTTGAATGGAAAAGAGTATAAATTGAAGGGTAAATGTTCTGTTACCAGTGTTAAGCAAGAGTTTTCTTCCAAAATTCCTACTTCTCGATTTGAATACGGTTTTGAAAGGAGGTGGCTGGGGACGACTAGTATGGATCCTGAGGGTTGAAGAGGAGATGTAATTGATCCAGATCAAGTACTTGTGTTTTTGGGACCATGAATAGTTGGTTTAGGGTTGCTGAGTTTGCAGTTGCAGTAGATGGCAGGAATGCAGAGAGACCGAGCTAATATGTTATTGGTGATGCTGCACAAGGCTTTCAGTCCCAAGCATGAACAGAGGAAACTTTGCAGTATCTCTGTGCCATTGCCTCCCTTGTACCTGGATATCAACCTGCAGCAAGGTGTATTGCTAGGGAAAGGGCCAATGAGACAGCTGCAACAAATTCTTCCAATCCAACCACTAGAGGGATGGAAGAGGTTCCAGGGGTATTCAATGTTGAAGTAACACCAGTAACCACTAGGCAGCTTACCAACTAAGAGAAAATTCAAGGAGGAGGAGGCTCCAGTTTCCAGCAGAACCAGGAGTCGAAAGCAGATATATAAAGGTTCCTTTCCTTAAAGGGCTGATGAAGTTGCAGATGATTTTATGTAAGTTATTTTTGATAATTCTCGATAGTTTATGATGGTAGTATATTTTGTGGGTAACCAAAAAAAACTTGTGGTGGGTTTGATACTGAATTTGTTTAAATGTGGGGGAATGTTTATGAGTAACTTCAACTTTGAAATTCGATTATGATGAAATATAATTTGTCCATGAATTTTGCAAATAACATGAGAAGAAATAGGTTGAATCAAATTTTTGATACTAGCCTCAGAAAATTTGATGTTAGTGCTAGTTAGATTCAAGAGTTTGAAAATAACAAAACGATGGGTGCAGAACTAAACAAGGTATTAAAATGGGTTTTTACCATTCTTAGGACTTTGATGATGAAATAAATTCTTATTGATTGGACTTTGAGGTTTAGATATTTGGTATCTAAGGAAACTATTTAGGATGTGGTTCTGGTTCATAATGCTAGAACTACTAATGAAAACAGAGGGAGGGGGTAGCTCCAAGTTAGAACAACACCTACAAATCCGATTTTTTCTATCTTGAAAACCAGTTGTTGATTTCAATTCTTTGAATATGCAATTCGTGAGACTCCTGTGGTTCCTTTGATTCCTTGGATGATTGTAATTATTTTTGCTTTCAGTGATTTCTATGATTTCTGGGATAATTTAGAGAAACTTTTGTTAAACAACCACCTAACTTTGATGGTTGAACTTATTTTGGGTATTTTGTTGTTATAACTTGTTCTGTTTTCATGTTTTAAATTTTTAGTCTCTGGATATTGAATAAAGGGTTTAATGGTGAATGTTATTTTATGTGGATGATGATTTTTCCCAAGAAAATGTTTTGATTTATAGACTCTTTGTTGTGATGTAACTGAATTGATGGCTGCATATTTTTAAAATTGCTATCAGAGGTGTAATAAGGGTTTAGATAGTGATTAGGATTCCTTGATTGTTTACCAGAGAAATTGATAGGTGATTGACAAGGGGGATTGGTGGGTTTTATTGTAGGGGAAATGCAAAGTTCCAAACAACTAGGTATGTTAGGTTAGATTTTGATTTGAATTTGGAATGTAATAGGATTTTAAGTTGTTTATTGAAAAATAGGAGTTTTGGTTACATAAAGTGTATGTTAAAATTTTCCAAATCAAAATAATATTTTGGTTTAAACTGAAAAACACAATTAGGGATACTTTCAGGTTGATGGTGTTGAATAAAAGGATGGGTTTTGATTGAGGGTGAAACTGAAGATAGGAAGCCAGTTAATCTGCCTATAATCCATTGGGAAGGGTTTGGTTTCAGGTAAAGTTCCAAAAATGATTCTGTTGTAATTAGAAAGATTTAGAAATTCTGTAGACTTAGTGATGGTATTTTAACTTGATTCAAGAGTCACTTTACTGCAATTGGTGATGTTGTAACTTAAGACTTGAGTATATTTGTTGCTAGTAGTGATATGTTTGTCATAGTTATTCATGATTAGGTGAGAAAGCAATGAAAGTTCATCATATTCCAACGAACTGACGGTAGAAAAAGTCGTTGGAATATGGAAAGAAGGGTAACAGTAGGAAAAAAGGCGAACGGAAGAAAGCTCAGGTAAGAGAGAAGAGAGAGGAGAGAGGGAAGAGCATTTTCCCCTTAGATAGATGAAGCCCCAGTTAGTATGGGTATGTTAGTTGTTTATTTTGAACATCTTTATCTGTCTATGGGTATGTTATGACAATCTATCTATCATATATGAAAAACAGTAGTTTCTTGTTTAAGACAGGTCCGACAAATTACATTTGTAGATTTGTTTTAATTTTATTACATAAAGAAGCCACTTGGACTAAAAATGTAGGTATTTTGGATCGAATTGATTAGTAATGGGAAAAATGTGATGTTACAGAAATTAGAGTTCCTCCCTCTTATATAGAGGTTGGATCCGTTTAAAGATGCAGAATAAGACCGTTATGTGATTCATTAGTTTGATGACACGTGTTTCATACTGTTACACAATTAACACATGCCCCAGAGTTAACTCGATCTGGGTGTACATGAGTCATTAGGTTAACTTGGTGTGACTCTACTTAGGGGTTTTAATGACTTTTAGATGGGATTACCTAAATAATATAATCCTATAAATTCTTTGACTACTCCATCCATATACAAGACTACAACTACTTTGAATGGTTTACAGATACAACAAACTTTGATAAAGCCATGGATTGTCGGCTCCCAGCTAAAAATTCTTATTATGCATGTGGTAACATAAACCATATGTTCATCTATCCTTTTAATACCTGCATATGTCATTGACCCAAACGAGATGTATACAAATGCCCATTAATATAAAATTCTTTTTGATCAAAGTAAAAATAATAAAAAAAAAAAATCATAATCCAAACGTTAACAGTAATTGAAGAGTAAATTGGTCGTATTTCCCAGATCCTGCATTGAAGTTGAAATTACCCTCGGTCAGTCCAGAACTGGTCAAAGATAAGCCAAACCATGGTAACTGTATTTGATTAAATTAAATCGTAATGTTGGTTTTTCTAATTGGCCAGATGTAAGCACGTGGAATAAGTAGGTGAGGATGAATGGTTGAAAATTGTGTGACATTAAATGCGTGGGTAGATCTGGCTTAGATACCCTAGATGTCTAGATGTGAAGCAATTACTCAACTTCACTCCTTTAGCTTTACTCATCTCATGGGTATTTAATTTAGACAAGAGGATAGAATTTTTTTACTAATTAGTGATATTTTGATCCCATTATTGAAGATCTAAAGAGAGGATTTTGTTGATTTCATTCATGGTGAAGCGAAAAACAACAAAAGGGTAAGTACTAAGTACATTCAAAGAATTTTACACTCTTATACTCTACTACTATTAAGTTGTTTGAGTATGAATGCTGGTTGGACTCTTTAATTTTTGGTTGTAGAATATTGCATTTACTAGATTCAGTTCTAGATGTTGGGTTTACGGTGGTATGCTACAGGTTACTTCATTGAATGTTATCAGTTAGTTAGTTGGTGTTAATGGAAAGTAGAATATTCAGATCCAGATGAATGATTAATAATAGGGTAATAATTGTTATTATTATCTTTTTTGAAGCATGTTGAATGATCCCATGATTAAATGATTGAAGATGTGTTTTTTTTTGTTGGATCTCTTCAACTTTGTTTCTTTTCCAGTGTGAAGTCTTCAAACACTATTATTTTTTTCCAAAAAAAAAAACTTATGACTTTGTTTGTTAAGCTTTCTGTTGGATGATGTAAAAGAGGGGGCCTACTTTAATCAATCATTGTAGCATACCACCTTAAACCCAACATATGTTTTCCATGCTTTTGCAATGGATTTTTTCTCAGGAAAATAGTTATTTGTTCTACTATTTTCCATTTTGTTCTTTATTCCCTTGGTCCCCAACATCCTGGAAGAACGTGAAAGATTCTCATGCCCTACCATAAAGATATTTAGACAACAACTGGAAGTGGTGTGCCCCTTTCAATAAAGTGTTATGATTCAAAAAAATAAAAATAAATAAAGTTTTGATTTGATTTTTGTTGTTCCTGTGATCAAATGGTGTTCTGTTGTTTGCAGGGTCACACCTAAGTCTGATGTGATTCATGTGTACAGTAGTGGTTATGAATCCGAATTTGATGATACCCTTTCTCAAATTTCTCAAAGGCAGAAGAAAAAAGGTAAGGAAAGGGTGAAGGCTACTCACCATAATGCTGCATTCCAGAGCCCTTGTTTTTCCAGCGTCGAAAATAATGTGTCCTTGTATGACTCGCCTACGAGGGTGATTATTTGTTCCAATTTGAACCATAATGGTGATGATAGGGATGATACTATTGCCATTTCTCAAAGGCAGAAAAGGGAATGTAAAGAGATAGTGAAGGTTACTCACCATAATGTTGCATTCCAAAGCCCTTGTTTTTCCAACATCGAAAATAATTTGTCCTTGTATGATTCTCCTACGAGGGTGATCATTTCTTGCAGTAATGATGATGATAGTGATGATACTATTACCATATCTCAAAAGGAAAAGAGGAAACTTAAAGAAAAGAAGACAAACCTGAATACTAAATTATGTGAAAGTCCATATATTACATCATGTATTTCCAAAGTTGAAGAACCCGTACCAGATATTCCGAATAACCCGTATCAATTATGGAGATAACCCGTCATTCTGGGATTCTGATTTTTGTGGAGACCAAAGGCTCAGGTTAGGTGACATTGACCATTGTGATACCGAAGATGGATTATGGATTGATTACCCTTGCAGTTCAGAAGGCGAGAGTATCCCAAGCTACCCCGGAGATGAATGGGGGAAAATCTCATCCATGATATCCAAGCAACTAAACTTTGGAGATAAAACACTGGGATACAATTCAAATGAAAATGGTGCTTCGGTGTGAAGGACAAGGATAGAAGTGCTGATGTTGAATGGGTAGTAAGGACTATAAGGAGCTATATAAAATGCCACATTAGAACTAAGGCTTCAACATTTAGGAAAATAATTACGGATGAGCATAAAGTCAAGGTTCCATACTTGATTGTATGTCGTGCTAGGATTATATGCCTTGAAGACATGCATGGATTTTTTAAAGAAAGCTTCAGGTATTTTGACTGACTTGTATTTATGTTTTTATTAGACTTTGTATTGGTTTAACAACAAATTAGGTTGTTAGTGTTGGTTATTTGGTTTTGTTTTGGTTATGAATTTGTGTTAATGGAGTGGGAAACAACTTGTTGCTTCCCTTCTCACTCTCTACTAATTTCTATTTCTCTTGATTGGAGTAGTTTATTAGATTACATTCTCTTTCATCATCTCTTTCCTTTTATATTACTAGATTGCATGAACTTAACACTAGAGATATATGTGGACTTCTATTGTCCATTCATTTCTATTACACTACTACTCACTATAAACTTATATTTGTTTCATATGCAATAAGAACTAACTGTGTGAACAACATTTGTTCACATGAACTAAAAAGACTTCATACTCATATGCTAGGTAAACTGGCTGCGTGCACAACACTTGTTCACATGCATAAAGTTCCCCGCAAACTACTATGCATTTGAACATTACATTAACTCTCAAAACTTAGGTTAATCTGTGATTTGCTTCTAAAATAAACTGGAATAAGTATATGCCAGATTAAGTATAAATTAGAGTTAAATCAAGGAATTAAAATTATCTTAGGTGTCATGTTGACTAATCATGACTTACCTAGTGAGATGTCATCCAACTAAAGTGACGACTAAGCCTTATTCTAGCTTCTTTTATATATCCAGAATTTCTGATCTGCCATTAATCCACCAAGAGGAAATAGAAGTAGATGTCAAGTCACTGAACTGATCCTTTCTGTTTCTTTTCTTCTAATTTTATAAACTACTATGTGTCAAGTTATTATGTTGATTGATGAATTCAGTAATGAAAAGAGTGTTAATTGTATTGATATGCACATGCTTGTTATACCTAGATCAGAATTCACTCTCATGATATTCATGTACCTAAACCAGAACATACTAGATGAATCGTCTCTGTTTAGGATGAATAAACTGCCTTGTATATGTTGTTATCTCATTTTGGAATATGTGAATGCTAGGGTAATTTAAATTTCAACATAAGGATGTTTCTATAATCATGATTAAGAAAAAAAAATGGTGCTTATGGAGCTAAATTTCCAACATTTTATGGGTTTTTCATTATTTAATGTCATAATAATGGGCAGTTGTGATTATTTAAACTTAGGTTATGATGCGTCGGAAAACCGACTTTGTTTTACCGCAAGCGCACAGTGTCGAAAGATGTAGACAAGAGAAAATACGGTTCGTTCCCACGAGGAGTTTGTATTAAAATTAATTAAAATATTTTTTTAGGTTTTTTTTAATAAATAGTTAAATTGACGAGTTAATTAAAACTATTTAATAAAGTTTGAAAACAGTAAGAGGAAAACATTAAGGTTTCCGGAATCCGTTGTAGATTAGGGTTTAATTGTGTTCGTCACAAAGGGTCTCGATTTTACTCATGTAAAATAGCAAATCTAGCTACTAATACACGGAAGATTTTTCGTTTAAGAATCGAAGAAAGAATTTTAAAAAAGAATTGTTTGTCTCAACCTAAGGTAGAATTTCGAAGTACTAATTATACGTGGCATAAAGATTCAAAGAATGTTCGTAAAACGGTTTAAAGTAGGGTTTCAACGAGTTCTTCTACTAATCAAACGATGCAATATACGTGGCATAAAACATGAAAAATTATTGAGAAAGATAAAACGTTGAAAGAGAGACAAAACATTAACATTAAGTTTTTATAATTAAAAACCCTAAGTTTGACACAAAAAAAACCATCTCTACAAGTTCATCCTTTCACCCTAACAAGAGAATTAGCCTGACATGGCTTTCTCAAAAGCCATAAAAATTAATTAATAAAAAAGACTCAAACTAACCGATAATTGTCTGTATACTCGGGAGCTCGAATCGTCGGATCCAAACTTCTATCAGCGTCTGTCTCTTTTCCTCTGTCTGTGTCAGGGCCTCGTAAGTATGTTCTTTTTCTGGCTACGTTTGGGTATATATATCTAACCACCACCCTTGTCCGTGTACAACTCAAATTCCTTTTATAGAGAAGTTATTCACCGACATACTTTCCGTGTGAAACAAGGCTTAGTTCTTTCCTGGATTGCGCTCAAGTAACTTTTCCAACCATTTGCGAACTGCTCATTGTCAAGAACCCATCATAACTATGATTCACTCTTCCAGCACTATCAACTCATACTCCTATATCATCTCATGTTGCAGCACTGAGGTTCTCCATGCTCTAACAACATCCAAACACCCATCACTGTCCTTCTCAACAACCATCGTGATCAATCATGACCATGAACTATCATTGATTCCATCAGAGTCCATCTTTATTCAATTATCCCCCGTGAACACAGCTTCATAACCGGTTTATTCCATTCTTGAGCTCTCGCTGCTATTAACTATCAATCAACAGCAACATCTCAGCCATTTTCATTAACTTCATGAACAACATCATCATTGCCATCATTATTGGAAATTTCTAACCATTATTGCTGCCATTAATCCATCAACATCACTTGTCATTATCATCTCAGATCGATCAGTCACCGTCACCAAGTTCTTCCATTAAACAGCCAACAATAGCCACCTATCTTTATTCGAGCCATCAACAACTTTACTGCCTTTTGAACCCATCACAGCAAGCCCATTTTCTCTTTACTTTTCCAGCCACAACTTCAATATCGAGCTCACCTTCTTTGAACTATCAGTACTCATCAATCCTTAATTCTTTGTTCAACGTGAGTTGAAGATGAAGACAGTGGCCCTTAGCAAGTTCACTGGTGCCTTTAGTTATATTCAAAAACTTAGCAGCCCTGAACGGAATGGATGGTGCCATTAACAGTGTTTGAACTGAGTGCCTCTTAGCGTATGAGGGGGTGCTAATAGCAATCTTCTTATAAATGACCAATTTGCCCTTAATTCTTGTTTCGCTCATAACTTTCTCATTCGAAGTCAGAATGACCTCGTTCTTTCGCCATCGGCTTCGTAATGCAATTTTCTACAAGATGGAGAGTATAAATACTGGAATATACTGAGTTACACTGGGTATTTGGCAATTCTTCTCTTGTAAAGCTCTATTTCACTTGTTTCAGAGATGTAACCTAATAAAACACATAAACTGCAAAAGTAATACTAGCACACGGTAATTCATACAAAATCTAGCAAATAAGTATAAGGAAATGATACTTAAAATATATAAATTATGAACTTATCAAATTCCCCCACACTTTCCTTTTGCTAGTCCTCGAGCAAACTACATATCTAAACTAACCTAAAATACAACTCCCTTCCGTTGAGGAAACGGTTATACTTAGCATGTGTAACAAGCCTTTAAACCCCTAGGTGTCCCTAGTATACGAGTTTTGTCTCGTGAGGGTTTACTAGAGATTTACCTACAAAACCTACTCCAACTTCTAAGTATTCCAAAACACCTGCATCCAAAGAGCTACGAAGACATAAAGTTTCTGCAAACTAATAATAAGAAGTCAAATGTATCAAAGAACATTACTCTCATGATTAACTCTTTAGATAGGAGAAAACCACCATATGAAAGAATTCAGAATCGATGGCTACCGAATGTTTCTGCCTCACCAATATGGTTTTATGAATTTGACACTCAAAGTACGCACTTTATGGTTCTCATGTGTGCATGCAGGAATGAAGATAGAAATCCTGCACACGTTGAAGGGTAGGAAGCAAAATCCTTCCGAATTATATCTGAGTATCCCATAGAAATATGGGAAGAAAAATATCTTGTTTTCTGATGATCTCTACGAAAGGAAATCAATCACTATGCGAGGATGAGAATGCTCACTCACCTTCTCACCCAATCTACAATCAACACCACTCTCACAGCCTCTCATAGAAACGTCTTCGGCTTCAACTGTAGATGATGAACTCTTGAACTTCGTAGAACTCTGACAATTTATAACTCTTTTCTGCTCAAATTATTGTTGCTTTTTAAAACTCTTTATAGATTTCTTCTTCCCCACGGCCTTAGTGAATAAATACAAAAACAAATATATTCTTAAAAAAATAAATAAAAAATTGACGAGAGATATATGAAGTACAAACTAAAAGAATAACAATGAAACTAATATGGCCGTGGAAAAGGGACTTTACCACTTGAATCTTCACAACTTATATTGTCTCGGTATCATAAACTTCACAAAAATCCACTTCTTTTAATTTTTTTCGCTTTTGTACTTACTGTTCAACTAGGATATAGAATTTTGCTCCTTGTAGTGTTGCTTATAAACCTGAAACATCTTCAACTTTTTTAAAATTTGTAACCATACGCTTGTTAATGATGATATGTTTCTATGGACCAGTTGTTGTCGAGAAAAATAGAGTGGTTCCAACTGCAAATCAGACTACAAGATAAGGTTTTTTTGCAATTCTGATATCACCCTTGTGATTGATAGAATTAATACTCAAGAGATCAAAGTAGTGCTGAAATGGTGCGAGGTTGGGTAGCTCATCATTCTACCCAAAATTTACGCAGATGAAACACTCTAAACGTACAATTGAAGGTTTGGTGCCTCACTCAGGATATTGAATGATCACAACTTTAATAGTGAACTCACCACCGGCAGTTTAAGTCCCTTTTTGTCAGCTCTAGCCTCTCAACAAAGCACCCCGAATATAGTTCTCTAATACTTCTAAATTAAGTTATTTCGTTGAGAACTCCGTATGTAAACGTAGCTAGAAGTATAATAAGTGACTCTAAAATATCTAAAAGTTGGAGGTTTTCATGCAAATAATTTGAAAAATTTCTGCCTAAAAAGTGAATACTTAAGAATTCTATATGCTTAACTCCCCCATACTTAAACTTTACATTGTCCTCAATGTAAACTAACTCATCCAATGTAAAATCAATGGGAAATCCTAAAATGGCATAAAACAAGCAATCAATAACTAAAAAGATAAGGTGAAGGAAACAAATCTGATGGGTTGACTCCCATGAAGCAAATGATACTTATTTCCCTGCAAAAAGAAACAAAAACAAAAATCCTACTAATATGCACTAAACATGATCCCAAACATTGTTAGTCTTGATAGACCGGGTCTTCGAGGAGGATAGTTTCCACCTCGGTGTTCTTAAGCTCTAAATATGGTTTCACTCTTTATCCATTTACTTTGAAAACATTACCAGATTCTCTATTCTCAAGTTCGACAGCCCCATGAGGGAAAACTTCTTTGATATAATACGGGCCTATCCAATGAGATCTTAACTTACCAGGAAATAAATGCAACCTAGAATTATACAAGAGAACTTTCTGTCCAGGTTCAAACGACTTTCGACTAATCGATTTATCATGAAACGCTTTAGTTTTCTCTTTGTAAAGCTTTTCATTTTCATATACATCATTCCTAATTTCTTCTAACTCATGGAGTTGAAGTTTATGGTGATTCCCAGCTGTAGACAAATCAACATTAAAGGTGTTAATTGCCCAGTAGGCTTTGTGTTCTAACTCAACAGGTAAATGGCAGGCTTTTTCATAGACAAGTCTAAAGGGAGACATACCAATGGGTGTCTTATAAGCAGTCCGATATGCCCAAAGTGCATCCAATAACCGTGTAGACCAATCTTTACGATTAGGATTAACTGTTTTCTCTAATATCTGCTTAATTTGTCGGTTAGAAACTTCGACTTGACCACAAGTCTGGGGATGATATGGTGTAGAAACTTTATGTGTAATGGAGTACTTACTTAAAAGCGTCTTAAAATATCTATTACAAAAATGTGATCCTCCATCACTAATAATGGCTATAGGGGTACCAAATCAAGAAAATATGTATTCTCTAACGAACTTGATCACAACATGGCGATCGTTCGTCTTGGTAGGTATGGCTTCTAACCATTTAGATACATAATCAACCGCTAATAATATGTAGACATTACCATTTGAAGTAGGAAAAGGTCCCATGAAGTCTATTCCCCATACGTCAAATATCTCAACTATCAATATGGAGATTAATGGCATCATATTCTGCTTGGTAATCCTAACTAACTTTTGACACCTATCACAACTCTTCCAAAACTCGTGAGAATCATATAACAAAGTTGGCCAATAAAATCCACATTGTAGAATTTTTGCACCAGTTTTCTTAGCACTAAAATGGCCACCACAAGCATAAGAACGGCAAAAAGTGACAACACTCATAACTTCATTATTAGGCACACATCTACATATAATCTGATCAGGGCAGTACTTAAATAAATATGGATCATCCCAAAAGAAATGCTTAACCTTAGCTAAAAATTTAGTTCTATCTTGTTTCGACCAATCTTCAGGTATTTGACCAATAGCAAGATAATTAACAATATCCGTATACCAAGGCAAGTGAGAAATAACAAACAATTGTTCATCAGGGAATGTTTCATGCATAGGTACGACATCATCAGAAGACTCTAAAATGATCCTAGAAAGGTGATCTGCTACTACATTCTCGGAACCCTTCTTGTCCCGAATTTCTAAATCAAATTCTTGTAGCAACAATATCCATCTAATCAACCTAGGTTTAGTATCCTTCTTAGTTAGAAGGTATTTTAAGGCAGCATGATCAGAGAAAATAATAATCTTAGACCCTAAAAGATAAGATCTATATTTCTCTAAGGCAAACACAATCGAAAAAAGTTCTTTCTCAGTTGTAGAGTAATTCAATTGTGCATCATTCAAGGTCTTACTAGCATAGTAAATGATATGTTGTTCTTTATTCTTGCGTTGTCCTAAAACAGCTCCAACTGCATAATTAGAGGCATCACACATAATCTCAAATGGAAAACTCCAATCATGCGGTTGTATAATAGGGGAAGAAGTTAACAGTAATTTCAGCTTCTCAAAAGCTGCAATACAAGTTTCATCAAAGACAAAAGTAACGTTCTTACCTAGAAGGTTGCATAAAGGGCGTGAGATCTTACTGAAATCCTTAATAAAACGACGATAAAAACCTGCATGACCTAAGAATAATCTAACTTCCATAACCGTACGTGGGGGTTTCAACTTAGAAATCAAATCGACTTTAGCTTTGTCTACTTCTATTCCCTTGGAAGAAACAATATGACCTAGAACAATTCCTGAATGAACCATAAAGTTAGATTTCTCCCAATTCAATACTAGTTTCTTCTCCTTGCATCTCACTAAGACAATAGTGAGATGATGGAGACATTCATCGAACGACGACCCGAAAACAGAAAAATCATCCATAAAAACTTCAATAAACCTCTCTACCATGTCAGAAAATATGCTCAACATACAACGCTGAAAAGTAGCGGGTGCATTACACAACCCGAAATGCATGCTTCTATATGCAAATGTACCAAAGGGACAAGTAAACGTGGTTTTCTCTTGGTCTTCAGGGGCAATAAGGATTTGGTTATAACCGGAATAACCATCTAAGAAACAATAATACCTATGTCCAGCTAACCTCTTTAGCATCTGCTCAATGAATGGAAGAGGAAAATGATCTTTCATCGTGACCTTGTTCAACTTCCTATAGTCAATACATACTCGCCACCCGGTGGTCTGTCGGGTAGGGACCAATTCATTACTTTCATTCTTAACTACAGTGATTCCTGATTTCTTGGGTACAACTTGAACGGGGCTGACCCAAATACTATCGGATATCGGGTATATGATACCTGCATCTAGTAGTTTCAGAACTTCCTCTCTCACAACCTCTTTCATGTTAGGATTCAATCTACGTTGCATCTCTCTAGATGTTTTAGTATTTTCCTCCAAGTAAATATGGTGCATGCAATCACTAGGACTAATACCTTTCAAATCTGCAATTGACCAACCTATAGCCATCTTATGTTTTCTAAGGACATCTACCAATCTTCTTTCATATTCTAATGTAAGATTAGAAGCAATTATAACAGGTAAAGTGTCCGCAGGGCCTAAGTAAACATATTTTAGAGTGTCAGGCAATGGTTTAAGGGTCAAGGTCGGAGCTTTCTAGACAGATGGAACGAGTCGAGATTCGGGTAGGACTAGAGGTTCAATTTTATGCTTCTATTTATTCGTGTCTAACAGTGGTGTGGAATCTAACAAGGCGTTGACTTCACAAATAACACTTTCATCATAAAAATCATGCCCAAAGTGCGTTAAAAAAGCCTTTAATGGATCATCTATATGGTTCTGCAAATAATTATCATGGACTATTTCATCAATTATGCAAACAGTTTCATGGTTGTCAAGATCAGGAGGAGAACGTGCGACATGAAAAACATTCACTTCCATTTTCCAACTACCAAAAGTAAGTTCCATAATACCATTCCTACAATTTATGATTGCATTAGAAGTTTCTAAGAATGGTCGTCCTAAAATGATAGGAATGTGACCACTAGGGTCTGTCACAGGTTGGGTATCAAGAATTACGAAATCCACAGGATAAACAAAACTATCAACCTGTACAAGAACATCTTCTACTACTCCTCTAGGAATTTTAATGGACCTATCATCCAATTGGAGTGTAAAACTAGTGGGTTTCAAGTCACCAAGTCCTAATTTCTCATACACATAATATGGCAAAAGATTTACACTAGCCCCTAAATCTAACAAAGCATGTTCAATCTTGTGTTCTCCTATAGTGCAAGCAACAGTAGGACAACCAGGGTCTTTGTATTTGGGTGGTGTTTTCTGAGTAATGATAGAACTCACTTGTTCAGCAAGAAAAGCTCTCTTATAAAAATTTAGTTTTCGTTTCACCGTGTACATATCTTTTAAGAACTTAGCATACATAGGAATTTGCTTAATGGCATCTAAGAGGGGAATATCGATTTTAACTTGTTTGAACACTTCTAAGATGTCATTAGGGATGGTTCCTTTCTTATGGGATACTAACCTTTGGGGGAATCGAGCACTAGGAACATAAGTGTTTTCAGATTCACCTCTTTCACTTTTATTGGTTTCTTTTTGTGTTAAGGGTATTTCCTGCGTAATAGTAGGTGGATTCCTATCTGTCTCTTTCTCCTTAGGATCACTAACATGGTTATCGATGACCCGGCCGCTTCTCAAGGTAGTGACGGCCTGGACATGATCTGAGGGATTAGCACCAGGTGTGCTTACCTCATAAGACCCCTTTGGGTTAGGCTGTGTTTGACTTGGGAACTGTCCCTTGTCTCTCTCACTTATTTGGCTAGCAATATGACCTATTTGTCCTTCAAAGGTTGTTATGGACCTTGCAGTGTTCTTTTCTAAATTGTATAGTTGTTTTTGGGTGGGCTGCATAAACATCTTAAGGCTTTCTTCCATACTAGGTACTCTTTGGTTAGAAGAATCAGTAGGACCGGATGATTTCTGCGTATAACCACTAGTATTACTAGGTTGACCTTCATACTGACCTTTAGACCATTAAAAGTTAGGGTGTCTTGCCCACCCTGGGTTGTACGTATTGGAATAAGGGTCAAATCTACGACAATTATCTTGGTAGAGAGCATGGACTTGTTCTCCACCATCGTCATGAATGACTTGGTCTACAGACTCAACAAAAGGTTTAGATTTAGCACTATGTTCTAATGATTCAAGTCTTCTTGTCAAAGAATCTATCTTAGCGTCAAAGTCGAATTGGATATCAACTTTATGCGCCCCCTTTCTACTAGCAATTGACCTTATGGGTTCCTTAGCCTCCCATTCTTGGGTTTTATCAGACACATATGCAAAAACTTATAACCCTCCTCAGCAGTTTTATCAGCAAAATTTCCACCACATAGTGATTCTACCATAATCATTGTTTTGTGATTTAATCCTTCGTAGAGAATCATAGTGAGTCTCAAGGTATCGAATCCATGTTATTCTTCTATCTATTCATTATTATATAGCAATAATGTTTTAAATTTGTCTAATGAACTTGAATGTTATCCTTACAGGCTGCCGACTGGATGTTAAAGTGAATTTCAAGAATTATACTCAATGACTTTGCACTGATTAATTGGAAAGGGTAATGAAGACTGTGGAATTTGGACACGGGTTTTACCATTACGAACACGTATGTATAGCAGCAAGTTCTTATAATTCCCGAGTTTTTAAATGCGCAATGGATGACCTGGAAAAAATTAGTCCATTGGTAGTGGAGTGGTTGGGAAGGTATGAGAAAGGTTGGGTTAGACATTAGTTTGATGTGACTGCCAATTGCCAGCACATGTCAAACATCCTAGGTGCAGCATTAAACCATTGGGTAAAAGAGTTGAGGTGTTTACCCATACACATGAGGTATGAAGGTCTGTTTTCTGACTTGTTTGAAAAGAGATCTCGTCGACTTCCCTCTTAAGTAATCTAGTTCTTAGAGTTTATGATAAGGTATATAAGCAAAACTGGAGTATATGAGGGTATGTTGTCGACCCAACTCTGAGAGCATCCACAGTGGGACGAGTATACCAAACGACCAAAGAGTAAAAATTTTACTCTTTACTCTGTCTGAAACGTAACGGTGCAGGAGTAAAATTTGATCGGGCGGTTGTCTAAGATAACGCCTGTAATTGGACGCACGACTAGGTATACGTCTGTTGAACGGGCGTACGCGTATGAAAACGCTTGGGTGGGGCGGACATTTGGTGAACGCTCGATGAGAGGCGTTACCCAAAAGAACGCCTGATGATAGACGCATCCCTAGATGCACGCCCCCAGAGACAGACGCTCTCTTAGCCAAATGCCTGATGGGGCGGTATCATAGCCACACGCCCGGTCCATTGTCTACACATGCAGCTGGTTCGTGTGCGGAAAAGGACGGGCGCATGCTTAGCCAACCGCCTGAATCATCATGCACATCCCTAGCCAAACGCGCGCTCACCAGAAGGACGGCTGGATCAACGCATGATGGGGAGGACTTCTTCACAAACAAACGCACTCTTCTCCTCTCCAGTTCATTTTCTCCTGAACCCTTCTTCATAAATAGATGCACAAGCAATCAACCGCCTACCACTCCACTTGCTAAACCCATTTCTCTCTCCAAATCAAGCTCAACCTCTTTTCAAATTTGCAAAAGCTTGGCAGATTTGATACCAAGTAATCTAAGTTAGGATTATTTCAAAGCAAACAAGGTAATAAACTTAAACTTTGATATAAATTGTAATTGATTTCATAGGTTTAGATTATGATTTATTATAATATAAATTAAACTTGTATATATATGTTTAAAGATTAAATATATGATTATGAAATAGACATATTAGGTTTTAGAAATTGTAATTTTGGAATTGGGTATATTTCTAGGGTTTATGGAAGTTGTAAATTGGGTATAAAAGATTGATGAAAATTTGTTGAATTGAAGTTAGAATTGATTAAGTTGTTGGTTAATTTGAGTTGGATTGTGGTTAATTTTATGATTAATTGACTTGATTGTCTTTCAAATTTGGGAATTAGGAATGTTTATACTTTATAATGAATGTTTATGGAATTATAAAATTGGGGAATTATGATGATTTTTTGTACAATTGATGATTTGATTAGTAGTGGACTATTTTGTGAATCATGAATTTTGTAATTTGGTTGATTTTTGTATGTTGGTACATTAGGTTATCTAATTAGTTAATTAATTTTGTAATGATGAAATTATTATTTTTGTGGATTTATTGGTTAATATAGAGTTTTATATTTGTGCATTGTGAGGATTACTCTTGATTTTGAAACTTGTATGTACTGTTTGCACAGATGTTGAACAATGTAACGTCGAGATTCGTTGGTCGAAAAAAGAGGAATAAGAAAGCTAAAACTGTTGAGGATCCAGAAATGGACCCTTGTACTGAAAAAATGGTCGATATTCCTGGGTTGGTGAACTATACTGTGGCGGAAGATGCTCAGGGTCACGTATCGACGAATATTATATATTCAACCGATACAAAATTCAAGTATTTATATCTTGGTTCCCTCAAATCGGTCATTTAGACCTATACAGGTATTATTAAACATAGCCCTAGGATTAAATACATTATTGAAAAGGCAGGATGGGACCGTTTATTGACCATGGATGTAGTAGATTCGTCTCATGCTTTGATTGACTACATTGTTGAGCGTTTTTGGGATACCACGAACACGTTTCACTTTTCCTTTGGTGAGATTGGGTTCACACCGCTTGATTGGGTCATGTTGATAGGATTAAATATTGGTATTGGTAGTGGTATTCCGTATGACTCGGCGAAGTACCAATTTGAATATGTCCGGGCGTATGTTTTTCCCGAAATTAAAGATAGTGAGGTTTGTAAAAGATAACATATTCCCGCCCAGTGGGTTTCAGATGCAATTACAGTTGCATTTTTGATCACATATTTTGAGCCAAAAACGTTGGTTGCGGCTAACGATGATAGCATACTTGCTGAGAGAGTTTCCATAGCCTTTTGTATGTATGTTTTGGGACAATTTTTCTTTTCCAATGCAAAAAACTATATTGATGCTGGATGGTTAGCTGCTTTTGAGGATCTAAATTTAGTCTCCACTTATGACTGGGGTAGTGCTGCATTTGTGAAATTGTATTCCGAACTCGCCGCATCTGGCATGGGACAAAAGTCACTAGCCGGACCCTTCCAAATATTGGAGGTAAATTTCTTAGTCTAATTTTTATTTCTTTTAAATGTTTATTTGTTGCTAATTTATTTATTTCGTTGGTTGTCTTCACATTGTAGTTTTGGGGGTACAAATATCTGGGCATATGTCGACCAAAGAACCCAACGAGTGAAAGTGAAGTAGTGTAGCCTAGAAGTTCTCGGTGGAAGGGTACACGAAGGAAGAGTATTGGTATTGTTCGTTCAAGGACTTTTCTTAATCAGTTTACTGTAGACGATGTGACCTAGAAACCCTGGGATTCCGCGATCTTAGTCCTTGAAACTGATATTGGACGAAAAGCAATAAAGCTCTTATAGAAAAAGGTTATATTCACTTGGCTAGACACTGTGAGTTGATAATTTATTTCCATAGGATTTTTTTTTATTTTTTTTGAATTTCGGTTAGTTGATTGGTTTATTTGTTGATAGTTATTTTCTTTTCACAGAATAACGTGTATCTCGGAGAACGGTGTTGGAGGCAATACCATTATACATCGGGCGTTCCAAGCAACCCGCCTACTCGTATTAGCAACCTGAACAATGACGAAGCTAACGAGATGAGGGAAAACGAAGTGGTCCCTGCAAGAGAATTAGTGCATGTTGTTACGTATGATTTGTATATGGAGTATTGGCAACATGTAACTAACTTGCATAAATATGCCACCAAAGTCGATTGGGAGGTTGAAACATACGGTTATGCTGGTGACCGTATTAAACACAACATCCAAGAACCTGATGAACATGTACCCATTCCGCCTCAACAACAATTGTCATACGTAAGTATACAACAAACCACTTCTTTTATTTTGTATATAAAAATGGGTAAGAATGTGATTTAATTTTTTTCATAACAGGTCGAAGCTTATGGTTTGGTTCAACAATATGCCCCCGCGCTCGGCGTCCGGGAATCAAGATACGGATGGTTAGTCTTTCATTTGCATTGAATTGTCAGTTGAACATATATTTTTTTCTTTGATATATCTTTTGTCAGATTTGAATTGTCATTTCAATAGACTTTTCTTACATTTGCGTTGTCTTTTACCTGCTTTGTGTTGTCATCTCCAGAGATATTTTTAATCTTTGCTTTGTCCTTTATATCTGTTTTGTATTGTCATTTCAAAAAGATATTTAATTTTTCCTTTGTCGTTTTTTCTGCTTGGTCTTGTCTTCTCAACCGACACTTTTTATCTTTGATGCTTCTATTCAGCCCACTTGCCTCAACCCAATTAATTTTTAAAATACCAAGCGTGTTTGGTCATATCAAAACTCAAAGACTTATCTTAATATGCCTATAAATTGAACACTTGATTCTCCAAGTATACAAACCAAAACTACAAACATCACCAACCAATGGCATACTATGAGAATAACAATCACTATTATGCTTCTTGTTCTTCTATTCCTCATCCTCCTTCTTCTTCTTCTTCTTCTTCTTCTTCTTCTCCTCCTTCTTCTTCTTCTTCTTCTTCATCTGGTGATGATGATAACAATAGTTTGTACTCATCAGACGAAAATTTAGTTGCATTGATCCAAAATAACCAAGAAGTCACTGCGGGATCGATCGTTTCAAGTATGAACTGGCCACATACTCGTATCCAAATACCAAGAGAACGTAATGCCAGTGCAAAACTTCTCTGGAAAGATTACTTTTGCAGAAACCCGACGTTTCCACCTAATATATTTTGTAGAAGATTTAGAATGCGGCGAGAATTGTTCAACCGTATATTGGGAGATGTCGTAGCTATAAATAATTATTTTGTTAAAAAAAAGATGCTGGTGGCGTTCCTGGATTAACCCCTCATCAAAAATTTACTGCAGTAATACGAATGTTAGCTTATGGATGTGCGGACGATGTAATAGATGAGTACTTACGGATCGGAGTATGGGATTTCCAGGGATGCTAAGTAGTGTAGATTACACGCACTGGAAATGGGATAACTTCCCATCAGCGGAATCAGGTGCTTACACTGTGTACAAAGGGAGTGAAAGCATTATGCTGGAGGCAGTGGTGTCATATGATCTCTGGTTTTGGCAGGCATTTTTTGGTATGCCTGGTTCTAACAATGATATTAATGTGATAAACCGTTCTTATATTTTTAAAAAGCTTATCAACGGGAAAGCACCCCCTGTGAACTTTGTTGTAAACGGACATCAATATGATATGGGGTATTATCTTGTGATGGAATATACCCAGAGATTGCTATTATTGTGATGTCTATTAAACATCCATATTCTCAAAAGAAATAAAAAAAATTCAGCAATTCAAGAAGGTTGCCGAAAAGATGTAGAGCGAGCCTTTGGTTTACTGCAAAATCAATTTTCCATCGTCAAGCAACCTGCAAGAATGTGGAATCCAGACGTACTTGCATATATCATGAAAACTGTTATCATTTTACATAATTTGATAGTGGAGGATGAGCGTTTACCCGGTGATTGACCACATGAATATGATCAGCGCAGCAACCATACACCGGTAAATATTCGAGACAAAATACTGCTGAACTTTCAAGAATGAGAGTTGAAAAACACCGACGTGCAGTACACAACAAAGATACTCATATTCGTTTGCGAAATGACTTGATCGAACACTTATGGTCAGATTTTGGTGAGGAATAAGAATTTATAAATCCTCCGGATAGGTTTTGTGGGTAAATCTCTTGTAAACTAGCCCGAGACACCACTCGGACGCTAGGGGCACCTAGGGGTTTAAAGGCTTGTTGTTGTAAAACCCCTTATCCTAGAACAACTTATCCTATAGTGTCTGACATAGGTTAGTTGGTAGGCTAGTGACTCCCACAAACGGTTAGGAACGTAGGTTTAGTTAGGAATTCGAGGGAGGAATCCGAGTGAGACTAGGAAGACTAATTATAATTCTCAAGTAGTTAGGGTTATATTCGGTTTATTTGGGAGAGAAAGAAACTGTTAAGGGAGATAGCCGGAAACAATACCTGTAGGGAGATTCTGTTAGCAGTTCTAGGAGAATTGAGGAGAAGAAGAGAGGCAGACTTAGGAACCAGACTGAAGCCTATAGGAGAATCGTGGTAGCAAAGAATCAGATAGGTTTTATATCTCTTATACTCATTGCAAATTGACTTAACAAATCTAAATCATCTTAGGGAGCTACAGAGAATCAGGGTTCAGAGTAAGTTTAATTTATGTTTCTTTTCTGATTTTGTTTATAAGCATGACTTGAGTAATGGAGGTGGTGATACAGTCTGGGAATTATCACAACTGTTAGTTTTCTTCTTGACATGAGTAGTTGCGTCTCTGCACAAGGTTTCTACTTGGTGGTGCTGTCAAATTAGTTATGCTATGAAATATGCAGGACTTCTAGCTATCTTGTTAGTTTCCTACTGATAGGAGTTTCTACTTACACTCAAACGTACGGAATACCAAGTCTATAGAACTGTGACTGATTATTGTTTGTTATTAGTGAAAACAGTCATCCTGTAATGTGTGCATCTCTTTATTAAACCGTTAGATTATTATGAAATTTGAGTATATTGTGTTAATCTGAGTTATAAAGCTACCGTAAGAGTTTCATGAGGATCAGGTTCAATTTACTACTGCAAGGATTGAATAAACTGAGACTGCAATGTGCTGAATTCAGACTCTAGACACTCAACTGTTTGTATGGTTTCCCAATATCCTTATATCGGATTAAGCTGAATTTTAGTGTGATGTTTGTATATATGTAGGTAACCTACTGTAGAAATTTCATGAAGCTCTGAGCATTTTAGGTACCTCAAATCATAAGAGAATCGTGACTGAATCCTGTGTGTTGATGCTGAAAGAAGTCATGTTGTAATGTGTATAATTCTGTAATAAACCGTTGGAATGAGCTGATTTTTGGATATGAGTAACCTATTTTTCTTATGATTCATATGTATAAATCTCAAGACAAATGGATCATGGGAAGTACCCAAAAACCCCTTGCATTGTTGACTGCGTCTACAGATTTGCACCACCGATAGTTTTAAGGAATGGCTTGTATCTCAGAATCCAGCCGTTAGATTGTCCAGTAAGTGACAAGTTTGTAGAGTCAGTTAGTATGCCTGTAAGGTTCTGTCACAACTTATAAGTGTCAGGATCTGTAGTGATTACTGTTAGTGACAATTATATGTTGTTATTGTTTACGGTATACGACCGTTAGCATAGTATTATTGATTTGAGTAGGAACAGTTGTGTTAGACTATGACAGAGTTCAGTAGACTCCTGTACATACTCACCTGGTATAGATGATGTAATTTTGAGTGTAAAAGTTAGTCAACAAGATATCACTGGGGAGTAACAGTTGTTGTTGTGCTTGTACTTCATCTGTTTGAGACTCGTAGTTGGCTCGTCTCCCAGATGTTGTTGGGCGATGACCGAGGGGTCGCCTAGAAGATATGGATCTATTATCTTGAATGGGATTGACAACACTTATTTCTGACGTATGGTTGGGAATTAAGTGGTATACGCAAGAGATTAAAATTATAGAGAGGGGATGTCGATTAATTCCGTGGGTGGAAAATTGTTTTATTACTACTTGTTAACCTCTATTTTTGGTGTCTCCGTGTCTTATGCATAGTATGAGGTTCTGTAATTATTTTTAGTCGTCGAATCTATTATTTTACCAAGAGATACTCATATAAACCATTTTCGTATTTTGTCGCCATTTCAAGTATTTTGGGTTTGCTAGGTTATTTGTAAGGTTTATAAGGGTGCGAGTGCCTACTTTAAGTTGGGGTCTGACCCAACTTACTATTATTTTTCAGGGAACGGTGGCCGCGGAGCAACCTAATTAGTAGAACAAATTTTTGTTCCGGAAAGCTACATCATCTTTGTCCTCAAGGTGCTTAAACAACCAAATGTTTTTATAGTTTGTTTTTAAGTCTAGACTTCTTTATTTAAGTAAGATCCTTATCATTTAACTTAAATAACCGACCTGTGTGTCGAAGATAGACTTTTGTTTTAAAGATCTTTTATAACTCTCATCATTTTTTTAAATAAGACTTTTTTTAAACCTATTATTTTCAAGAGCCCCACACGATAGCCGGATCTCCATTTGTTGGCTTGAAGGTTTGAGTGTGTAAAGTGTTCCATGAGTATGCCACACTCATATTTTAGGGCGGACGACCTAAAATTATGAGGTGGGCCGTTACAGTTGCACATGCTAAATGCAGTCGTGATACCTGCGAAAGTGAGTTTAGGTCTACTTTTTAACTTTTGTATAATCAATATGCTTACTACGTTATAATGAATAAGTTAATGAAAGTATCATAAATAACCAATATTACTTATTCATGACAACAATACATCAGTAGATGTTAACATGCATTTAAACCATTAGGTGGCCCCAACGGACGAGTTATGTCTCGTGAGGTTTTACAAAGAGATATACCCACAAAAACTATAATCAAACCTTCAAAGGGTCGTATGACGCCCGGGATGACGATCTAAACATCTTCGAATAAAAACCAACACAAAAGGGTTGTATTTTTCCATCACCCTTAGGATCTCGAAATGAGGTTGGTACCTGATATATGAACCTTTCCATCTTCTCTATTCCTCCAGAGATCTGGAAACAACTTCATCATCAGTTTCATTCCTAATTCTTCTTTCATTGACCTTAGCGGTTAAAGTTAAAAATTGTAGTACTGCCCTACCTATTTCCTGAAATCAACAAAAAAGGCCTGCTCTGTTCCGGTTATTGGGGTTACGGTTTCATTACAAAAGTTAGCATGGATATGTTCTAATCATTCCATGCTCATTGAACCATTCATCTGACGTTCATGACCCCTTGCTGGATAATATAATACTATGTTTCGACAAAGGTATAAATTTTCCTCTATGGTAAAATTCTCTACATTAATACTAAAATTTTTGTAAGCCATAATTATGAAAAGGAGAGATAAAAATAATATTTGTATTAGGTTATTTGAAATGTGAAAGGTGTGGTTTCGAAATGAGAATGAAAGGTATAAATTCATTTATAGGTATATCAAAATACAAACCAAAATATATCTGTTGATCGACGGTAACAAATCTCAACGACTACCTAAGTAGGCGTTCGCTTAGAGTAACGCCCCTCAAACAGGCACAATATTACGTGCACGCCCACTACAAGCGTTAATCCAGCCGAACGCCCAATACAAGTGTTATTCCAGCTTAACGCTTGATTTCAGGCATGCGTCTGGCGTTACGCCTGATGGGGCGTCCTCTTAGATGAACGCCTGACAGGGCGGAGTTTTGGTTCTCACCCGTCTGATGAGACGCACGTTTAGATAAACGCCTGTCACCAGACGGAGAGCCAGCGTAACGCTTGGCAAGGGGCGCAGGTCTAGGTAAACGCACCACTATATTTGGGTTTGGTCCAGTTTTCGGATCATTTTTGATCCCGAACAGTAAAAATTCCGGACCATAACTCATTTATGCTCGCCCCACTATGCTTGGTTTTAGACGGACCAAAGACCAAATTTGGATTTGGTTCGTCTTTTACTCTCATGATTGTGGTTGCTCTAATCCAAGATGTATGGTATGTGAAGAATGCAAAGATCAAATTCTCTTTTGAAGTTGATTTGAAACAAACACTGTGCTGGTGTGGAGAATGGCAAGTAGCAGGTATACCTTGTGTGCACTTTATGGCTGTTCTTGTAAAAAAAAGACCAGAAGAGGTTGAAAGGTAAGTCATATTTCATCTTTTATGTTTATTATTTCTTTAATGGTTTAGGTACTAACACTGTTTTCATTCTTGTTAGCTACGTTGACGAGTGTTTCACTGTCAAGAAGTACGAAGCGTCATATGCCGGCTCGATAAAGCTAACGCCCATCATAAAGGTATGCCAGCAGGAACCAGGAACCATTGTCCATCCACTACACCAAATTCAGGTTTTAGGAATAAAAATTCGTAATGGCTTAAAAGCCGTTGCGAATTTGCCACTAAAAATTCAGCAGTTACAAAAAATTCGCAACCGGTGATTTGTTACAAATTTGGTAACTGCTATCTGTTACAATTTGCAACGGCTGGCAAATTACACATGCGAGCCATTTGTGTGCATAGTAACATCTGTGTGTGTGGAAACAATTATGTTTCCGCCCAGATATTGTAAAACTAAATTATTATTCTGCCCATGTGGGGGAGTAATTTTCTAACACTAAATCATATTCTCTTCCTCTACTTCGCTCTCTCTGCCCCAAAACCTTTATCTCTGTCTGGAGAACCAACCCCCAAAACTCTTTATTTTTTGTCGTCGAAGAAGAAAAAGATAGCAGAGATGTTTGAAGTAAGGTTAGTACAAGGGTTATTTGGTGAAGAAAGTAGTTGAATCTTGAGATTTTAGGGGTTTTGTCAAAATCTCTAACTAGATCTAAATAAATTATCATCTCATGAATGATTACTGTTAAAGCTGTTCGTTTTAGGGTTTTCTAAGGTTTGTGAATCTTGAAATTTTCTTTGAAGATTTAGATTGGTTGGTTGGTATATGTAGATTTCAATCTGAGAAGATTTAGAATCTAGGGTTTCAATCCAATCTAAATCAATGAATGTAAAGATGGAAGTATCCTTTACAGGTTCAAGGTCTCCTTTTTAGGTCGTGTTCTTATGCGTTTCAGGTTTTTTTTTTTTTTGCTTTTTTGTTTTGATCCTTTACTGTAAATTTTAGTGATCAGCTTAGCTCTGATTTGTTCTTTCTCTCGGATGAGAATTTTTCGGTTTAGCTGGGAATGTGAAAGTAGAAGATGTATTGGAAGATACAGTTAAGTTTGTGGCTGAAGTACTCAAGAAATCGACTCTTCTAAGGGTTTCTGAAGCTGGTGGGTTTTGCAATATTTTGGTTTTCATAAGTTATAGATGATGAATTTATGATTGTTCATTTTGGGTTTTGTGTATTATCAAGGAACAAAGTTGGTAGGAGTACTGAGCTTTGTGGATTAGATGACGTTGTAGACTGTAGAGCAATTAGACATAAGAACAATTGTTCCATAACCTTTTGAGCATGGTGTTACACTTGAGGAAGTAGAGTCATTCTTCACTCAATATGGCAAGGTATTTTTCAGCTGTTTATTTGGTTAGTTACTTGCTTTCAAGCATGATTGTGTACTCATTTTTTTAATGTTGATCTCAGTCAAGTAAATCGCTGTTTCAAGCCTGTTCATACTGACTTCAGAGATGTCAATGGTTTAAAATGTAGAGATTTTACATTATAATTTACGGTGTATGCCTTTTGATCCCGAAAACATATGTATACTGCAGGTAACTAGCGCAAGGTACATATTATGGAATGGGTGACTTGAACTGTTTTTCAGAGGAAATTAACAGTAGTACTTCCCAAATACCATTAAAAGCTTTTGCTTGCTAGCTGCTTTCTCATTTTCTCTGCTACTTGCTTACTGTCGGTATTTAATTGGTTTGAAGATGGGTGACATCAATATGACTAATGCTACTGCGGCAACTAAGAATCAACAGTTTCAATATGATCATTCACTTGATGTAATGCCACAACAGCAGGGTGGATCTAAATGTTTTGATGATGATGGCCCTCTTAAAAGAACAGGTAACTACTAATTATTCTTTTGAATATACTAATCATCACTTACTAAGGTTTTACTTTGAGGGGTCATTCCGTGCAAGTGGGTTTGTTCCTTATAGTTGATTGGGGTTTCTTAAGAAGCCCCTATCTCTACAGTACCCCATGAATTAACTAAGTTAATCCGGACTCTGGGGCCTGGACAACGTGATTATGTCGAAACAAAATTTTCAAAGTATTTTTCTTTCTACATTTGATTGGAAAATATATACTGACGATTCTGATTAAATCTGCAGGGACCGTATGGACAGCTAGTATTATAACGGTTGTTATAGGATCAGGAGTGCTCTAATTAGCATGGGCCATAGCTAAACTTGGTTGGATTGCTGGTACAGCAGTGATGTTCTTGTTTGCCTTTGTGATTTACTAGACTTCCTGTTTACTAGCTGGCTGCTACAGAACTGGTGACAATGTTACTGGCAAGAGAAATTACACTTACATGGATGTTGTTAGCACCAATCTTGGTGGTTCTAAGGTCCATCTGTGTGGAGTAATTCAATACATATATCTTTTTGGTGGCAATATATTGGATATACAGTTGCAGCATCCATAAGTATGATGTGAGTTTACCTACAGTTTTCATTTTGGGTTAATTTGCTTTTCAATATAATTAAGTATTTTCTTTTTTTTATTTATTTATGTTTTGATTTGCAATTTAAATACAACAGGGCTGTAAAGAGGTCGAATTGTTTCCACGCTAACCAAGACGATAACCCGTTCCTTACATCGAGTACCCCATACATGATCACATTCTGTAAATGAATACCTCATCAATCTCATTGATTCTCTTAGGCATGTTGATTTCTCTTCAGAGGTGACAGCTGCTATCACTGATAGAGTGCACTTGTGGTAGTGGACTGTATAGAGGGTGTCCAGTCCGAGACTGTACTTCGATAAGCCTTGAGGGAAGGATGAAGTTTGTTCTAACTGTGAACAAAATGGATCAGTGTTTCCTTAAGGGTCAATTGAAGCGCTAGTAGCCACCCCGGTAAGCATTTCATTCGTTTATGCTGATATTGTTAAATCGAAATTTATGGATATAGTCTTATGCAGTTTAAACTTTCTTGCGAAGTATTACGCTCAATGATCATTATTGCTGGGAGAGTGAACTGAAATGTGCAGGTGTATATACAAGTCTTCGAGTGCATATACTAAAGGTAGGCATTTGTTTATTGGTAATCATTGTTTCATTGTATTGGTCTTTGCATATTCTTTGGAATTAGAGGTGACATCCAGATTCCTGAGTTACTGCATTGATCAATTAAATTGAAATATTTTTTTTTAATCAATGAGACTTTTTACTTCTTACACAGGTCAGGTCTGCAACCTTGGATGCATGGCTACCGGATCAAATTTCCTTTATGTATGTACTTCATTTCTTCGATCTGCAGTTCATTGTCGGTAGTACTTAAACCTCACTTATACTAGAATTTAGGTTAAGATATGCATGTATGAGGGGTTCGGTGCTATTGGTTGATTTATGGAGATTATTTTGTTGTTTTAATCATCTCAGTAAGTTGTGATTTCCATTCTGAATTTATGAAGCTCACATCTTAATATGTATTATGTCCATTTTTTAGAATTGTTGATAAATGATGTGATTTTAATATAGTGGTAAATAGGGTTTTATTCTCAGACTTGTGAAGATTCGATTTCTAGACCTAATTTTTAATGACTAAAAATAAAAAAGATTAAAACAAAATTGATTTAAAATTGATGGGAAGAATTAGGGCTAAGATTCCACTGTTAACCAATATTTTAAGTGATAAAATCTTACAATTCTTGTATTCGGCTTATTCTAAATGTTGCCAAAGTTAGGTTTTTAAAAGAATAATTGTAAATCGAAAGCATAAGACATCAAAAGTTTAAAATTAAGTATGACCGATAAAGAACACACAATTATTTGAGAAAAATCAATTTTTTTCAATTTAATTCAAAGCAATTAATAATAAAAGAATTATAAATAATAGATAAAATAGAAGTTACCACTTATTTATTAAAGAAATAGTTTCCTCCGTTGCCCCAGTGATGACCATTAGCTCATTGTATTGGAAACACCCTTAAAAATATATTTTATAGCTTAAAAAGTCCTTACAAAGGTGAAATAATAGTAACACATGAGAACACAGACGCTTATAAGCGTTACAGAGAAGGAAAAGGAAATAGGAATAAAGAACGGACTTCAGGTGCTTTAAAATAGGACTGCTTAAGGGACTTTGTTAGCGACAGTATGAGCGACAGTTCCCTAGAGACTTATGTTTTTCACCTTCGTCTTCACCACCAGCAGAAGTATTTTCTCCGGGAATTTTTTCGGTGGCTCTGGCTGGTTTGTTTCTCGTTTCTCTTGGCTATATATAGTATTAGTGAACCCTAGAAACCCTAGAGAACCGATAAGGAGTTCAAAACAACTCCCAATCAAACTCATATTACGTGTAAATCCTAAAAAGGGTCAAATTCCTATTTCCGGCTTGATTCACTTCTGCAGCCATTTTTTTCGGGTGAAACACGTGACGTGTATTGATCCTTTTTTGGTTGTTTACTTCCCTTGGGTAACTCATATTCTCTTCCAAATCCCTTAGAATTCGATTCCAAACAACTCAGGAAGATTCTCACGTGAAACCCAAACTTCCCGCCATTTTCGTGATTTCAAATTCAAAGGGAAGGGGTGCCCCTATCCAACTGTGGGGTGCCTTTAATAATTTATCCTGGGTGCCTTTAGTAATTTTTCTGGGTGCCTTTATCAACTTTTTGAGCCGATTTTTCCGCAATTGTTTATTTCTCAAAAATGCATACAAAGACATAAAAATCCTTAATAAGTACAACATCGAACACTATCAAAATAGATAATCGAGCACAATTTAGACACAAAAATGTGTCTATCAAATACCCCAAACTTACTATTTGCTAGTCTTCGAGCAAATCTAATCTAGAAATAAAATTCTAACTCAATTTCGCAGGAATCGCGACTATATTTAGCATATGTAATAAGCCTTTAAACCCCTAAGTGGCCTTAGTTGACGAGTTTTGTCTCGTGAGGGTTTACAAGAGGTATAACCACAAAACCTTTACTCCAAATTTTAGCTACTCGTGAACGATTGAGGATAGACACTAAACAAGCTATTTAGTTGGCATACTAAATTCTTCGGCTATGAGAATCATCACCCTATGTGAGTCCAATTGCTGTACACGAGTTTTTACTGAAGCATACTAAAATTCATATATAAGAAAACAAAGCTCTACTCAGATAGTCGTTCAACCACGATGCTCAGAATCTATCAAAGTTCAATCACATAAAAAGATCTAGAAGATGGATGTGGAAAATATGAAGTTTGCGCATGTTGACTAAGGTGAACGGTGTTTCCCATATCTGTCTGAAGGTCAGTGCCAGGATGAATCCTAATGGATTGAGATACGCTCCTACTGGTCTTAATCATTATACTAATATCGATGCAACTGATATATACAAGGGTTCCAGCGATCGATTTATTAAAAATAAAACACTTATAAATATAGTGACAACATGATTGGATCAAATTGAATCAAAGCGCATGGTCCTTATCAGCATATTACATGATAGTTCTCATGGATCCTGCATTCCACGATTGCTTAGGCGACGGAGACATGGAGAACACACACATATTGCTATCAAAGTGTCAATACTCGATTTTTTTTTTCTTTTTTTTTTCTTTTTTAAATAAAAATAGTCTAAATAATCTCAAACACTCTATTTCATTCTAGCGGTGATAATAATTCGATACTGGTGCCCCACCAAATCACTTAGAGAAACACAAATTGCAAAAATAAAAACAGAAGGTGATATGGTTGAGATAGACTCCGAGATATGGTGACAACTATCATGTTATTTCTAACACCTGAACTCTGTCCTTTTATGAATAGACCATTTAACTGGGCACACCAATTCCTATAGAAAAAAAGCTAAGTTTCCATCTACCTAGAATGGTTAGTGTCATCCTGAATTGTTCACAAGTTTTTAGACTTTGGATTTTTATGTCTCGTTAAAAGTTTCTCCCTTTACCCCCAAACTTAAATCTAACATTGTCCTCAATGTTCTAAAGATGAATGATTAAAAGCATGAACAAGGAGAAACTGTTACCAATCGAAGGAAAGGAGTTAAGGAAATATATTACCGTGTCGCATGAGCATGAGTTACCTCCCAGGAAGTGCTAAGTTTAAAGTCTTCAGCCAGACTAATAAAGAATTAGTCACCTCATAAAATCATATAGCAATAGTCGGAACAAATGTAGGTCATCTGAATCAAATATTGCTATCACAAATAAGAGGAAACTGCAACAGGCCAAGAAAATGAACAAACCGAGCACACCCTTATCTAGTTTTCTGTTTAAGACAACTACATCTAGATGTCGTTCAGGCTCAGGCTCTATAAAAGGGTCTAGATAAAATATTTTCATGGGATGGATTTCCTCATAGGAAGGATCAACAGGATCAGGTTGTAAAGTATGGAGTAATTCAACTAAGAATTTAGAAGCATATAATAATAACCTGAAAAATTGTGGATCCTCAAAGTCATTCAGATTTGACTCACATAATTGACTACTATGAAGGTGGTCATTCCTAAACAAATGTGTCGATTCTAATTCCCTAAAGTAATTAGGCTTAGTCTCGAAACTTAATAACTGACACATTTGAAATTCATACATTCCCACATATGGAAGAAAATATTTTGGTGGGAAAACAAAGTCAATCTTTGTATTATTTCCTAGGTAAACCACATCGACCAGAGGATGGGTTTCTAACAACTGAACTTCTTTCTGGACATCAACAGGCTCAGGAAATCTAGTTTGAAGATGATCTTGTAAAATGGTAGAGGTGCAAATGTCAAGTCCCAAGTTAGGGACCTTTCTAAGAGTTAAAGGTAAAGCACATCTAGAATGATAGTCACCCCCAAACTTAGAGTTTTCAGTGTCTTTAGATAGACTAGTCATAATTTCTCTAATTTCTAGATCGTCAGATTCCCGAAAATGGTCAATTGCTTCTTCAAGGTTATAATCAGGTGGTGCATCCTCACTCATATTTAAAATCTCTACGAGTCTATCTTTGTTATCTAAGACTATTGTTTCTAAATCGTTGGACTCTAAAACAGTATTCTCAGGATAAACCCATTCCTTTAAACCATTATCGACTTCAAAAGAAGAAAATTATACATCGTCTAAAACAATGGTATCTCTAGTCAAATCCTCTTCCTTTTGAATAGGTGAATAATCATTAAAATTATTTGGATTTGAACTAGAAATAACACTATCATCATGAAGCACAATTGGAGTGACAATTTCTTGATCACTCTGCCTGTATATTTCAAGTTCTTCAACAATACTATCCTCATCATCATAATAATATGAAGATCTTTGAACCTCGTCTAAATAAGTAGTTTTACCAATTATATCCTCGTCCTCTTGACTAGGTGAATAACTATCAAGGGTAACACTATATTGGAAATTAAGATTATTTTGAGCAATATTATTCTTTGCAAGAAAATAGCCTATTTCGATTTCGAGCACGGGGAGCTAACTGCTTTAGGGATTCGTCTAGAGAAAGAGTTGGAATACTAATTGTTCTTCCCCAACGTAATACGAACCTATTTGTATTCTCAGCTAACTGCTTGAGGGATTCTTCTAGAGAAACAGATGGATCATAAGAAGTACTAGATAGCAACTGCTCATGTGATTCCTCTAGAGGCATAATAGGTTAATTATAAGGAGTACTAGGTTGCATCTTCTTTAGGGCATCCCTCCAAGACAAAGAACTTGAATCATCATAGGGAGTACTAGATTGCATCTGCTTTAGGGCATCCCTAAGAAAAAGAACTCGAATTTTGCTCATGCGATTCTTCTAGAGAAGGATTTGGGTTATCATAGGGAGTACTAGATTGCATCTTCGTTAGGGCATCCCTCCAAGATAAAGAACTGGATATTTGCTCATTTTCATGTTCATATGACGGGTGTGTATATGAATAATAATTGCGATCACCCTAGTATGAGCAATAACCTCCAAAAGGTTGATGGTAGTAATAATGTTTATTTTGAAATTCAGTCGGATATTCATTGTATTGGTCCTCATAATACCAGTTCAACATTTTCTAAAAACTTCCTAATATATTTACAAAAAAAAAATCTAAGAAAATAAATCCTAACAAGAAAGGGTTCTAAACATATCACAAGCAAGGCTGACTCAACCAAATCAAACCTATTAAATCTAGCAAACAAAAAGCATGATGGTTCCACTTAGATTGTTTCTAGACCAGCTTCTATTCTTTCGAAAGGCAACTAGTTACAATTTTAGCAAACCTATTAGAACGATCCGAATTAGATTAAGTCGAAGAGAAACAGGATAATCTCTAAGGAGCTTTGATAACCCTATCTCTTTGGCACTTTTCCCTGGGTTACAAGGCGTCTCTAATCAACTTAAAATAATCTTCCTGAACTTTGAGTTAGGCTAATAAAGTAACTACAGTCCTTTTAAACGAGTTTCCTATAAGCTCGTTACCCTATCGGTCTCTTTCTAGTCAAAATTTTAAGGTTTAGGTTCGCGTTTGGTAACGTGTTCCTAAAGCGGGCAAGAAGGAAACGGTGATGAAATCCGAGTCCTTATCTTGTATGGCCAGTTCTTACCCTTTACTAGAAAAGTAAGTCCGTTTTAGTTCCTCAACATATATGCATACGAAGGAATGCAGTAAACCCACTTGCATGGGATTCGTGGGTTGATCGAGTCTAACCTCCCGTACCAGACGGTGGATGAATCGGTTGTAGTCGACTCGGGCCACCGACTCTTGTGTCAGTGTACGAACCCGAGGGGCCGAGATAATATCGTAATTGTCGTCCTTCCCTGTAGCAGTTTATATTTAAATTACCCTTCCGTAGGGTTTAAAAATAATAAATGTCCAAAGTCCAAAATAAAATCCAAAACTGTCCAAAATAAAAGAAAAATTACAGAAATAATAAAAATTCCTAATACAATTTTCTAAACAAATAAAATCTAAACAAATAAATCTAATTAATAAAAATAAAATATGAAAATAAAAGTCTTTGTCTTCTTCTCCGTTCTTTAAGCTTTAACTTTTAACTCCAAGTCCTTAACTTTAACTTCAAGTCTTTAATCACCAAAGTCTTTGGCTCAATTTCTTTTCAATCCAAAATCCAAAACCTGTAGCAAAAAGAGAAATACCCAAAGAAACGTAAAGTAGAACAAAGTAAAAATAAAAATCTAATTAAACTAACTAACCTAAAAAAAAACTAAAAACAAATCTAAAAACAAGTCCGCGTCGGCGGCGCCAAAAATTGATGTGATTTTAATATAGTGGTAAAAAGGGTTTGATTCTCAGACTTGTGAAGATTCGGTTTCTAGACCTAATTTTTAATGACTAAAAATAAAGAAGATTAAAACAAAGTTGATTTAAAATTGATGGGAAGAACTAGGGCTAAGATTCCACTATTAACCAATATTTCAAGTGATAAAATCTTACAATTCTTGTATTCAGCTTATTCTAAATATTGCCAAAGTTAGGTTTCTAAAAGAATAATTGTAAATTGAAAGTATGAGACATCAAAAGTTTAAAACTAAGCATGACCCATCAAAAGAAAACACATTATTTGAGAAAAATCGTTTTTTCAATTTAATTCAAAGCAATTAATAATAAAAGAATTATAAATAATAGATAAAATAGAAGTTACCACTTATTTATTGGAGAGATAGATTTCTCCGTCGCCCCAGTGATGATGATTAGATCATTGTATTGGAAACACCCTCAAAAATATATTTAATTACCTCAAAAAGTGCTTACAATGGTGAAATAATATTAACACAGGAGAACAGAGACGCTTATAAACGTTACAGAGAAGTGTTCTCTGCGTTACAGAAGAAGGAAAAGGAAACAGGAATAAAGAACGGACTTCAGGTCCTTCAGAAATAGGACTGCTTGAGGGACTTTGTTAGCGACAGTATGAGCGACAGTTCCCTGGAGACTTATGTTTTTCACCTTCGTCTGCACCACCGGCAGAAATATTTTCTCCTGGAATTTTTTCGGTGGCTCTGGCTGGTTTGTTTCTCGTTTCTCTCGGCTATATATAGCATTAGTGAACCCTAGAAACCCTAGAGAACCGATAAGGACTCCAAAGCAACTCCCAATCAAACTCAAATTACGTGTAAATCCTAAAAAGAGTCAAATTCCTTTTTCCGGCTTGATTCACTTCTGCAGCCATTTTTTCCGGGTGAAACACATTTTGTGACGTTATTGATCCTGTATTGGTTGTTTACTTCCCTTAGGTAACTCATATTCACTTCCAAATCCCTTAGAATTCGATTCCAAACAACTCAGGAAGATTCTCACGTGAAACCCAAACTTCCTGCCATTTTCGTTATTTCAAATTCAAAGGGAAGGGGTGCCTTTAATAATTTATCCTGGGTTCCTTTAGTAAATTTTCCGGGTGCCTTTATCAACTTTTCGAACCGATTTGTCCGCAATTATTTATTTCTCAAAAATACCTACAAAGACATAAAAAGCCAAAATAAGTACAAAATCGAACACTATCAAAATAGATAATCGAGCACAATTTAGACACAAAAATGTGTCTATCAATAAAGAATTTGTATCTTTCTTTTTGATGTTAAAACAGAGTAACAAAAATGGATATGGAACTCACTGCTCATGGTTGGGTGTCTTCTGAAATTTATTTGTGTATGTAGTAACTTTCCATTCTTTAGAACTGAAGAACTTAGGAAATGTTTCCTACCACAAACCCTTTAATTGTTTAGAAACATAAGCACAATTGTAAACTTAGTTAAACCCTTGTAATATTTTCTGCAAAAGAAAATTTGTTTGAAGTTGTTTTTTGTGGAGTTTGGATGATTTATTTGTGTAGTTTGGATGTTTTGTTTGTGTAGTTTGGACCCGCAATTTTTTCAGAGGAGTTGGCCATGATGTATCTGATCCATGCATAATATCATGAAAAACGGATACAAATTTTTGACTGCTACTTAGTATCGGCAATAGGTCTGAAAATTGGAATAAATCTGGGTAATTGGAAACTGAATTTTGACTAGGTCAGCAAAGACCAACCAAATTTTGTTTTGTTGTTGCAAAATTTTCCCAACAGTTATAACTTGTTGCAAAATTTAGTACCAGAACAAGCGTATCTGGTTCAGAACAAGGATATCAGGTTCCGAAATATTAATCCTTGTTTATAAAAAATTTCGTAATGGCCAAGAGATGTTACAATTTAAAATTTTCATAACGGCTGACAGCTGTTGCGACTCAGACGTTGCGTCTAAATTTCGCAAAAGCAGCATTGCTGATGTGAAAAATCCTTAACAGGGTGTTTTGCAACGGTTGATCGCCGTTACAACCCTATTTTGTAATGGTACAGAACCGTTACAACCCTGTTTTACAGTGATCCACCACCTTTAGTAAATCCTAGAAGAAAGAGTTTCTAATAAAGTAGACCAGTTGAAGGACCGACTTGTAGGCGGTTGTTATTTAACTAAGATGTGCCTGTTTTGTTAAGTTGTACTAGTAGGAAAACATGTGCTATGCACATATTTGTTTTGGGCTCCTTTAACAACATAAACTTAAAAAACAATTAAAAAAATTGTTGAAAAATAAAGATTTTTATATTTTTATTTGTACTCATTGCGCGCAAATAATTTATATAACTTTTCAAATATATAAATTTTACAAAAATCCGATTTGTATTTATAAAGATATAAAGGTTTGAAGTTTTTTAATCAATTATTAAAACAATACTATTTTTGTAAATATGTAAAGATATGTTTATTATACAATTTTACCCTTGAATATGTATAATGGTATTAATGATGTGTTGAATAGAGTTGAAAAGATGAATGAAAAGGTAACTCGCCTGAAATTTATTGAAACCAGTTAAACTACATGAGTCAAAAAATGAGCTTCAGATTCAGGTCTAGGGTTCGAATCCTATACCTATCGTTTTCTCACTCAATTTGTAAATCAACGAGATAAGTCAAATTGACATAGTAAAAGCTTAATAAAAGAGTCAAAACAAACAGTGTTAGCTGTGTTGATGAGTAGCCTTCAAGAAATATATAGCATTTTATAAGTTCATAAACCAATAAATAAAGTTCATGACACTATAGATGCATGTAATCTAATAGATGACCTCTAGGGTTAGTCTTAAATCTCTAATCAGATCTAATTAAATCGCATCCATATAACTATAAGGAAATTTTCAAATAAAAAAAAAGATCAGTTCATTCTCAAAATACATAATATGGAAGCACATTAGGCCCCTTAACATGTCATTTCCAGTATCTATTTTCATCATCATTTTTCAGAATTTTAAAAGTGTACACTGCCGACCGAGTAAGAGTTTTTTAGGAATAAAAACAGATAAAAGTTGATCCCTATCCTTTACCTTAAGATCTTAACCTTGAGCCTCCCTTTGCTGATTCGGAGGATACCTCATAGCATGTGCATCAACATAAGCATAGTCGAACCCTGGAGGCATTTGCTCTTTCAAGATTAGGATCTCAACGGGACCGAGATTTTCCAACTTCATCTGAATCCTTTTCTCTGTTGGTTGACCGAGCTTCTTCTTACGTTCTGGGGAAAGATTGCAGAATGCAAGCAATTTTCTATGCTTAGGATGTAAAAACGCCTCTTCTCCATAATTCAGGCACATAAAATAATGAATCCTATGTAGTTTTCCTTCTCGGCATCGAACAACCTTAGTTGAAGAAACCCTTGCATCTCTAACAATTGGAAGATGTTTGAAGGCCATTTTGTTTTTTCAATTTAGCTTTTCCTTTGATTTTGTTTTTGCTTGATCTGAAACTGGTAATTTTCTCTCTTTTTTATATGATCTCATTTCTCTCATTTACTTGCATTTACTGCCTTTATTTTTAATAGACTTATTTCAAATAGTATTTTTTTTATTATAACTTTAAGTTCCTTCTCCCGAAACCTTGTTTTGTCAACATTTGATCTGCAAATATATGTTTTTTCCTTTTGACCTCGTACTTCTATGTTTTCTTTTATTTCAGTGGGGCCCGTTTGTGTGATATCGGACCACTACTTCATTGACACCTTAAGGGGAATATATTTTGGGGGATAAGAGTTGGGGAAGGCTAGCATTTTCGGTTTCCCCATTACCCATCTGTCTACTTCTTCTTGGTGACTCTTCTGATCCTTATTTTAGCTTCTGCAATGACTATAACATCTCATTCTCATACCCAAGAGATGATTTGCATTACATTAATGATGTTCAAATTCAAATTTGGAATCCTAAAAATAATTTTGATTACTCTGGAAATCAGGAATGTACCTCTTCTTTTATGAAAATTGAAGGGGTTAAAGAAACTTTTCATTAGTTATTTGAAGCAAAATCGATTTCTTGTTTAATATTGAATTAAAGGGTTTGAAGTTAGAACACCATGTGTACTCCAACCATGTGTTAATCGGCACATCTCTTTGAGAAATCAACAGTTCGTACCTTGTTGATAAAAAAATGTCAAAAGCCTACCTAGTTCTTTGAGAAATCAACAGTTCAGCTCATCTCAAAACCCTCACCAACCAGAACTTAATATGTCAAAATCCTAACTATTTCTTTTACCCAAACCCCATTTACCAGCTTATCCTTCTATATAATCTCAAACCAAAAAGTAAGGATACTAGAAAATCTAACCCCAATTTCACTATTAAAAACAAAGTGATTTCTCTAATCCCTATCATTCAATCAAGTGTCAGCAAGCAATACAACAATAAATACCGTTAAAACAGCTTTCACTATGAAATTTCTATAATTATGCAATTTAAATCTACTAGTATTAAAGTTTAATTTTATCTATATCATCATTCTGTGTTGATTTTTCTATTCTCAAAAAGTCAGATGCAGCATTCTAAGGATATTAAAATTGAAATTAAATTTCCCAAAAGAAAAGCTTGCACACTCTGGTGCAACCATAAAAACATCATGATGTTCACTCTAAAAAAACAAAAAAAATCACAAAATATCTGCAAAGAAAGTAAATATTGTATCTTTTGTGCAATATTTAACATGTGCAAGGACCTGGTGCTTGTTTCATGGATGGCTTAGAGTATTTTGGGGCAGGTGCTGCTGTGGACACATGTAACTAGTTCTTCCGCTGATTGGCTGAACTTGCTGGATAACCACCGCCTGGCTTGTGGGGACTGAGGCATATCTAGAGCAGGCTGAGTGACAGGTTCTTCTGGTACACTTCTTGCAGGTGCTTGTCAAGGAGCAAGAGCAAGTACTGGTATAATAGCCTGATGTTGGGTACGACGAGAGGCCTCTCTTACAATTGCTGCTACAACTCGTCCTCCCTTTGGGCTCATTGCATCCATAACGGGATATACCAATCCTCATGCATCATGTCTTGCTATTATTCTGATTGGTACAACATGGGATCGCAGAACATGGCTGATGTCTCTGGGAATATGGACAAAATTAAACCCCATCTGCACACCCCCTATAACAATAGCCCAATAAATTACCACTGTTATCCCCTCAGTTACCACGTAGTCCCCCAATCTGGGTTGAATAGCAAGAATTATCCATCTATCATCATCTTCAGGTGCATCTACAGGCATTGTCTATCGAGGAAAATTAATGATGTTTTTTGTAATAGTGGTAAATAAAGTATCGTTCGCTCGAACTTGTGAAGATTGAATTTAGATTTAATAAATTAATTTTAAACTTAAAATATACACAAGATATGAAAATAATATTAACAAATACTAAGGTTATGGATTTCACCATTAACCAATTAAAGTGGTTCAAACTAGTTAATATTCATGCAATTCTTACATTTAATTTGATTCTAAAATATTGCAATAAGTAGATTTTCAAAATAAAAATTGTATAACAAAAGCATGGAACATCTAAAACCTAGGCCAAAGCATGTACCATCTAACGAAATCACAATTGCTTAACAAGAATCATTAAATCAATTTTTAATCAAGGCAAATAATCATAAAAAAATTGCAAAAATTAATTAAAATAGAAATATACCACTTTTATTGAAACAATGGCTTCCTCTGTCACCTCGGCATATGGGGTTTATCTCATCTTGCTCAAAACACCCTCAAAAGTTTGGTACATAGCTCAAAATGTTTGAAAATAACGAAAAAGAGTGAAAATAATGAAAACAGTGAGTTTGCAACGTTTATAAACGTTACAGACTCACTGTTATAGGGGGTAGTTGTTTCCTGAAGCTAAAGGTTGCAAATGAAGATATCCGTTGCAAATTAAAAAGCTTTAGCAACGGTATCTTCAAACTTTTCGCCACGGAACCTTCAACCCTTTCGCAACGGAATCTTCATCTTCTTCATCATGATCACGAGCAGATTTTTTTCTGGATTTTTGATTCTTCATTTTTGGACTCTCCAGACCCCCCGTAACTCTTATACACATCTCCTATTTATACTACAACAATTAACAACCCTTCAAATCTTCTCAAATCTTCCCAAAATTCAATGAATATTTCACGGGAATATTTTCTCTTTAATTCTCGTGATTTGATTTTATATCCTGTGTTGATTTTGTGGTATCTAAAATCTCTCCATGATAATGGCAAGATAATATCTTGTTTTATCTCCTCAAAATACTCTTAAACCATCCTCAATTATTCGCCGAAAATCTTCACACGGTGAAGAAAATATTCCCCCAAAAAATACTTTGAATTTGAAAATGAGTGGTTTCCCATATCCAATGTATGGGTGCCTTTATCACTTGACATGGGTGCCTTTAACAAAATCTTGGGTGCCTTTAATACTTTTGATGGGGGTGTTTTTAGCACTTTTTAGCCGATTTTTCCCAAATGTTTATTTGTTCCAAAAACACCTAAAAGCACATAAAATGATAATATTAGTACAAAATATGAAAACTATTAACACAAGTATGACACTAAATAAGACACATAAATGTGTCTATCAATCAACACCACCCAAGCCCTAGGGAGCATTAAAACCATTAACACCCTCATCACCATCCTTGTTACCACCACTAATATCACCATCAGTCATACCATTGTTACCACTACCACTTCCTGCTTCATAGATGCTATTAGCAAAGCGAGAACGAGACCCAAACCCAGTTCCAGCTTGACATATAGCAGCAACATTAATTTATTCATGAATTTTCAAATTTCATTCAAAAATCAAAAGGAAAAAAATTCAAAATTTTTCAAGACAAATCTCAATCTTAATACCTTGATTAGCACCAGGGTGAACTTGCATACTCCTCCTTCTCGGCATGTGTCTGTTGGGACCAAAACCAGGTGGAATCCCTCCATCAACCTCCTCTAACTTGACCATCCTGTTGTATCTGAGGTTCTCCGATTTCCACTCAAAGTCCCCACTCATATTCAACATCTTCGTAACCATTTGGAAAAGCTATTCCATAAGGAAAGGATTCCAGATTCAGATCAGCAGGATGCCAACCACTCTCCATTCTTCCATTAAAATGGGGATTGCATATATCACTCCATAATACTCATGTGCTATGTTAAGATTATTGATGGTAGTATCATTGGTATCACTTCCAAAAGTTTGATCTGGGTTGGTTTCTTGAAATTTTTTTGCAAGAAGAAATATAAAAGGTGTTGGAGTTCTCAATAAGGCCTTATAATCAAAGAAGTGAAGAGACGTCTAATTAACTCTCTTTGGCTATTAGAGTGCTTTAAACCATTCCGTTCCCAATGTTTTATATACCTTATTAACTGCTTATTGTGCTGCTTTCTCACTCATGTCGCTCTTTTAAACACTCTTTCATTTCCAATGATGTGCAGTATCTTTTGCTTCATACTTTCTTAAGTTTTTAAGTTTATTATGGTGCAAATGGAAGTTTTCTAGTGAGAAATGGCACAACTCTCAAATTTGGAAGTTGTCTAGTGCGAAAAATGGCACAATTGTCAAATTTGGCTATGATCCTATCAAGGTGGATTGGTTTTTTCCGATTGGGGCTGAAATAGATATCACAGTTTATATATCCCATGGTACCTCTCACGTGCTCCTTAGGAGTAGATTTTATGGGTCCACTAAAGGATCATTAATGAATTACGTTAAGATGGAAGGGGTGGAGATTTCTTGCACCTTATCCAGGGCTGATTTATCGAAAGCTCCATTAAGAGTTAATTTTACTCTAATAGCACAACTGGTCTTCTGTTTGTTTTTTTGTTTTATTTTTTTAGAGAAAGGGTTAAAATCTTATTAATTGAAAAAAAAAACAAATGTACACAAAAACACTAAGGCCCAATTTTTTGTCCTAGATAATGTTACTCGCGGGCTTGTTTACAAAGTCATGATGTTATCTCCAGCATCTCATGTATGGTAAACATCTCATAAAGGACACAAGGTCATCCTCAACCGTTCGCTGGTGATCTGTATTAAATTCAAGAAGTTGATTTCAGCCGTTGGATTAGAAACCCTAGATCAAAATATAAGTAACAACCTAAAGATGAAACCATATTAGTATGTGTTTCTCTTTTCTCGCTGCAACTCGTTCTCTTTCTCTCTGAAGAGTAACAATATTAAACTAAGGTTTCCAAATCCGAACCCTAAAAGTAATTCATAGAAAATTCATCAGAAAAGCTAGATCTGTCTCTTATACTCCAACTCACGAGATCTGAAATTTTTCAGGTCTGTCAACAAATCACGAAAACTAACAACAACAAAACCAAAACATCTGTTAGTATTGGAAGGTGACATTGTTAGTTTTTGATTGTTATTTTTAGGGAACCTTCCTTCATTTCGGTTAGAGTTTTAAGTTTTGTCCTTCTTTTTCAATTTCTGGTGTAGGTATTGGGTTCCTGTGGAGTTTAATTATATGATTTTAATCTAATCGCCATCAACAATAACACCAACATAAAGGATCAGTGATTTTGTAAGGTAATGCTTTTAGCTTTTTTTTTAAGCCAGATTTAATATGATTTGATTTAATATGATGATTACATGGATTTAATTCTGATTCTAATTCAGCCTGGAAAGTTTAATTCGGTTTCATTTGTAGATAGAAACATTAGGTTTATTCGTTAGACTAAGTCTCAATGGTCATTTTATTTTTATATTTGTGAAACGGCCAATGAATCAGTTGGACATTTCTTTTCTGAATGTTCTTTTGATTAAAGTTAAACTTTGGTTCTTCTTTAATGGGTTATATTAATGCTTGGATTACGAATGCAGGAAATCGTGTAGGTGTTAAATTGGATACAACCAGGTGTTGCTCTATCAAGAAAACATGTATCAGGATCTTTCAACAGGCTTAATTTATTTAGATACTGGACAACTAGGTATAAGATTTATAAACTGCTCTTCTAAGTGTTAATAAGAATCATGCCTTTCCATCTAAATTTGAATTTGACATGTTTTTTACTTACCGCAGTCGTGACGTCGCAAAATTTTTCAAACGACGAAATAATCCTATATACCCACTTGCCTAGTAAATAACTTTTTGGGCAGTTTGATTATTATATTTTCGATAGTTTTTTTATGTTTGTTGTTTGGAAGTTAAATGCCCTTTGACCTTTGCTAATTGGAAACCCTCCATAGAATGGACTAATAACGTTATCAATTTGATTATAAACAGTTTTTATTTTTGTGTTTACAGTAGATTTCAAAAGGATACATTTGGACCTGTCACAACTCCACTATTGGAGTTGAATGAACATAATGTGCAACAATCGCAGCAGTCTCACAATGGGTGTGGGAGGTTTATCGCCTAACGGACTAACACGTCCGGCCTGGATTATCTTGGCGTTTGAATAGAATTAATTTTCTTCAAACGACGAATAATCTTGAATACAAATGCGAGTCCCTACAACAATTAATTCGTTGAAACACTTTACTTGATTTACACTTCCTGGTATAATTCTGAACTTTCATTGTCAATTCTGATGTTAACAGATGTTTACATCCCGGAGTACTGATTTCTAGAATTTTATCTTCGTTTTTGCAGAACCACAATCAAGAAATTATGTTTGTAGAAGTATTAGATATTGTTCCCTTTTAATCTTACTATTATGTTAAGATGTCATTCAATAAATTATGTTTGTGAATTTCAAAGTAGTCGTGCATAGTAGGAACTGAAGCTACAATAAAACACTAATAATAAAAGTAGTTCTGAAAAAGAGATTCCAGTGAAGCAAATTATTCTTGTGGGGTAATTTTGTTTACAACGTTAGACTTCGCCATATTCACCAGGCCAAAGCATTTTTGCCACCATTTTGTGCCTCATATTGTGGAATCTTTTCATGAAGTAGCAAGTGTACATGAGGCAATCTGGATGGCTTCCTTTTTGTGGACAGTTGAAGGGTTTCACAGCAGCGTTGCCTATTTACTTTTTTCTGAGCACCAGTATGTTCTTATTTAATTCTTCTGTCACTGTCGATGCCATTTTATTTGCATCATTGACGCATTTATATGCATTTGCAGTTAGCGAGTTGTAGTAGTTCCATTTTGTAGCATTAAAATCGAACACCAAGAGTGTCCAGTGTTTGGCAAGGTTGTTCATGGGGATCAGAAGATAATCCAAACGTGTTTTGTGAGGGTAATTTTTTCACTAACAGGAGGCAAGCAAACTGTATCTATTATTTTTATTTTTATTTTTATTTTCAACATCTTAATTATGTATTGTAATTTTCTTTTTTTTAGATTTCCTGTGTAACTCAAATATAGTTAGTATTGTTTTTCCAAGAGAATTTTACCCATGCGAAAGGATCCATATAAGCACAGTTTAGGTACTTGTGACCACCCAACATTAGGTGATCATTCAGGTCACAGGGTTTTAGCCTTAAAATGTAGAAAAGAAGTGCCTCCCACAATGGTAGGAGTAAAAGACGGACCAAACCCAAATTTGGTCTTTGGTCCGTCCAAAACATAGCACAGCGGCGCGAGCATAAACCCTCTTGGTCCGGATTTGTCATTGTTTAGAACCATTTTTGATATTTTTTCTAGACCAAACTAAGTATAATCGGGCGTGTAAAGGTAACCGTCTGGGTCTAGGCGTGTATGTAGGTAATCATCTGGTGGCAAACGTTCGTCTAGGATAACGTTTTAAAAGACGGGTGTTAACTAAAACTCCGCCAGATGAAGCGTTCAACCAAGATTACGTCTGATGAAGCGGGCTTCTAGGAAGGCGCCCACTAGCAGGCGGTAACCAAATGAACGTCCCAATGAAACGGTATGCTAGACCTCCGCTAGAGTTTGGGCGGCATCCTAAACGTCCTCCTATGATTCACCTCTTATAAACGTGCGGCTATGTGTACGCCCAGTTTTGGGCGTTACTCTAGACGAGCGCCTGAGAGATATGTTACTGTTGAGATAGTTACCGTTGAGATAGCACCATTCTAACGAATATATTTTGACACCTATATATGGACTACTAATCCATTTTCATTTTACTAAGCTCATTGTTATCTAATTTGTATTCGAAAAAAACTTAGTTCTTTTTCATATACTTTTCTTCCAAATCGATTAGAATTATGGCACCAAAACCACGAGGTCCAAATTTTACAGAATTTGAAGATGTAACGATGTGTAAAATTCATTTGTCAATATCTTAAGATTATAGTATTGGTGCCGATCAATCAGGAGAAAGATTATGGTCTCGCATATTACATAGGATGAAAGAAGCCATACCTTCGATGCCACGACGAACTTGGACCTCCATTCAGAAACGATTTCAGGGAATAAGTAAAGATGTGGCACTTTTCTCTGCAAAAGAGGCGGAAGTGGAACCTGAACACCATACTGGATGGGCCCCCGAAAATAAGGTAAGTACCCATTTAATTTTGACGATTACATTAATGTTTTGAATTGTACATCCTCCATTAAATTGAATAAAAAAAAACAGATTGAAGAAGTAAGGAGGCTTTTCAAGGAAGATAATGGTGGCAAAATATTTAAGCATGAAGAGTGCTACGCAATTATGTTAGAAATTATAAAATATTCACGACGATCGACAGCTGTTTTCGATTCATCACAAGCTGAGGAAGATTCTGAAAGCGGTGAGGAAAACCGGGAAATACAAGAAACAAGCCAAGACAATTCCAGTGGCTATGAAGACATATGAGATATACCTAACACATATATCCGTCAAATGGGAAAAAAAGTGGTGAAACGACAGAAGAAAACAAGGAGAGCAAAATCGAGTGACCAACAGGAAATGATGGAAACTATTATTAAAGAGCAACAAAACTTCAACACCAAATATACAGAACAAACAAAAATTAAGATGGCGCAGAGAGAATCCAAATTCGCATCAAAACTAGCTGAGTCTTCGACAAAGTTTGCAGCAAAACAAGCTAGGAAAGAAAAACTTGACGCAAAGAAAGAAGCAGACGAAGAGTTTCTTATAATGATGTTCGGGTTAGATCCGGTTACAAAAGAGTACATCGAACTTAGGAAGACAAACATTTTGCAGAGAAGGAGAAGCCAACCTTAAAGGATTCTTGGAATACTTGAAACCTAAAAAGAAAGCATTCTTATTAAAATTGTCATTTTCAGTTTCAACTTTTATGAACTAATGTTGTTATTTTCAGTTTATTTTTAACCGATATATTGTATCTTAAATGGATCCTAATTTCTTTTTAAATTTCAAGTAACTAATTAATTTAGATGATTTTTTTTTACCAAACACTCATTTTTTCGCCTATCTATTCTTCTCCTAAATAAAAAATATAAACAAACTACAAGCAAATCATTCAAGCTAAATTAAGAGATTCATATTCGTAATAAAAGTACTAATAAGGTTCATCACCATAAACAACAACGCTTAAAAGATAAAAACATCTATGTAGATAATTCATTTAGTTGGGGCGATTTTCATTCTCTTCATAAGAAAGATTTGCTATCTCCTTAAGCACTTGTAGAACTCCCCGTTGTTTTGCAACACTCATCAACTCCCCATCGTCAATCGAATGGGTCAATGTCCTGACCAACACATTTGCTCGATCCCTTATAATAGACATTTGGTTATCAATCACTGTGATTGAACTTCCTCATTCACCAAATAAATAAAGATTGTTGGATCAACAATTACACCACCTTTATATTCAGTTGATACTGGATTCAAGTTCCCAATTCGGCCCGATCTTGTAACTTTATTCATATTTCTGTTCATCTTCAGAATCTGCGTAAAGTTTACGGCTAAATAAAATCAACATAATTAAGTTCCCATAGTTCATAAACAATAATATTATTCAATTAATCATATAATTATCCACAACCCAACTAAAATTAACTAAATACTTAATCAATTTTTACTTCAATTCAACAAATTAACCCTAGAAATATACCCAAATTTTCATAATCAATTTTAACTTCAATTCAATTAAAATACCAAAAAAAAATTATACCCAATTTTAAAACACAATAACTTCAATTCACACCATAACTTCAATTCTCACAATCAATTTTTTTTTCAATTCAATTAAAACACCATGAGTTGATTTCGAGTTGATAATTTCTAAAACCTAATTTATGTAGCTATTTTCGAACTTGACTAATATATACAAAATTCGTAATGAAAACAATACAATGTTAATTTTAATTTGAAATCTTTAAACAAAATGAGTAAACACTTCAAAGTACAATGTTAAATAAAATTCATTAAAAATTAAAGTAAAAATTAAGGTTATTAAAAATTAAAGTAAATATTAAGGTTATTACCTTCCAAATTGATGAGGGTTTCTCACAAAATTAGTGATGCAGTGGTGCTGCTGTGGTGTTGGTGGTTTTGGTGTGGTGGGCGGGCGGAGTTTCTCAAGTTGAAGAGTCTTCAGGAGAAGTTGCAGGAGAAATGGCTGAAGAGAAGAGAATATATGGCCAACTTTTACAGGCGATGAGCTAGACGTCCTCCTGGTGATACGGGTGATAATCCACACGTCCGCCTGATAAACCAGGCGTATGGTAAGCGTCCGCCCGTCTCACCATTTCCACGTACCAGCTGCACGTGTGAGACATTATAACGCGCGGTATGCTATGAGTCCGCCTCATCAGGCGTTCGTCCAACACAACGCTCATCTCTGGGGCGTGCGCGTAGGTGTCAGTCTATCATCAGGCAATTGGTTTGGGTTACGCCTGCCATCAAGCGGTTTTCTACTGGTCCTCCCCGCTCAAACGTCATCCTAGACGTACGTCCGTGTCAGAGACGGTACACTAGACAACCGCCCAACTACATGCGGTACGTTAGCCGTCCGCCCGATCAATTTTAGTGGTGAACCAGTTGTGCTTGGACCGGATCAAAGAGTAAAAATCTTACTATTTGATCTTTGGGTTTGGTCTCATGACTGTGGACGCCTTCGGTATCCAAAAATTCTTTAAAGAGTAGGTCCTCGAGTATCGTACAAGCAATCATCATTTTTAGATTTTCTAAACCACGAAAATTTTTCTTGGTTTGACGGCGGTTAAAGTTTGGGTTCGAGTGCAAGGCATGGCAGTGAAGTGTTGTGGTGTGGAGTTGTTATAGAAATTAGGCGGCTGATATGATATTTTGGGTACCAATCTGTGTCAGATTAAGGTATTGAATTGATATCGTAATTGAGTGAGATTTTATGGTGGGGGCCATCTTCTACACTTCTCGGGTCTTTGCACAGCTGGTGAAAGGAAGATCCATCGTTTGGTCATTTACCAGTAGTAATTGATTGAATTTAATATTTGCGTCTCTCCCACTTTCCTCTCGATTTTGTTGAAAGAAACATAGTAAAAGAATCAGAGTCCTTCCTTCTCCTCTTATCATCACTATAAATAGGCTTTTGATAGGCACATTTTTGTGTCTAAATTGCGCTCGATTATCTATTTTGATAGTGTTTGATTTTGTACTATTTATGGGTTTATATGTCTTTGTAGGTATTTTCGAGAAATGAATGATTTGGAAAAAATTGGCTCAAAAAGTTGTTAAAGGCACCCCGAAAAAATTACTAAAGGCACCTGGGGAGAATTGATAAAGGCACCCAGATCATTGGATCTGGGGCACCCCTTTTTGAATTTTAAAAGAACGAAAATAGCGGGAAAGACTTTTCTTACGGGAGAAACTCCTGTATAGTTGTTGTTGCGTATTTTTAGTGATTTGGAGTAATTCAAATTCACCCAAAGTGAATTCAACAACTTGGATAACATTAACACACGTCACAAAACGTGTTTCAGGCAGAAAAATTGGACACAAGATTGAATCTGGACGGAAAACAGAGTTTGGGTCTGTTTCGGATATCACAAAATTTGAGATTGATTTGGACGTGTTCTTTGAGTCCTTATCGGTTAAGAAGAGTCTCTAGGGTTTACTAACCCTATAAATACCCAATAGAGTCGATGAGGAAGCCATCTAGAGGTAGCCAGAGCACCGGAAAAAGTTGACAGAAAAATAGTTCCTGCTAATGCGAAGAAAAAGAGGAAGAACATAAGGCGCTGAAGAACTGTCGTTGATACTGTCGCTAGTTCTGTCGCTGACGCAGCTGCTGAAGCAGTCTTATACCAATAGTACAGACAGTCCGTACTTTATTTCTGTTTCCTTTACCTTCTTCTATAACACAGAGAACACTTCTCTGTAACGCTTATAAGCGTGTCTGTTTTGCTGTCTTACCTCTATTTCATCATTGTAAGCACTTTTTGAGCTATGAAATATATTTTTAAGGGTGTTTCCTGTACAATGAGCTAATCATCATCACCGGGGCGATGGAGGAAGCTATTTCTCCAATAATTAAGTGGTAACTTCTATTTTAACTATTATTTATAATTCTTTATTATTAATTGCTTTGAATTAAATTGAAAAAAAATGGTTTTTCTTAAATAATTGTGTTTTCTTTTGATGGGTCATGCTTAGTTTTAAACTTTTGATGTCCCATGCTTTCGATTTACATTTATTCTTTCAAAAACCTAACTTTGGCAATGTTTTGATTAAACTGAATACAAGAATTGTAAGATTTTATCACTTGAAATATTGGTTAATAGTGGAATCCTTAACCCTAGTTCTTCCCATCAATTTTAAATCAACTTTGTTTTAATCTTCTTTATTTTTAGTCATTAAAAATTAGGTCTAGAAATCGAATCTTCACAAGTCTGAGAATCAAACCCTTTTTACCACTATATTAAAATCATATCAATTTTTCGCGCCGCCGGCGCGGACTTGTTTTTAGGTTTAGAGTTTTAGATTTATTTTTAGGTTTTTTTTTTTTAGTTTTAGTTTTTTTTTTTATTTTGTTCTATTTTACGTTTCTTTGGGTATTTCTCTTTTTACTACAGGTTTGGATCTTGGATTGAAAGGAAATAAAGCCAAAGACTTTGGTGATTAAAGACTTGAAGTTAAAGTTAAGGACTTGGAGTTAAAAGTTAAAGCTTAAAGAACGGAGAAGAAGACAAAGAATTTTATTTTTAGATTTTATTTTTATTGATTAGATTTATTTTCTTTAGATTTTATTAGTTTAGAAAATTATATTAGGAATTTTTATAATTTCTGTAATTTTTCTTTTATTTTTGGACACATTTTGGACTTTATTTTGGACTTTGGACATTTTATTTTTAAACCCTACGGAAGGGTAATTTAAATATAAACTGCTACAGGGAAGGACGATAATTACGATATTGTCGCGGCCCCTCGGGTTCGCAGACTGATACAGGAGTCGGTAGCCCGAGTCGACTACAACCGATTCATCCCCCGTCTGGTACGGGAGGTAAGACTCGATCAACCCACAAATCCCTTGTAAGTAGGTTTACTGTATTCCTTCGTATGCATATATGTTGAGGAATTGAATACGAAATTATTTTTCTAGTAAAGGGCAAGAACTGGCCATACAAGATAAGGACCCGGATTTCATCACCGTTTCCTTCTTGCCCGCTTTAGGAACACGTTACCAAACGCGAACCTAAACCTTAAAATTTTGACTAGAAAGAGACCGATAGGGTAACGAGCATATAGGAAACTCGTTCAAAAGGACTTTACTGGTTACTTTATTAGCCTAACTCAAAGTTCAGGAAAATTATTTTAAGTTGATTAGAGCCGCCTTGTAACCCAGGGAAAAGTGCCAAAGAGACAGGGTTATCAAAGCTCCTTAGAGCTTATCCTGTTTTTCTTCGACTTAATCTAATTCAGATCGTTCTAAGAGGTTTGATAAAATTGTACTAGTTGCCTTTCGAAAGAATAGAAGCTGGTCTAGAAACAATCTAAGTGGAGCCATCATGCTTTTTGTTTGCTATATTTAATAGGTTTGATTTGGTTGAGTCAGCCTTGCTTGTGATTGTTTAGAATTCCCTTCCAATTAGGATTTATTTTTATTTTTAGTTTTTTTTTAGTGTATGCCAAGACCACTTGAAGTCATCACTGAGCGGGCTTGGAAAAGAGACACTCTAGGTCATTTGATTAGTGAGAAACCTAGTAGTTCTGTCCCTGGAAACGAGGACCTCGAAGACTCTTCTTTTGAGGGCCCTGTTTTTAAAAATTTCAATTTTGAGAACTTGACACTGTGTGAAGAAATTACTTCTAGTCCTTTGATAGCGCCAGCAATGGCAACTTTAAAAGCTTTGTTGAACCCGACTAGGACTTCTCGTCGATCATGTATCAAGTTAGCTGAAACTGAAGCAAACTATGAGTTGAAACCTGGGACCATACAGATGCTTCCAATCTTCTAAGGGAAAGAAAATGAAAACCCCTATTTCCATGTTAGGGATTTTGAGGAAATATGTAGTACCATCAGGATTAAGGACCTAGATGATAAAGGATTGAAACTTAGACTGTTTCCTTTTTCACTAAGAGACAAAGCCAAATCTTGCCTATATAGTTTGACTTCCGAGTCAATTGAAACCTATGAACAACTTAAATCTTCCTTTTTACAGAAGTTTTTCCCTAGGCACAAAACATTATCTATTAGGCAGCAGATTTGCACATTTGCTCAACAAGAGGGAGAATCTTTATATAGGTATTTGGAAAGGTTCAATGACTTACTATCACAATGTCCTCATCATGGTTTAGAAAAAATAAGGCTAGTTCAGATCCTCCACGAGGGTTTAGATTATTCAACAACAACCATGGTTGAGTCTTTATGCACATGTGGGTTTGAAAATCAAATTGTCGATGGTGCGATGACATTTTTGAATGAAATCTCCGAAAAAACCTAGCAGTGGGAAAACAGTAGGGATCCCCGGAAAACAATTCTTCTAAGTAGAGAAAATTTCAATAGGGTAGAAGGATCTTTTGAATTAGATGCTAAAATAACAGCTATATCAAAAAGGTTAGAAGCTTTAGAACTAAGTCAATCTAGTTGTGGAATTGATCCCAAATCATTTTGGGAAGGACAGACTGTTGAAGATCAAGCCCATGATCTTTATAATAACACTAGATTTGATAATCATCAGAAGTTTGACCCTTATTCAGAAACCTATAACTCTGGTTGGAGAAACCATCCTAACATTTCTTGGTCTAAGGGCCGGAATCAAGGTCAGTCTAGTAATTCTTAGGTTGCCCCAGGTTTTGGTTATACTAATAATCCTTCAGGACCAGCATAATTTCAGAACCAGTCAGATAAGAAGATCATGAGTTTAGAAGAGTCTCTCACCTTTTTATCTCTTAACACTGCCAAGTTTCAGCAATCGGTTGAACAAAATTTAGAAGACAATAAAAAGATGATCCAGGTTAACGCTCAGGCTATTAATGATTTACGAACCCAGGTTGGTCAAATCGTTGAGTCTTTGAGAGAAATAGAAAAAGGTAGGTTTCCTAGTCAGACCCAACCCAATCCTAGAGGAACTCATGAAGTATCTTTTGGTGAGAAATCATCAAACCATGTGAACGCAATTAGAACCCTTATGAACAGTAAAGTGGTAGACAACAAGGTAACTATGCCTGATAGTGAACATACTGTAGTTCACCCTTCTAAGCCACTAGATGTTGAGACTGGTGAAGTCTTTAAAGAGCCCGATGTAGTTCCTCATGAACCAGATTTGTGCCCAGAGCTCCCTTCCCGTAACTGTTAGCACCAGCAAAGAAGGAATCGAACTTTAACGACATATTGAAGGTTTTTAAGCAAGTCACCATCAACCTTCCATTATTAGATGCAATTAGGCAGATTCCTGCTTATTCCAAGTTTCTTAAGGATATTTGTACGCGAAAGCGAAAGCTTAGTGTACCAAAGAAAGCCTTCTTAGCTAGTCATGTGAGTTCAATTATCCAGAACAATACAACTCCTAAGTACAAAGAACCAGGTTCCCCAACCATTTCTTGCATAATAGGTAACTACCGTGTTGAGAAAGAGTTACTTGACTTAGGAGCCAGTGTGAACTTACTTTTGTACCATGTGTACCTCCAGCTAGGACTTGGTGATTTGAAACCTACTCAGATAACACTACAATTAGCTGATAGGTCTGTGAAAATTCCTCGTGGTGTCATAGAGGATGTTCTTATTGAGGTCGATAAGTTTATTGTTGTCCTTGATACCCAACCTGTCCCTGACCCAGAGAATCAGATACCTGTAATATTAGGTCGCCCATTTTTAGCTACATCTAATACGATCATTAACTGTCGAAATGGTATTATGAACTTATCTTTTGGTAATATGACCATTGAGATGAATATTTTCAATATTAGTAACCAACCACCTGAACTAGATGACACATGCATTAAAGAGATGAACATGATAGGAACATTAGTTCAGGAGTCATTACCAAACACTTTATTAGAAGATCCATTGGAGAAATGCCTAGCCCACTTTAGATTTGATGTTGATAATGATAGTGTTATTAATAAGGTGAATACTTTGTTAGATTCTGCACCACCTGATCATAATTTAGAAGAAGCAATTGATCATTTCAGGAATCTGACGGTCTAGAAATTAGGAAAATTGTGACAAGTCTATCTAAAGACACTGCAAACCCTAAGTTTGGGGGTACCGATGATTCTTTTGATTGTCAAGTATCCCTACTTAAAGTCCCTAACTTGGGACTTGAAATATGCACCTCTACCATATTAAAAGATCATCTTCAAACTATATTCCCTGAGCCTGGTGATGTCCAGAAAGAAGTTCAGGTGTTAGAAACCCATCCTCTGGTCGATGTGGTTTACCTAGGCGATAATACCAAGATTGACTTTGTTTTCCCACCAAAATATTTTCTTCCATGTGTGGGAACGTTAGAATTACAAATGTGTCTGTTATTAAGTTTTAAGACTAAACCTAATTACTTTAGGGAATTAGAATCGACACATTTGCTTAAGAATAACCACATTCATAGTAGTCAATTGTTAAGTCAAATCTGATTGACTTTGAGGATCCACAATTATTCAGGTTATTATTATGTGGTTCTAAATTCTTACTTGAGTTACTCCACACTTTACAACCTGATCCTGTTGATCCTTCCTATGAAGGAATCCATCCGATGAAAATATTTTATCTAGACCCTTTTATAGAGCCTGAGCCTGAACCACATCTAGATGTAGTTGTCTTAAACAGAAAACTAAATAAGGGTGTGCTCAGTTTGTTCATTTTCTTAGCCTGTTGCAGTTTCCTCTTATTTGTGATAGCACTATTTGATTCAGATGACCCACAGTTGTTCCGACTATTGTTATATGATTTTATGAGGTGACTAATTCTTTCTTAGTCTGGCAAAAGACTTTAAACCTAGTACTTCTTGGGAGGTAACCCGTGCTCATGCGACACGGTAATATCTTTCCTTAACTATTTTCCTTTGATTGGTAACAGTTTCTCCTTGTTCATGCTTTTAATCATTCATCTTTAGAAACATTGAGGACACTACTTGATTTAAGTTTGGGGGTAAGGGAGAAACTTTTCAGTGCAATAATAAAAACTCCAAAGTTTAAAAACTTGTGAAAAATTCAGGATGACACTAACCATTCTAGGTAGATGGAAACTTAACTCTTTTATAGGAATTGGTGTGCCCAGTGAAATAGTCTATTCATAAAAGGACAGAGTTCAGGTGTTAGAAATAACATGATAGTTGTCACCATATCTTGGAGTCTATCTCAATCATATCACTTTCTGTTTTTATTTTTGCAATTTGTGTTTCTCTAAGTGATTTGGTAGGGCCCAGTATCGAATTGTTATCGTCGCCAGGATGAAATAGAGTGTTGAGATGAAGCCCCATTTTTAGTTCTATTCCTATAAAAAAATCATAAATTTTTTTTAAAAAAATCCAGTATTGACACTTTGATAGCAATATGTGTGTGTTCTCCCTGTCTCCGTTGCCTAAGCAAGCGTGGAACGCAGGATCCATGGGAACTATCATGTAAGATGCTGATAAGGACCATGTGCTTGGATTCAATTCGAACCAATCATGTTGTCAGTACATTTATAGGAGTTTTTATTTTCAATAAATCGATCGCTAGAACCCTTGTATATACCAGTTGAATCGATATTAGTATAATGATTAAGACTAGTGGGAGCGCATCTCAATCCATTAGGATTCATCCTGGCACTGACCTTCAGACAGATATGGGAAACACCGTTCACCTTAGTCAACACGCGCAAACTTCATTTTTTCCACATCCATCTTCTAAATATTTTTATGTGATTGAACTTTGATAGATTCTGAGTATTTTGGTTGAACGACTATCTGAGTAGAGCTTTATTTTCTTATATATGAATTTTAGTACGCTTGAGTAAACAACTCGTGTACAACAATTGGACTCATATAGGGTAATGATTCCCAGAGCCGAAGAATTTAGTATGCCAACTAAATAGCTTGTTTAGTGTTTATCCTCGATCGTTCACGAGTAGCTAAAATTTGGAGTAAAGGTTTTGTGGGTATACCTCTTGTAAACCCTCACGAGACAAAACTCGTCCACTAGGGACACCTAGGGGTTTAAAGGCTTATTACATATGCTAAATGTAGTCGCGATTCCTGCAAAAGTGAGTTAGGATTTTATATTTAATTAGATTTGCTCGAGAACTAGCAAATAGTGAGTTTGGGGGTATTTGATAGACACATTTTTGTGTCTAAATTGCGCTCGATTATCTATTTTGATGGTGTTTGATTTTGTACTATTTATGGGTTTATATTTGTAGGTATTTTCGAGAAATGGATGATTTGGAAAAAATTGGCTCAAAAAGTTGTTAAAGGCACCCCGGAAAAATTACTAATAGGCACCTAGGGAGAATTGATAAAGGCACCCAGCTCTTGGATCTGGGGCACCCCTTTTTGAATTTGAAAAGAACGAAAAATGGCGGGAAAGACTTTTCTTACGGGAGAAACTCCTTTATAGTTGTTGTTGCGTATTTTTAGTGATTTGGAGTAATTCAAATTCACCCAAAGTGCATTTAACAACCTGGATAACATTAACACACGTCACAAAACGTGTTTCAGCCGGAAAAATTGGACACGGGATTGAATGTGGACGGAAAACAGAGTTTGGGTCTGTTTCGGATATCACAAAATTTGAGATTGATTTGGACATGTTCTTTGAGGCCTTATCGGTTAAGAAGAGTCTCTAGGGTTTGCTAACCCTATAAATACCCAAGAGAGTCGAAGAGGAAGCCATCTAGAGGTAGCCAGAGCACCGGAAAAAGTTGACAGAAAAATAGTTCCTGCTGCTGCTAAGAAGAAGAGGAAGAACATAAGGCGCTGAAGAACTGTCGCTGATACTGTCGCTAGTTCTGTCGCTGATGCAGCTGCTGAAGCAGTCTTATACCAACAGTACATAGAGTCCGTACTTTATTTATGTTTCCTTTACCTTCTTCTGTAGCACAGAGAACACTTCTCTGTAACGCTTATAAGCGTGTCTGTTCTGCTGTCTTACCTCTATTTCATCATTGTAAGCACTTTTTGAGCTATGAAATATATTTTTGAGGGTGCTTCCTATACAATGAGCTAATCATCATCACTGGGGCGATGGAGGAAGATATTTCTCCAATAATTAAGTGGTAACTTCTATTTTAACAATTATTTATAATTCTTTATCATTAAGTGCTTGGAATTAAATTGAAAACAAAATGGTTTTTCTTAAATAATTGTGTTTTCTTTTGATGGGTCATGCTTAGTCTTAAACTTTTGATGTCCCATGCTTTCGATTTACAATTATTCTTTCAAAAACCTAACTTTGATAATGTTTTGATTAAACTGAATACAAGAATTGTAAGATTTTATCACTTGAAATATTGGTTAATAGTGGAATCCTTAACCCTAGTTCTTCCCATCAATTTAAATCAACTTTGTTTTAATCTTCTTTATTTTTAGTCATTAAAAATTAGGTCTAGAAATCGAATCTTCACAAGTCTGAGAATCAAACCCTTTTTACCAGTATATTAAAATCATATCATCTTTATAGTCAGTTAGGGCATCCATAGTGGGACGAGGATACCCAAAGACTAAAGACTAAAAATTTTAGTCTTTGGTCCGTCCCAAGAACAACGGTAAATGATCGGGCGGTGCTCCAATATAATTCCTGTTGTTTGGCGGCTTTCTAGTGTATTGCTTGGTGAGACGGGATTGATCCTAGCGGACGCTTGCGCGAGGCGGACATCTAGCTGAACGCTCGATGTGGGGCGGGAATGAAAGATAACGCATGATGGTGGACGGTCTCCTAAGACCACGCCCAAGAGACGGGCGGAGCACTTGATAAACGCCTGATGGGGCGGTGTGCCATCATCACGTCTGATTGAGTATCCCTTGTGCGAGAGAAGCGTGTGACTTGAAATGGACGAGCGATGTCCTAGCGCCCCGCCTGCAATTCCAAGCGAGTTGCTAAAGCCTCGCCCCATCTTCTCTTCCTTCTTCTTCAGCCGCAACTTCCATTTTTCTCCTGAACCCTAATATTTTCAAAAACAACCATCTTCCGCCTCCTCCTCTTGTGAACCCTATTCTTCACTAACGATCCCCCAAAGACCCGCCTACGTTTTTGAGGCCCCGCTCAAGCTTTTTTCAAACATCCAAGCGGTATTAGCAATCAAGGTAATTTCTTTTCATTTTTGTAAATTATATTTGTTTTCTAAATTAAATTTAGAGTATGTTTTATTATTATGTTCTGTTAGTTAAATTGGTTTATATATGTTGAATGATTAAACATTTGATTATGAAATAGAGATATTTAAGTTTTAGAAATTGTAATTATGGAATTGGGATAATTTTTAGGGTTTATGAATGTTGTAAATTGGGTATTAAAAATTGATGAGAATTTGTTGAATTGAAGATAGAATTGATTACGTTGTTGTTTAATTTGAGTTGGGCTGTGGTTAATTTTTTGATGAATCGACTAGATTGTCTTGAACATTTGGGATTTTGGAATGTTTATGTTTTAAAACCTATGTCTATGGAATTAAATAATTGGGGAATTTTGCTGATTTTTGTTACAATTGAGGCTTTGATATTGGAGTATTTTGTGAATGATGAATTTTGTTCAAGAATGTTTGATTTTTGTATGTTGGTACATATGATTATCTAATTATCTAATTACTTTTGTAATTATGAAATTATTATGTTTTTCCTTGATTTATTGCTTAATGTAGATTTTTATCTTTGTGCATTGTGAGGATTACTCTTGATTTTAAATGTTGTATGAACTGTTTGGCCAGATGTCGAGCAGTTTGACGTCTAGATTCGTTGGTAGAAAGAAGAGGACCAAGAAGACTAAAATTGTCCAGGATTCAGATGATGACCGTATTACTGAAGAAAGGGTAGAGGTTCCCGGGTTGGATAACTATACAGTTGTGGAAGATACTGAGGGTTACGCCTCCACCAATATTACGTATTCAAGCGACGCCAAATTCAAGTTTTGACATCGTGGTTCCCTCAAATCGGTCCTTCAGACCTATGCAGGTATTGTTAAACATAGCCCTGGGGTCAATATATTATTGAAAAAGGAGGATGAGACCGGTTACTTACCATGGATGTAGTAGATTCATCGCATGCACTTATTGACTACATTGTTGAGCGTTTTTGGGATACAAAAACACTTTTCACTTCTCGTTCGGTGAGCTTGGGTTCACACCCCTTGATTGGGTAATGTTGACCGGACTTAGTATTGGTATTGGTAGTCCTATTCCGTATGACTCGGGGAAGTTCCAATTTGAATATGTTCGGGCGCATATTTTTCCTGAGATTAAAGATAGTGAGGTTTGTAGAAGAGAACATATTCCCAACCAGTGGGTTTCAGATGCAATTACGATTGCATTTTTGAGCACATATTTTGATCGACAAACGTTGGTTGCGGCTAACGATGATAGCATACTTGCTGATAGAGTGGCCAGAGCCTTCTATATGTATGTTTTGGGTCAATTCTTCTTTTCTAATGCAAAAACCTATATTGATGTTGGACGGCAAGCTGCTTTTGAGGATCTAAATGCAGTTAACGATTATGACTGGGGTAGTGCTACATTTTCAAAATTGTATTTCGGTCTCGCCGCATCTGGCAGGGGACAAAAGTCATTGGCCGGACCCTTCCAAATATTGGAGGTAAATTTTTTATTCTTATTTATAATTCTTTTAATATTGTTTTTTGTTGCTCAGTTATTTATTCCATTGGTTGTCATGACATTCTAGTTTTGGGGGTACGAATATCTGGGCATTTGTCGGCCAAAGGACCCAACGCATGAAAGTGAATCAATGTGGCCTAGATGTTCTCGGTGGAGGGGAACACGGAGGAAGAGTATTGATATTGTTCGTTCAAGGACTTCTCTGAATCAGTTGTCTGTAGATAAAGTTACCTGGCAATCGTGGGAATCTGCGATCATGGTCTTGGATTCTAAAATTGGACGGAAAGCAGTTTAGCTCTCACAGAAAAGGGATATATTCTCTTGGCTAGGCACTGTTAGTTTATAATTTATTTCCATTGGAATGTTATTTTTTTTTCTTTGAATTGTAATTGTAATTTTCGGTTAATTGATTGGTTTATTTGTTTATTGTAATTTTCTTTTCAAAGAATAACATGTATCTCGGAGATCGGTGTTGGAGGCAGTACCATCAAACATGGGGCGTTCCTAGCAACCTGCCTAGTCGTATTTCCAACTAGAGCAACGACGTTGCTGAGGAGATGAGCGAAAACTGTCTGCTCCCTGCAAGAGAATTAGTGCATGTGGTTACGTATGATTTTTATATGGAGTACTAGCAATATGTAACTAACTTGCAGAAATATGCCACCAAAGTCGATTGGGAAGTTGAAACATACGTTTATGCTGGTGACCGTATTAAACACAACATCCAATAACCTGATGAACATGTACCCATTCCGCCTCAACAACAATTATCATACGTAAGTATACAACAAACCTCTGTAAATTTGATTTTAGTATATAGTAATGGTTGAGAATTTGATTTTAATTTTTTCGGAACAGAGTCGAGGCTTATGGTTTAGTTCAAGATTATGTTGATCATTTTGGTCATTGGTCATTTGTCCTTTGTCGTTTTGGTCATTTGGTATTGTCTTGTCAACCGACATTTGATATCTCTGATGCGTCTGTTCACCCCACTTGCCTCAACTCTGTTTTTGCATTAAAATACCCACCGTGTTTGGTCATATCAAAACTCAAAATCTTATCTTAATTTTTCTATAGATTAAACACTCGATTCTCCAATTATACAAACCAAAAATACAAACATCAAAAATCAAATGGCATACTATCAAAATAACAATCAGTACTATGGTTCTTGTTCTTCTATTCCTCATCTTCATTCTTCTTCTTCTTCTTCTTCATCTAGTGATGATGATAACAATAGTTTGTACTCATCAGACGAAGGTTTACTTGCATTGAGGCAAAACAACCAAGCACTCACTGCGGGATTAAGAGTTTCAAGTATGAACTGGCTACATACTCGTATCCAAATACCAAGACAGCGTGAGGACGGTGCAAAAATTCTATGGAAAGATTACTTTTGCAGAAACCTGATATTTCCTCCTCACGTATTTCGTAGAAGATTCAGAATGCGGCGAGAATTATTCAACCGTATATTGGGAGTTGTCGTAGCTGTAAATAATTATTTTTTTCAAAAAAGAGATGTTTTTGGTGTTCTTGGATTAACCCCTCAGCAAAAAATTACTGCAGCAATACGAATGTTAGCTTACGGATGTGCTGCAGATGCAATAGATGAGTATTTACGGATCGGAGAAACCACAGTTTTGAAAGCAACTCGTAGGTTTTGTAAGACGATAGTGCATTTTACGAGAAAGAATATTTGCGCACACCGACTAAGCGTGATGTTGAACTGCTTCTTGCTGAGAACAAGGAAAGGGGATTTCCGGGGATGCTGGGTAGTGTTGATTGCATGCACTGGAACTGGGATAAATTCCCATCAGCTGAATCAGGTGCTTATACTGCGTACAAAGGTAGTGAAAGTATTATCCTGGAGGAAGTGGTGTCATATGATCTGTGGTTTTGGCATGCATTTTTTGGTATGCCTGGTTCTAACAATGATATAAATGTGATGAACAGTTCTTATATTTTCAAAAAGATTATCAACGGGAAAGCAACGGCTGTGAACTTTGTTGTCAACGGACATCAGTACGATATGGGGTATTATCTTGGTGATGGAATATACCCGGAGATAGCTACTATTGTGATGTCGATTAAACATCCAAATTCCCAGAAGAAACAAAAATTTTCTTCTATGCAAGAGGGTTGCCGAAAAGATGTATAACGAGGCTTCGGCGTACTGTAAAATCAATTTGCAATCATCAAGCAACCAGCACGAATGTGGAATCCTGACGTACTAGCATATATAATGAAAACTGTAATCATTCTACATAATATGATAGTGGAGGATGAGCGTTTACCCGGTGATTGGCCGCATGAGTATGATCAACGCAGCCACAGTGCACCTGTAGATATTTCTAGACACAACACTGTTGAACTTTCGAGAAGAAGAGTGGACCAATGCCGACGTGCAGTATTCGACAAAGATACTCATATTCGTTTGCGAAATGACTTGACCGAACACTTATGGTCAGATTTTGGTGAGGAATAAAAATTTATAAATCCTCTAGATAGGTTTTGTGGGTAAATCTCTTATAAACCCGCCCGAAACACAACTCGGCCGCTAGGGGCACCTAGGGGTTTAAAGGCTTGCTGCACATACTAAGTGCAGCCGTGATGCCTGCGAAAGTTAGTTTAACTCTACTTATTAGCTCATGTATTATCAATGTATTTTAATAGATGGCCACATTTCATTACTTAATTTTTTTTGTAAAACAATTGAACGTAAAATGATTTCATTGAATCGAAAAGGCATACATCGCGTAACATTAAAGGAAATGAAACAAAATAAGTCAGTACACTACACTTAAACACTTAAGCAAACTTATTATCAAACCTTCAACGGGTCGTATGACGCCCGGGACGACGTTCTTCACATCTTCGGAGAATAATACACACAAAAGGATTGTATTCTTCCATCACCCTTAGGATCTCGAAATGAGGTTGGTACCTAAAATATGAACCTTTCCATCGTCTCCATTCCTCCAGAGATCTGGCAACAACTTCATCATCAGTTTCAAAACTAATTCTTCGTTCATTCACCTTAGCGGTTAAAGTTGAAAATTGTAGTACTGCCCTACCTATTTCCTGAAATCGACAAAAAAGGCCTGCTCTGTTCCGGTTATTGGGGTTACCGGTTTCATTACAAAAGTTAGCATGGATATGTTCTAACCATTCCATGCTCATTGAACCATTCATCCGACGTTCATGACCCCTTGCTGGATAATGTAATACTATGTTACAACATAGGGATAAATCTTCCTCTACGGTAAAATTCTCTGCATTAAGACTAAAATTTTCGTAAGCCATAATTATGAAAACGAGAGATTATAAATTTTCTATGAAATGTAAAAGCTTTGGATTTGAAATGGGAATGAAATATATAAATTCATTTATTTATAGGTGTATCAGAATACAAATTATAGTCGTTGATCAACGGTAACAATTCAGTACGGTAACTAAACGGTAACAAAATCAGGAAAATTAGTCAGGCGGACGCTTAGGGGCGCGCCTAGAGCTTAGCGAACGCCTAGACGCACGCTCCATATTGGGCGGTGTCTTAGCATAACGTTTAGATATAGGCGGTATCCTAGGGTTACGCTCCAACGGGCCGGTATTCTAGTGTTACGCCTGTTTGTAGGCGTGATCCCAGTCGCTCGCTCTATCAGGCGTAGTCCTAGGTTAGCGCTTGATCAGGCGGAGATTTGTTTACCGCACGTGTTTTCAAGCGTTATTCTAGCGTAACGCCTGGCATCAAGAGGTTTCCTGCACAGTCGCTTACCATCAGGCGGACGCCTACGCCACCACTCAACTAAACCAACTTTAGTCCAGAAAAAAGACTACATTTAGTAGGCTACAGTGAGAAATCCGGACTAAAGACCAGAAGTAGTCGTCCCTCTGCGGCTCACATTTCCGGACTATCGACTATTTTTGATCTTTAGTCCGTGATATGCTCGTCCCATTGTCGACTCTCTAAAGACCAGAAGTAGTTGTCCCGCTGCGGCTCACATTTTCGGACTATCGACTATTTTTGATCTTTAGTCCGTGATATGCTCGTCCCGTTGTGGACGCTCTTAGACTTTCATGTTCTTTACATTTCTCCCCTTTACATACCAGTTGCAATGGTTTGGTACATTGATGGCCACCGTGTTACTAATCAGATGAGACAAACTCTGTGTGAGAGAATAAAATCTGAAGTACACGTGGGTAAAAACTATTAGAGAAGTAATGATCTATGATGAGACGAGAAACACTGGAACAAAGTCTTTTAAAAGCGTTGAACTGATAGCTGCAAAATATTTAAAGATTGATCCTGACAACATTAGTGCATGAACGACACGTGGATTGCGGAAAAGTAAGGCACACTGCACAAAACAGATAGCCTTGCTGCCCACCAACACGTAAGTATCGGGAAAGTAAAGTGTACTGACCAAGACAGACAGTTTTAATTTCTCGACTGACAACAGGTTGCGGGAAAGCCTGACACAATAAAGAGTAATAATGAGTATCGATGCATGACTGACACCTATCGACTCTACAAGCATCGGAATGCAAAGAATTAAAGCATGAAGAATCACTTTAAATAGCTATGTGTCAAACATGCCATGATTCAAATAAGATCACAACAGTCATTCCAATCCAAAACAATATACAAGACCGCAGAAGAAGTGCGGGATAATCCGTAAGAAACTATGGGAAACAGGCAATACGCAGGCTAAGAATTGCGGAAGGAACGATCAGGCCTTGCGGGAATTGCTAATAGGCTTTGCGGAACTACATATCGCACCAAGAATTGATAAGAATAAATAGGTGGAAAGTAGATTGGTGGGTTCCATCAATTTAGCTATAAATATCAAGCTCATTAGCATGAGAAGGGGTTAGAAAATTGAAGGAGAAATTAGACTGAAGACATTAAAGTGATAGCAAAGAGCTTAGGTATGAAATTTATGTAATTGTTTAGTTCATTTGATTCATGACGAACATGATTATTATATGAAGTCATCTAATTGGTATAGATTATTTCTCTCTCTTTTCTTCTGTATAGATATAAGAATGATCATATTAATGGATCCAATTATTACTTTTGGATGTAAATAGTTTTACTGATTGAATCACATAGATTCTTGTGTCATTTTATTTTACTTTGATTGTTTTTTCACTTTCAAAATGTTATGGTGAGACGATTTATGATAAGATAATGTACTTTATTGAATTTCATACACTTTTGGTTGTGATCCCAAAGATGCCAGATTTTTGGTAATCACAATTTGGCGCTAGAAACAGGGAGGAATAAAGAATTTATTCTACCTGACAAAACTTTGTTGTAAAAATTTTGAGTCGTTTTCTATTTGGAAATTTTTCTCTTTAAATGCAATAATTTAGGTTCATATGAAAAAGTTGTATATATGAAACGAGTCAATTGATGAATATATAAATTTGGTCGTTATGATCATATTTTTTATTTTTTACTAATCTATACCTAATTTCTCGAATTCAAGAAATTTTCTCCTAACAACATGTCGTATTTATTAGGTAATTGATTTTTATGTTCAACTAAATTTCTGATACTTTCAAAGATCAGTGAAATAAAATTTTAATTTAGTGTTTGAGCTTGGTAGTACTATGTACCATTTGGTTTCAACCAAATTGTGTTGCAAGTTTATTGAGAATGATAAAACCTTTTGAAACACATAATTTATTATTTGAGCTCTTTTAGAATACTGGACAAGAAATCTCTACAACAACACAAGTTTGAGTTAAGAAAAAATTACATCACCACAAAAGTATATACACAAATGAGGACAGTGTCACATAGAAGCGTGCAAGATCAACATGCCAATTCAGGAAATCAGGATAGTAATGCTATAGATGCTCATCAACAGAGGGAAATGATGAGAAGGTCACAAGAGCAAGAACCCAGTAATAACCATATAAATAATTCTGAAGGCCACTCAACTAGTTGTTCATCCCAAGAAAATTCTCAAAACAGTATGGATCATATTCAACAATTAATGGAAGAAATGGATGTGATGCAAAAGGAACAACGAGTTTGTGCGGAACAAATTGCACTTTTGACCAAAGAAAATCAAGCACTCAAAGAAAGAGCCTAACATGGTACAGAACCATCTACAACTAGAACACAGGGGCAAGAAGCAAGCTCCAGCAGACCCTCAGAAAGAAAGATGAAAATTAATAGAGATCAGAGAGTAATGGTGATGCAACCCCTGCGCCAGCAGAATGAGTCAGACAGGTACAATCTTGATGGATCAAGGTTGCAGAATGACAAATGGAAAAAATTCTATGAGGACATGGAATTAATGTGAGAAGAAATAAAGAATTTGAAGAATAAAGAGGGTGAAAGATTAGAAGAAGTGTTAAAAGAAGCAAGACGGACACCATTGGCACCACACCTGGCATATACATCAATACCACATGAATGTAGTATTCCCCTTTTCGAATGCTACGACGGGACAAAAGACCCAACGACTCATTTGAAATATTATAATCGCACCATGACACGTTGGGAACAAGATGACGTAGTCATGTGCCGGTTTTTTCCTTCAAGTTTAAAAGGAATAGCTTTGGCGTGGTATGACAATTTACCAGAAGGGTCGATAAATTCTTACACATAGTTGACCCGCAAGTTCTTAGAAGCATATATGTACAATCGGCCCGCGGATGCAGGAATGGAAAAATTGTACTCACTTGCTTCATCAACAGAAGAAACGATAAGAGATTATACAGATCGTTGGAAAACGAGCTGCCAAGCAATTGGGGATGTAACCCCGGAAGTCCAATAGTTATAATTGGGGAATAGCCAATCGGGAAAGCCAACTTTTTGTTGATATCCATAATACAAATCCAAAAAGCAAAGGAGATCTCAGAGATATCATTGAAAATGTGCAAGATTGCAGGGCATTCAGAGGCAACATCCAAGAATAATATCACAACAACAAGGGAATGCAAAAAGATCTAATTCTATAGAGCCATCATCCGGATCTGGGAAGAGGTTTGCGGGAAAAATTCCAAATAACGAGTCAAAGCGAACTAAGATGGATGAAAAAAAAAATTATCCAGCAATTTGAGGAGCGAATTTTTACTAAACTCAATATTCCTTATTCTCAAATTTTAAATGCATTAAAAAATATACCATATTTCCAGTGGCCGCGGACAAAAGAACAACAACCAGAACATACACAGAATTCTAAGGAGTATTGTGAATACCATTGTTATCGGGGTCATTCCACAAACCGATGTAGAAATTTAATAATACAAGTGCAAAGGTTGATCGATACGGGGGAGTTAAAAGAATTTATTCAATCAAATGATCTACTACCAAGGTATGATAAGGGAAAAGCTGTAAATATTCCCTAAAATAATCGAACTGTAAACATGATCACATATTCTGAGTCAAATCAATCATCCTTGATTGCAGCTATCAATGAGAAATTGCATAAAAGAGTCCGAAATCATGAAGTCTTCAAGGTTGCGGGAAGAGTTACTGAGTCATGGGAAGGATGGATGGCGTCCCCTTAACTTTTTATGCAGATGAGGTTGATCAAGAGGTTGAAATGCACAACGATCCGTTGGTACTTATATTGCATATGTCTGGATGGAACGTAAGGAAAATTCTTATGGATGGGGGCAGTTCACTTAATGTATTGTTTTATGATACCTTTCGGAAGATGGGGTTAAAAGATGATCAGTTAACTCCTTCATGCTATACAATTTATGGGTTTAACGGATTAGCTTCAAAACCGAAAGGGGAAATTTTGCTTGATGTTGCGGCGGGTCTGATAAGTATTTTGACAAAACTCAGTATATTGGAGGTTCCATCTCCGTACAATGCTATCATCGGTAGGCACTGGGTTCATCAGTTGAAAGGCGTAACTTCAACGTATCATCAGTACTTGCGGTTCCCAACACCGCAAGGAGAAATGAAGATAAGAGGAGATCAAGATGAGGCAAAATCTTGCATCATGGCAGAAGTCCGCATGAATGAAGAGCGGAAACAACAACAACAAAATAAGAAGAAAGAGCGCAAGACGAAGGCTAAAGAAGAAGCCTTCAACCAGTATATGATTAAGACTGCGGGAAGTAAAGCAATAGATGAAGTAACTGAAGGGAGTACCATAAAGGAAACCATGCCAAAGATTGATGAAGGTAGTCTTCCAGCATGGCAATCAAAGGGGGCTCCCACACTCTTAGGAGCTCCTAAACCCACATTTACCCAAATAGAGGAGACCAAAGATATTAACATTGGAACAGAAGAGTTTCCCAAGTTGATAAAGATTGGAACGCTGATGGAGGCGGAAAATGAGCAAAAATTGATCATACTACTTCAAGAATTTATAGACATATTTACATGGAAGATGGAGGACATGCCAGGCATCGACCCAAACATTTTACATCATGAGTTACACATACACCTCGAAGCTACACCTTTTCGGCAACGCATACGAAAAGTTGCGCCCGAATATCATGTCTCAATTGAAAAAGAATTAAAAAAGCTCATGGATGCGGGATTCATCCGGGAGGTGCAATACCCAACTTGGATTTCCAACATGGTGATTGTACCAAAAAAGAATGGAGGAGTTAGAATTTGCATAGACTTCACCAATTTGAACAAAGCATGTCCAAAAGACAGTTATCCACTTCAGTTGGTGGACGCTGTTGAAGGTCATGAAGCATTATCCTTTATGGAAGGACAATCAGGATATAACCAGATCGCACTAGCTGAAGAAGATCAAGAGCACACTGCATTCTTTACTCCTCGCGGTTTGTAGTGTTATACCAGAATGTCATTTGGGCTGAGAAATACAGGAGCAACTTATCAAGGGTTCGTTGATGCAATTTTTAAACCATGGATAGGCCTCACACTCGAAGTTTATGTAGATGACATGCTGATAAAAAGTAAATTTTCAAAGGATCATTTACAAGATTTGAAAGAGATATTTGAAGCCTTGCGGAAATACAAAATGAAGGTCAATCCTAACAAGTGTATTTTTGGGGTCACTTCAGGGAAGATTTTGGGATATTTAGTTACCAAAAAAGGAATTGAAGTTGATCCCGCAAAAGTTCAGGCAATAGTAGATATGCCATCTCCAAAGAATGTTAAAGAAGTGCAGAAGCTAAATGGTTGCTTGGCCGCACTCAGCAGGTTTATCGCAAGATCCTCAGAGAGATGCAAACCCTTTTTTGATATTCTAAAAAAGAAAAATAAATTTGAATGGAATGCGAAATGTGAGCAAGCTTTCCAAAATATCAAGGTCTACCACGCAGCATTACCTGCACTGCAAAAACCAAAGCCTGAAGAAGTTTTGGCCTTATATATTGCAGCGACCGAAGACGCAGTAAGTGCGGTGTTAGTCCGGACCAATGAGAAGATTGAAAAACCCGTGTATTATATCAGTAAGACTTTGAACCCCGCAGAAAGAAATTATACGAAAATTGAACAATTAATCTTAGCACTGGTGTTTGCTACCCAAAAATTACGTACGTATTTCCTGACACATTATATGCGGGTACCAAGCAAAGCACCATTGGAGTCAGTACTGAAGAATGCAGGAAAAGTCGGAAGGATAGCAAAATGGAACGCACAGCTCGAACAATTCAACATATTATTCGAATTACAAACTGCACAGAAGTCACAAATTTTGGCTGATTTCCTTGCATATTTTCCGTTGGACGATGATTTTAAAATTAAAGGTTTGCCAGGATTTGAAGATGATGACCCTCAGGACATCCTAAACTCTGTAAATCCCCAAAGATGGGAAGTATTTGTTAATGGAGCCAGGAATAAAGAAGGTGCGGGAATTGGAATCGTAGTTACAACCCCTACAGGGGATAGAATGGTACATTCATTCCGACTAGAGTTCGATGAACATAAAAATAATATAGTAGAGTATGAGGTTGTGGTTCAGGCCCTTAGGCTCATCATTGGGTTGGGGATAAGTGATGTCCGACTCACAAGTGATTCACAATTAATAATTCGACAGGTTGAATTAAAATATCAAGCGCTTGATGAAGACTTGATAGAATATAGAATTCTTGTGCAAAGACTGGCGCTTCAGATTCCAAATATAACTTTTCGGCATCTATCTAGAGATAAGAATCGACATGCTGATGCGTTAGCATTTATTTCTTCAATGATAAAGGATCAAAATACATCAACGGTAAAAATTGGGCGTATATATGAACCATCAATCAAGTTGTGGGCAGTTGAAAATATGGAAGAACAAATTGGGGAAGATATTAAAGATGTAGCTATCCAAAGTGATGCAAATTTCCCACAAAGATTAGATAATGACCTAACTGTAGAAGATTTGAGAGTTTCAGTATAACAATATCTGCAAGATAGGATATTACCCATAAATTCTAAAGAAGCAAGGAAGGTGCAATCAAAATCTGTAAATTATCAGTTGCGGGATAGAATTCTTTACCGAAAGTCTTTTTTGGGACCGTTACTTCGATGTTTATAACAAAATGAAGGGTTGCGAATTCTCAAGGATATACATTATGGAGATGCGGGAAATCATAGTGGAAGACGATACTGGCATTAAAGGTAAAAACACAGGGATTATTGGCCATTTATGCATAAGGATGCGGAAAACATCGTAAAAAGGTATGAAGAATGTCAGCGCTATGCGAAAACAATAAAAGCTCCCGCAACAGAACTTAATTCGGTGCTCGGCCCTTGGCCATTTGTAAAATGGGGGATAGACATTGTCGGGCCATTGGTGGAAGGAACTAAAAAGAGAAAATATTTGATTGTAGCCACAAATTATTTCACTAAATGGGTTGGGGCCAAAGCTCTTGCACGAATCAAGGATACTGATGTATTTAAATTCTTATTCGAAAATATAATCTGTAGATTTGGAATTCCGGTAGCCATAGTCTCTGATAATAGAAAACAATTACAAGGGGAAAATATAGATATGCTTTTCGAAGCATTCAATATACAAAAAAATAAGTCAACCCCACTCTATCCGCAAAGTAATGGACAAGCCGAAGCAACAAATAAGACAATTGCCATGAATCTAAAGAAAACTCTTGATGGTCACCATAACCGGTGGTGTGAGCAGCTCCATAATACATTATGAGCATACCGTACCACAAGAAGGGAATCCACTGGTGAATCACCATTTCTTCTTACTTACAGAACAGAAGCAGTTATTCCAACGGAAGTCATTCTACCCACTATAAGAACAGAAGCATGGGAGAAAAATTTAAATTCAGATTTAATGTTGAAAAAGTTGGATGACCTAGAAGAAAGAAGAGAAGTTACACTTCAAAGAATGGAGAATTATCAAAGGAGATTGGCAAGAGAATACAGTAAAAAAGTAAAGATGCGGAATTTTGTGGAAGGACAGTATGTTCTGCGGCAAATCCTGGAATACCAAAAAGATAAAGCAGCGGGAAAATTTGCACTTACGTGGGGAGAACCTTACATTATACAAGGTGTTGCAGGACAAGGATCGTACCACTTGCGAAGTATGGATGGAGGAATTTTACAACATCCTTGGAACGCCCAATATCTCAAACCATACTATCCTTGATCCATAATGCAATTGTGCAAAAGTATGCATTTGTAATAGGTAAAGCACATCAAATGTAATCTTCTTAAAAGATCCAAATAAACACCTATGACTATAAGATTTTTCACAATAGAGATGTATAACATTATATTGATTTTTATATCAGGTACTCTCCACTTCAGGAAGTGCTCACAGTTAGCAATACAATTATGTGATAATTCAGTTTCACGTTAGGTAAAGCTACAAATGTAACCTCTCTAAGAAAGTCCATGTGAATGTCTATGAGTGTATGACTATTGGGTCTTTTGCCAACAGGGGTGCCTAATGTGATTTTATTTGTTGTATCTTTCTCCATTTTGGGACTTTCGGGACCGCATCCTACCTTCCTCCTGGCCCGAGTGAAGTTAGACATGCGTTACGCCCACAATATAACTCAAGGTACAAAATTTCCTTGCGGATAATAAATTGCACTCATACAATAAACTAATAATCAATGTATATTCAAAATATGTTTTACAGGAATAAAGTTATAAGGAGAGATGAAAAAGCAACTACAACAAAGAGATGAGGAAGAAGAAAACAACAAGAAAAGAAAGCTAAGGAAAGGGAAGAACATCTTTAAAGGGAGGATTATTTGGAACATCTCTGCGCTTGTAAACTTTTGTAAATCCATCGGCTTGTACTTGGTCAAGAGTATCATTGACCGCTTTTGCAATTTTAGCTTTAGCTTCGACTCTTAACCATTCAACATAAGCTTTTCTATTTTTAATTTCCACTTTGAATTGATTTACTTCAGTTTCGCATGTCTGGACTCTTCTTTTCAAAAAGTTTATTTCCCCCCTCTCAGTAGCTAAATCCCGAATAAGTCTTTCTTCTTCGCAGCCTCATGTTTTAGAGTCTCTTCAACACTTTTAGCATTAGAAGATACAAGCTCAAGTTGAGCTTGCGCTTCGCTGGCTTTTGTGGAGGCAAGCTCAAGCTGAGTTTGTGCTTCATTAACTTTGGCAGAAGACATCTTAAGTTGCCTGTTGAGTTCTTCTATCCTAGTAGTTGCGGCACCAAGCTCCTCCTCATCCTTAGCAACTCTTGTTGTTGCGTCCTTAAATGTTTCTTCAAAACCTGAAATTAAAGTAACGGATTAATCGATGCAGGAATAATATTGAATTTTAAGCTTACGATCAAATAGGATACCTCTAGCAAGGGATTCAAACTCTACAAGTTCAAGACCCATTGCATCTTTCATAATATCAAGGAAATCATATTCTCCCGAAAGCCCGATGTAATCGTCTTTGAGTTGTTCGAGATGCTGTTGACATTGAGTTAACTCTGTTTCATTGTCCCGCAGACGATTTAACTTAGATGTGCATCTTTCCATTTCTTTGCGCAGCCGGAGAATATCGTTCTCCCGATGAAGAACAGAATCAGATAAATTTAGAATCGTAGCTTGAGCATCCGAAATGGTTTTTCCCTTAGCATAAGCCTCCGCAGAAGAGTTGTCTCTGTCCTCAATGAGCTGAGCGATGTACGAAGAAAGTTGAGAATCATGATACGATCCAGAATGGAAAAATCCTGCAAGGATATTCCGTCGTTCTGCACAAAGCTTACGATTCTCTTCTTCCAATCTTTCAGATATTGCCCGTGCTTCAGAAACGCAACCTTTATTCCACAACAAAGTGGCATCAAATTCTACTTTCTTGCGAATTTTTTCCACGAATAAAAGCCGATGTTGTGATTCCAGTTGATTATACTTCCGAATAATCGAATCATGACTATCTACAAGATTATTGAATTTTGTCTTGACCTCCACATTCTCATTATTAACCTTTACAACATGATCTCTCAACTGTGTAATCCTATGATGCATCCTAGATACAAGTTTTGAATCCCCCGCTGATCCCATGAAGTAGTTCAGAAAACAAGAGAAAAAAAATAACTGCAAGAAAGAATAAAACCTTGGTTCTGAAGATTAAGCATTTGTTGGCGGAGCGCATCATTCTCCCGTTTCAAATCTAAAGCTTCATTTTCTACGGCCCTAAATCGGGACTCCATCATGGTGGAACGCGCTTTGTAGAATTAATATGCGGTATGTGCCGCACTTTGACCTCGTCCAAGCTGCAGAATTAAGGTTATGATCAAAATAAAAATAGTAAAAGGAAATCAAAAGGAAGAAAAACAATTAAAATACATGTAGAAGAGCTTGTTGCGGAAAAGAATACACTTGTCCGTCCGCAAGTGAGAGAGTTTCCACTAGAGAAGAAGGTTCGGCGATGCGGAATAAGGGATCGACGGTTTCACCTTGATCTTTCAACCAAGCATCTCTAACTGCTTCATATGGAGCAGCCTCCATGGATTTACGCAACCGGGAGACTGAAGAACTATCCGACTTCACCGGAAGAGAAGTACATGGAGTAGACAGAAGGTTCTTTAACATGAACATCGAAAAGCTTCCTCTTCTTTATCCAAGAGGTTGGAGGTCTCGCAAATTTCCCTTTCTCTGCTTGGTTGCGGGAACTCCCAATTTGGCTGAACTGAATCAGAAGCAGCCATGCCCGAAGCATTAACACTGACAGGATCAACTCCAGCTATAGTATCTGAAGGCACATTACTCGTCGAAATAGTAATTGCCGGCTCATCTACTTCCCCAACATGAGTTTGCGGGTTCACCTTTGCTGAAGTAATTAAGGGATCTTCTTGAAGGTTCTGATCCCCTTCATCAGTCGAGTCATCTTCATCGGAAGCGGCTTCAAGTGGCTCATCACCAGGAAGAGGCGAGAATTGAGATAAAAAGAAGGATCATGAGCGATAGTTTGCTGCAAGACATCGTCGGAAGCATGTGAAATCTCTTCCCTAGCACCAGCTGGTTTCGCAGATTCAGAGTTCGTTAATTGAAGAAGACCATGATGATCATCGTCTTGTCTTTCCATGGTAGGGTTTCCTTCACCTTTTGAGCGTGGAAGATGAACAGTAGAATCATGAATCTCACCCTCTTCTCTATCTGTAGAAGCGCGGGGTGCACCCTTTGCTTTCTTTCGACCCTATAGATACACCATAATAATTCTTTAAATGAAATTCTAAATCGATATAAGAAGTCGTCAGATTAAAGTAATACCTTTTCAGTAAGGGGTGCGGCCTTGCGTTTTACCCTCGCATCATCTTGTGCGCTATCATCAACCAACGATACAGCCTCCGGCTCAACTTGTGGCTATAAAATGAAGAGAAACATTAAATCATTCAATGGAAACTCTAATCATTAAGCAATATATAAAGCAAAAAATATAGAAAGAAAATCTACGTACCTCAATGACAAGTGGGAACTTGAAATCAATAAAATTTAATCGCCAAGGGCAATAACCATTGAAGTGAGTAAGAAGATTGTAAGCTGCATTATTGGGAGCAGACCTGAAAACTCATGGACCCTCAATAACAAGAGGGGTGAGGTACCATTTGTAGTCGTGATATTCCCGAATCCTTTCCCAAAGAGGACGCGTTGTCCCCGGAATATACTTCAGCTTTGCGTTGTCAATTTCCGCTAACAGACGGAACCCCTCACCACCTTTGCGATTCGGGCCAACACTCCATCTTTTGAAATTCTTTGGGGCAACATTGTCCACATAAGTAGCATGGAAATTCTCCACCGTATAATATTTACGTTCCACAAGGTTTGGAACGTAATAGGTGAAGTTGGTTCTTCCTTGAATGCGCATGCTACATTCATCGAGAACTCGCCATCAATTTCCATTGTATTGTGTGATGGATCGGACTAAACTATAATGGGATTGATTACGGCTGGAAAGAACTTCGAATTGAAAAGGATTTTCGATGTCATATAAAGGAAGCTGAAGACCCGCATCTAAAGCTCCCGCATGGATAATAGTCTGTTATTGGTGTAGTCAAAACCTTCCATCATCTCCAGAGTAATTTCATCTTCAACACAGTCATAAAATGAGACTTTGAATCGGTGGAGACCATGAACCCTTTTGAATTCCTCGAGATTTATGTGTTTGAAGCTGCAGCTGTCATGAGCACATTTGTCCCAAGGAGCAGGATTGTTAACCGGAACACGGACATTCGCATACCTTAAAGGTAATGAAGGATGACTCCTCGATACAGGATAACGGGATGGTCTCCTAAGTAAAAGTTGATCATCCTGATGAGAAACTTCACCAGTAACTTTGGCTTTACCTTTTCCAGCCATGATAGATTTTCATATACACAGGAAAGCAAGAAAAAATAAGCTTACATAAAATCAAAAAGCAAGAGCAGAATAGAAAAGTTACAAACAAAAGAACAATAAAAATCATCATGATTCTCTAATCAGGAGAAATCAAGGATCATGTCAAAATAACCAATCATTAAAAGAAAATTCAACGACCTCTCAGTCTTGTTCGTTCCAATAAGCAATAAACAGTCAAGAGCATCATCATCATTATCACTATTTAACTCACAAGAATCTACGTACAGGGGATAATAATCAAGCAAATGCAAAAAAGAAAAGGCAAAAGAATTACTTACAGAGGAGTAAAAGAATCTAAGAAGAATACTTTGATAATGGGAAAAACTGGATCCCGATGAAAAATTCTCAAAATTGTAGAAGTTTTAAAGGATGAAAAGATGTTGAAGAATCTTTGAAAAGCTTAAAGGAATGAAAAGTGCTGCAACTTTAAGAAGGAGAAGACAAAAGGTGTAAAGAATGGAATGAAGAAAATAATTGGTATTAAATAAGAGAAAGCTGAAACCGTCGAACCGTCGAAAACTGAAAAGAAATAAAGTTCAGAGATTTGATTTCCTCGAAAAACGCCAACTGACAAAAACGTGCAAAAGAAAGTTACTGCTAGCGAAAAAGCAGAAAAAAGTGTAACGTGGAAAAAGGATTTATTGCAGGCGTGGAAAATGGAAAGATAATTATTATTTTTCCTTTTTTCAAAATTTTTAACAACTGTGAATTCCAAAAAAAAAGAAAAAGGAAAAAGGGGGCAAATTGTGAGAGAATAACATCTGAAGTACACGTGGGTAAAAACTATTGGAAAAGTAATGAGCTATGATAAGACGAGAAACACTGGAACAAAGTCTTTTGAAAGCGTTGAACTGATATCTGCAAAATCTTTAAAGATTGATCCTGACAACATTAGTGCATGAACGACACGTGGGTTGCGGAAAAGTAAGGCACACTGCACAAAACAGATAGCCTTGCTGCCTGACCAACACGTAAGTAGCGGGAAAGTAAAGTGTACTGACCAAGACAGACAGCTTTAATTGCTCGACTGACAACAGGTTGCGGGAAAACTTGACACAATAAAGAGTAATAATGAGTCTCGATGCATGACTGACACGTATCGACTCTACAAGCATCGGAACGCAAAGAATTAAAGCATGACGAATCACTTTAAATAGCTACGTGTTAAACATGCCATGATTCAAATAAGATCACAACAGTCATTCCAATCCAAAACAAACTACAAGACCGCAGAAGAAGTGCGGGATAATCCGTAAGAAACTATGGGAAACAGGCAATACGCAAGCTAAGACTTGCGGAAGGAACGATCAGGCCTTGCGGGAATCGGGAATAGGCCTTGTGGAACTACATATCGCACCAAGAATGGATAAGAATAAATAGATGGAAAGTATATTGATGGGCTCCATCAATTTAGCTATAAATACCAAGCTCATTAGCATGAGAAGGGGTTAGAAAATTGAAGGAAAAATTAGACTGAAGACATTAAAGTGATAGCTAAGAGCTTAGGTATGAAATTTATGTAATTGTTTAGTTCATTTGATTCATGAGGAACATGATTATGATTTATATGAAGTCATCTTATTGGTATAGATTATTTCACTTCTCTTTTCTTTTGTATAGATATAAGTATGATCATATTAATGGATCCAATTATTTTACTTTTGGATGTAAATAGTTTTATTGATTGAATCACATAGATTCTTGTGTCATTTCATTTTACTTTGATTGTTTTTTCACTTTCAAAATGTTATGGTGAGACGATTTATGATATGATAATGTACTTTATTGAATTTCATACACTTTTGGTTGTGATCCCAAAGATGCCAGATTTTTGGTAATCACATTCTGCTTGATCTTCGTTTTAAGCGTCATCGTTGTTTTCCGTTTCATCATCCCGTACCTCCCAGCAGAGAAGGCGAGTTTAACTGCTGTGTGAATGGCTGCCTCTCCAGTTATTGCAACGTCCATCCACCATATGCAGACTTTAATTATGTTGCTCATCTCGAAGCTCTTAGTGAGGCGGTCAGTATGTATGGTGAATTTGAATTTTCTGATGAAGAAACTGATGGTGATCATGATGCTGATGTCGGTGATGATGATGATGTTGCCATTAAACACGCTGATGTTTTTCTTTCCGGATAACCTTCCGCTGTGATTGCCACTTAAAACCCTGAGATTCCTCCCGGTGAAGCACCATTGGTTCCTAATGCAGAGAATAATGATGAAAATGACCAATGAAAACGGTGATTCCAGTGGATCTTCTAGCAGTAGTTATGGGTATGATATTGGTGATGAGGAGGATGCAGGTTCTTAAGGTGCCATTGATGTTGTTGAAGAATTCAGTGATGATGGTTTGGATGTGAATGGTCGGGGTTGGGATTTTGAGCAGCCAGAGCCCGAAGTCATTGATGTAGTTCCAGTTTCTTCTGATGATGAATGAAGGTTTTTTTGTATTTTGGTTACTGTTTATTTTGTTTTTAGTATTTCGACCATAGTCAGAGGTGTTTCTTTTCTCTTCCCAGAATTGTTAATCGTAACCATTTTCCAAAGATCAGCAAAGGAAGATGAAATAAACTAAAACGAAATCTTCTGAGCTTGAAAAAGGACTAGCACTAAAGAGTTTAAAAAAAAACCACTGGAAACTATGAAGAACCCGAATTATCAGAGTATAGGAAAAAAGACAAATTTAGTAACCAGAATTACGGTAACCAGAATCACAGATAACCAAAATCACAATACTTCCTTCAGATCACCCAGTTTTCGCCTTAAATGTAGAAATGGAGTGCCTCAACATCCAAAAATTCTTTGATGAGTAGGTCCTCGAGTACCGTACAAACAATCGTCATTTTGGATTTTCCAAACCACGAAAATTTTCTTGCATCTAAGAGTATCTTCAATGAAAGTGGTCAGGTTATTCAAAATGGAGGTTTTATTAGCAACTTTTTATGTGTCATTGTTAAATAACAAAAAAAAAAAAAAAAAAAAAACTTTTTATATAAAGTTTATCTCCAATCCCTAAAAATTTTACATGGTTTAATTAGGGTTCGTAGAATTAATAGGAATTTTAACAAATTTATTCTCACACCATTAATTATAAGGGAGTGCAAAAAGATGGTGTAAATACTAATTTACCCTTACCCTAATAACTAATCATAAACTCTATTATAGTTAAACCTTTCATCTTCTTCTCCTTAACGATTCAATTTTTTTTCCAAAATCAATTCGAAATCTTTAATCTACGGTTCTTCTCCGTCCCCAATATAAAGACGGGGAAATAAAATTCTTTAGTCCCAATAGATAGGCGGAAAACCAATTCCAATATTGTTTCTTCCATATATACCCTTATTACAAATATGGGTATCAACTATCAACAAACTTAGTTAATGCAAATAATAATTTCCAAGGACAATTAATACTTTAGTGGGATGTAATTCTTAATATATTGCATTGGAATTAAAAATAGGGGTAAAGATCAAAAAAATTCTTAATCTAAGAGATTTTCACTTTTTCGCCTTTATATGGTTGTGGACTGAGGGGGAATTTCAAAATCAAAACCAAAAACAAAAAACCTTTCATCTACTCCTCCTTAACTCTCCTCCCTAACGGTTTAATATTTTTTTTTGAAATCAAATCGAAACTTTAATCCACGATTAACTTCTCCCACAAACATGGATCGTATGAATAATTTCAAAAAAGATGTTAGCCCATCCAGAATCGCAGAGAAACTTAGGAAAGTTAAAGTCGAGAAGCACCAAGGAATCAAATAGAGAAGAATCCGACGACCAAATGGTCTCAATAAAAAAGTAAGTAAACCAAAACTCATTACTCTATTTGCTGGATGTGAATGTATTTTTGTTTTAAGTGTAAATCTAGACAAGAGACCGCAAAATTACAGTTACATGAAAAGGGTCAACATGCTCAATAACCTTAGACCATGACGATGTTTCATATGCATGGTAGAAATATGAAAAATTGTCATGGTTTTTGATTTTCGACCATGTTATTTTTCCCTGAAGACTAAGGGTCTGTAGGTTCGCATTGATTTTTATTTAAAACCATAACGACTATAGATATGTGAGACCCTTTAATAAACCATAACGACCCCTACATGAAAAAAAAAAACAACTCTGCCAATTTCAATGATAAGAGTCGTCACTGTACATATATTTTGTTGTTACTGTTTTATCTAGGATCGTTACCATCGACAATTTAAATCATGATGACTCTATGATTAAGTCTGAGATTATTGCATCTGACGTTTTGATTTTTGTGTATTTTTTTATTGTAGTTGGGTAGAAAAGGAAAAGGAAAACTTGTACCCACTCCTCTTTCAAAATTTCCTCGCACTCATAAATTTTTGGGAAAACGTCCGACAGAGGTACCTTTCTCTATTCGTGAACGTACACAACAAGGTAACGGACCAGAGGATTCCCCTTGTCCTGCCTCCTCTATTCCATCTGTGACTTCAGACCATGACAATGAACAAACCGAAGATGAAGTTGATGAAATCAATGTTGGTGGTGGTGGTGCTGGTGGTGATGGTGATGGTAGTGGTGAAGATGATGGGGAGGGGGGAGGAAGAGGTACAAGAAGAGGCACAAGAAGAGGTACAAGAAGAGGCGCAAGAAGAGGTACAAGCCAAGGACAAGGAGAAAGGCAAGGAAATAGCCCCACCTGGGAGGCACGTTCCCAAACCCCACTTGATCATGGAAGCTGAACGCGGTCGAAATGTTGAAGGCATACCATTAGATGGAGGAAAGGTTCTATTTGTATATCCCGGGTCGTGGGCTCGTACCATCCATCATACCATCGTAACAATCTCAACTTTGCTTTTTAGCTTCTTGTTATTAATTAGTTTGTTGATTGGGTTATTATCTCCCTATTTTGCCTCCATTTTGTAGGATCATTTGAACGTCGTAAGTCTTTTCAGACGCCAGTTTTCCTATGTAAAAATGAAGTTATGGAAACTAGAAGATGAATGTTCAAGAGTTAGAGAGTTAATAGAGAACTCCGGTTTGTATCCTGCCGTAGAAAAATTTGTGATTGTGTATGACAGGGCCGCGATTTGTTGCTTTTGTAAGTGGTATTACCCTGAAGTAGATTGCTTCCAATTCCCGTTTGGCGAGATGACTATAACTCCTGACGATGCAGAGCAGATTTTAGGGCTCCATGTCGAAGGAAAATCTATTATAGATAACTATAAATCTAAACTTCTTTGGAATGAAATTTATGAATTGGCCAAGTCCTTGTTTGGATTGGATGAAGACACGACGAATTCCACTGAAAGCGTCAAAGGAAAAGAGAAGGCGTCACCAACCATAGATGATTTAATGAAGCGACAAGAGACCTTGGATGAAACTCAAATAGCCATGGACACCACTGATAAGAAAGTTCTTACATTCCTTAAGGATTTAAAGGAGCAGTTAACACCAGAGCATTATCGTCGTCAAACAGAACAAGTCAAGAACCCAATTACGCGGCACTAACACATCAAAAACTAACACACAAGAGGATAGTGAAGTACAGATCATCACTGACCATATACCAGAAAGGAGTCAACCACAACAAAAATTTGTTACTTGTGAAGACCTAGAAAGGCTCATTCGAAATCGTGGAAAGGAAGATTCATCTTCATTCCATCAACACCAACCCCCATACCCAACAAAAATTCAGAGGGTTGCACTGCCGAGAGGATACTCATCCCCTCCATTCTCATTGTACGATGGTACCGGAAACACTCGAGAACATGTTTCTCGATTCTTAGAATCGCTAGGAGTTCATGAATATAATCATGTGTTGTGGTTCAAAGAATTCTCGAAATCTCTTACGGGAAGTGCTTACACTTGGTACAACAACCTCGCTCCCAACAGTATCCACAGTTGGTCTCAGATGGTTGATGCCTTATATAAGAAGTATTTCTTTGTATCTGAAGAAATTACTCTTTCGGATCTGGGAAGAATTTTTTAAAGGAACAACGAGCATCCCAACGAGTACGTAAAGAAATTCAGAACACAAGCTCTCGTCTGCCATGACCAGAACGTGACTGAGCAACAATTGGTGGAGTTTTGTATTAATGATATGATTCATATTTATCGTGCCTTATTGAAAAATTTACGATTTTAAACCTTCTCTGAGCTACATGAGTCCGCCAAGAGATAATCAACAACCGCTCCATCCTTGTTGGAAAGGACACGACCCGCAAAAGAAGAAAATCATAGAAATACTTGTGGAAGAAGACGTATAGTGAACAAACAACATTCTACCCAACAGATCTACCCATACAGTAACGGCATTTCATTATGAAGGTTGGTTAGGTAGCTGACCCTGTTAGTCCGTTTTTGCAAGAATGGGAGCATAATCTTTTTGCTTCTAAAATACCATTCAATTCCCTCGCTTAAAATACCATTTCATTCCCCCGCTTCATAGGTGTTATCACTGATGAAGGAGACAAGAGAAAATCAACATCCCAATCAGCATCATAGGCTAAGCGCACTGTATCAGCTCCGGCGGAAGCCACAACATCAATTCAAGGACAAGGCTCAGCCAATGCTCCACGTCAGTCACAACGAAATAAGACACATTTAACAATCCCGGATTTCCCATTTCCCATGGAAGAGGTCCTCGAATTGTTAGAACCATGTGTACAGAATGGAGCTATCAAGTTACCACATGTGCGACAACCACCTACTGAAGAGGATATGTCAAACCCAAAATATTGTCACTTCCATAGGTTCTTTAACCATCGCACTAGCGAATGCAATGGCTTGAAGCGTATATTCAGAGAAAAAGTCGACTCACGATAGCTATGCTTGGGACTGAAGGTGTTCACAAAGATCCCCTACCTGTCATGAGCTTTACACTTTCCAAAGATTTTTTCAACAGAAATGTCGAATCTATGATGAAGCGCGTATGTGAACTTCTTTACTATTGAAGGCACAACGCAAAGATATTTTCACCGCTCTCAATTGCGTCAAATCGGGTAAACGTCTACTCTTCGCCGAAAAAGTTACTGATTTCCCCAAAACTACTCAAGAAGACATAATCATCAAACATAATGAGAATCCTAGCTAGGGACTTCTCACCACCGCCGGCCTCAAGGATACCAAGTTCAAGAAAATACTAATTGATGTGGGCACTGATGTCAATATCAATAATATCAAGACTCTGAGAGTCGCGGGAATTTCCAGGCACGACGTCGTACATTTTCCAACAGTGATTAAGAATTTTGAAGGGAAGTCCAGGAGTACTTATGGCTACATCACTCTTAAAGTAAAAATGGGTGACACCCGAACACATACAAAGTTTTATATCGTCAAAGAAGATCTAGATTACGACATGGTTCTGGGACGCCCTTGGATCCACAACAACAAGGAAGGAACAAGTGTATACCCCTCGCCAGCATCAGCACCTCCAAGACTCTCAAACAAGCCACCAAATCCTGAAGACGACCTATCATACGAGTTTCTTCGTAAAATTGAGCTAAACGTGAAACAACTACCAGCAGAGGACGCAATGACATATGTCCAAAGGTTTCGCATACAAGTAAGTCACGTTCAACTAACTTCTTTTAACCAGAAATCCCACGTCTCATCAAAGCTTGGGGACTTGACCTGGATATCAACCCTACTCTGACTCGGCGATGTGAATGAGAAGCTAATCCTTTTCAAAAATTTATCAAATGGATATGGGTTGTCTCTACTGGGGATAAGCAAATTAGCAACCCAAGCACTCAGAAGACACGTCATGAAGTTAAGGGGCTCGAACCCGATGCCTTCCATGTTGGAGACATAGTATAGAAGATCACAACCTCTCCTGGTGAGAACTATATCTCGTTACCGAAACTATGATCGGTGGTTACTACAAACTTGTCAATACTGACAAGCCAGAAGGGGTGGTCATGCATGGCAAGTGGCTTACAGCTCACGGTTCTTTAAGATATTCTACCACCATCTTATAATATTTCCCTATTTTATGCAATATTTGTAAAGAATGCAAAATGTTTGCAACATCTTGCATTCTTACTTAGGATTTCAATTTATTAATCAAGCAAAGCATTATTTCCTTCAAAAATATATGTGTCTTTGCAAATCATTCAAGAATCCCGACCTACTAAGAAAAAATCCCAAAATAAAACCATAAAAATGTCATATATCTCAGAAAATTTATAAAACCCAGAAAAAGCTAGAAAAAATCCTTGGAAATTGGCTCAGCGCCTTCAGAATGCGCCTTTTCCAACCTCCCAAAATTCTTAGTTGCAAGCTTCAACTCCCGAGAAAACCTCCCAACTTCATATTTAGCCTTGGTAACTGTCTCCAAGCTTGGATTCGTACCTCTATCTTGCAGATACTTCTCAGTAACTTCAAAATGACAATAAAGCCATGGTATATTAAGATTAGCCCTTTCGGTCGCGTCCAAAGTATCTTTCCATTCTTGAAGTACTATCTTAGATACTTCCCTACGAGGAAGATAAACCATCTCACAGAAAATTGGCAATAAAAGAGTCACAGCATTCTCCAGAATACGGTAATTCTTGGGGTTACCAATGAAGAAATGGTCGAACTTCTTCCATAATTTTGTATATATATTAACGTGGGCGGACGGGACAGTGATGCTGCCAATGCACACATAATCAAGTCGAGTCCTATCAAATTTAAATTCAAAATGAACCCCAGCGTTCAGATATTCAACCGGTACAGTCTCCATCATGTCAGCATTTTGTACAACGTTGTCACCCAGAGTGTTTCTTTCAAAAATCGCATCTGGAAGAACTTTCCCATGACTTATAGGTGGAAAAAGATGCATCACCAGCATCACTGCTCATGGTAACCTCCAATTCTTTACCTGTAAATTCATCTCTCTGATCCAGCTCTTTTCCCCCTAAAAATAGAGACATTATAGAGATTACGTCTCAAGCATAAGGAGTTGAGGCACAAATCATGGAATTCATAAAATATGTCTACTAGCAACCTAAACATTCATTAAAAGGTGTTTTTGGTCATGACATATGGTTTAGAAGAGATATGAGTCGTTCTGCAAAAATGGCATCAAAAACGTTTTTACACTACTCTCTGGAAGAACTGAAACTGGCGCTAATTGGAAAGGAATTTGGGAGTGATTTATATTCCAAACGATTAATATGGATGTCTACTACAACATTCTAAAAGGGTACGAAAATCGGAGAAACGAGCTAATAAGAGCAGACAGAACGGTCGACTACATGACTGTTGAAAACCTACAAAATTCTGCCTGGAAAAGTTCTGGACGCTCGGTGTCAGGTCTTTTTCACCCAGCAAACGGACTCTAAATTCAGAAATCCTTGTTAAGGAAGTTATTTTTATCTCTTATCTAAATAATGAAAGGTCAAACACCTTATTCCGACATCGTACGAAGATTCTACGGTCATTACGACAAGAAGACCTGAATCTGAATTTTTATGACAACGAAAATCACCAAAATTCCACATGAAATCATGCATGGTTTTACATGTTGTGGAGTTTAAGAGCTATAATTATGTCATTGTGATTATAAAATAATAAAGAAGACTTACTTGTAGCTGCGACGAGTCATTAGGAGCAGAACGTGCCTCGTAATATGATTCATCACCAAGTTCTTCATTCTCGACCCCAGGTTCTTCAACTACTTAAGTATAGGAATATTTCTCAAGTCCCCGGTCATATGTATCTTCTTCCTCAGAGACTCCAACCACAATGGTGCCTTCTATCGTCGAAGTACTTATATCGCTAGTCATCTAAGCATAATGGTTATTCACAAGAGTCAGAATTCATCAAATTCAGCAAGATACAGAATTATTGTTCCCAAACTTAAAGAGTTGAACGCTCACGTCACTCTGAAGAATTATGCTCCCAAACTATACAAAGATATTCATCAGAGACAAGATAAAAATATGTTCATCAGAATAAAGTACAAATACATAAAAAAGACTGGGGAAAATGCAAAACACTTACCTTCTTCGAGGGACGATCTCCACTCCCAGGTATAATCACCCAAGGTCTTTTCATCCTATATTGAGGAGTAGCATTCGATGCTTTATCATACACACAGTAATTTGGGATCCATGACTGCAACAAACGAATCAGAACATTTAGTTATCAAGTAAGAAGACTATGATTAAGCGAAGAAAGACTCAAGATACCTGAAACAAGTTGATGATTGACTTGCGTTTTGCTTCAGAAGAAATTTTCAAATTCGGATGATCCTCCAACTCCTTTGCATAAGGTTCACCACGAACGACAGAGGGCTTGCTGAACATGAACTTCTTAAGGATAATAAGTTTCTTTCCCAGAAATCAGTATATTCATCAGTATTGCATTCCTTTCTGTGAGATTGAAGGAAAGAGATGCTTCGATCTGGAATGTTATGGGCACCGTCACATTGCTTAAGCATATCTATAGAAGGCACCTCGATACGGTAATGAGGGACATACTGATCAAAACCCATCTGCCGAGCTGTTCTGTCAATATTATAGTTCTGGGTAATGAAAGTACCAGAATAGATAGCAAGAATATACCTTGGGGTATAACTATTCATGAAAGTGGCTTCACCAACAACAGTTGTATTGCCCTCACCAGTCGGACTACAGTGTAAGATAACACCGGAGTTCTCAGCAAAACTCTCTAATGGAATCACCTGTGGAAGCTTCAAACCCCAAGGTCTGAAATTCACTTTCTTCTCATTATCCATTAAACTAGTAAGACTAATAGGGGGAAATTTCTTCTTAATCCAACGAAGTATTCGAGCACACTCTATCTCTTCACTCGAGAAAGAAGGCCGAGCATTTGGTGCATATTCAGGAAAATGTTCCTAAAGCCAGGTTTGCATAAACATGACGTGAGTAAAGGACTCTACCTTGGCATGACCATTAAGTCTTCATTTCACGAATGAAAGCATCCAAATGAAAATATAAAGTACCCAAAAATAAAGTACCTAGAGAAAGAGTCATTCTGCCAACAAAGTACAATAGCAATCGGAATCAGTGGAATCTTCAACTGACTCCAGGAGAATCTTCAAATATGTCTCTAGAAAGCCAAAGTAAAAGGAATGCAGCGATGCATAGGGGATGATCAGCATCAAGGCCGTCGGCACTTGAATTACCGTTCCACCAATACTCATCCCAAGATGTATAATTCTTGTTATTGCTACCACGGGACTTCTGCAACTCCTCTATTTTCCGAACAAGATATGCTTCATACTTCTTCTCCTACTCGGACCATTCAACATGAATACTACCAACAACTGGAAATTACAGTAAGGCCGCTATATCTTCCAGAGTAATTGCTAACTCACCCCAAGCACATACCGTTGAATGAATCGGGCCATACCAACGAGAAGCAAATACAAGCAGACCCTTCGTGTCCTTATTAATTCTCAAGGTCTCAAATGCTCGTACATCATGGAATATTTTGGAATTTTCTAAAACTAGTTTCACATGAGGATTCTTCAACATAACCTTATCCCACGAGGACCATCAGGCAAATAAGTTTGGGATGTCTTGAAATCAACAAACGAAGGAATATACTCTTTCCTCTGCACCTGACAATAGCTTGTAGATAAATATTCTAGGGTCGAAGAACGAAATCAACGTTCGGAATAAAAATACCAGCATAATCAGGGTCAGCAACATCTTCAACAATGTCATCAAAGAATTTATCATGGATAGTAGGCACGTCATCCAAGGAAATGACATCTTCGGTTCCATCGTGACTGGAACCAGTAGTAGTAATATCTTCAAGATTGACATACATCTACAACGGGTTCAAATAATATCTACATCAGCAATTGGACAACCGTATACAAGGTTTGGCACTACTCTATGTATACATATATGTCTATCACTGATATGCAAATATATACAAATATGTACATAAAAAAAAAAGTAGTTACAAACCCTAGCATACCTGGTTAAAGCTCAGCGACGTTACAGCAAAGCCAATGGAGAATTTCTACAATCAGAATCAACAATTATGGAATTAAGGTTCACTTGCAAAACATGGGTGCAAGAAGACAGTTATCGAATCAATGGCATACTAATGCAATTGAATGAGCAATGATAATTGAAATAAGTGATTTAATACTTACCCTAAAAAAAGGGAAAGAGTAGAGAAGACATGTGAGTAAAAACTCATTAAAAAAAAGTTACTTGGTCGGTGCCGGAAACCGGCAAGAGGATCACCGACGGTGGTTGGACGACGACGGCGCTGACGAGAAGAAGAGCTGCTGCAGGCGGGAAAAAAAGAGAGAGAGGGTCGGCGGTGATGGTGATAAGAAGAATAAAAAATAATAATAAATAAGGGTTTATCTCCCTTTTATAGTAATTGGCTTCCAAATTTAGGTCAAACAAGGATTTCCTATTTGAAACCATGTTCATGTGCTGCATACGGGTCAATTATTGATCTCTCCACCATACAAAATCATTCGTGCCTCGCCAAAATTACACTCTCCAGACGGTGCTACGTAATCCTACAAACATTACTACACCAACTATTGTTCCTTCATCGACTACTCGACATCATTGGAGCATCATCAAATCAGAATTCCTGGTAATGTCCGACAACTAAACTATTTGATTTATTTTGCTTACAACAATAAAATAAAAAATCACCATCTAGTGCTTACCACGAAACACATTATTGTTCTGCGCTAAGCAGAGAACTTAATGTTTGATGGTGAGTTTTTTACAAGGGAGAAAACTGTAATATTCTCCTTTATAATGCTACTTTTCTCCTAGCTGCAAAAGCATGAAATAGATATACAATAATTTATGACAAACATCAGAATTACAAACATTATTTATATCTTACATTTCGCAAGAGAATTGAGAATGCATATTCAGCTCCTGGCTAAACCAGACCTATAGCTCTTTAGCATATATATGCACTAGAGAAATTTCAGAGCTTTGTGCAACAAAAACCTCGTTATTTCATGTGCATCCATGCAAACTACTTATGTAAAACAAAGCATATTGATTATACAAAATCACAAATATTCAGGATAAAGGAAACACCATATATGAATAAAATCGTTAATTAAATGCATACCATTTAATTGCAGAGTCACATCGAGCATAATTTTAAGATTGCAAACTTCCACGGCTGAATCTCTTGAAGGTGTTCTGTATGCACTGCACAAAAGTTAGGCATAAACGCCAACAATTCAATCTCACAAGACTGAGAAATCCCAAATAGACCATAGTCATGGAGATGTTATTAATTAATAAATAATAACATATAGGCAATAGCCCTGGCAACAACAAGTACGGGCTTTGATAATCCCTAGCCATGTCTCTAACATAAATGTGTCAAAATAATAAACGAGACAAAGTCGACCAAAAACAATAAAGTCAATCAAAACAACAAAGTCATGGAGCAACGGAGTCACGAAGGAGTACAAGGCGAAAGCAATGAAAAAAAGAGGGACGTGGCTGGCTGCAGCGCTAGCGCCTGCCCTGGTGTTGTTGCCGCGCCAATTGCACCCTCTCTGCACTCCCATGCCGCCATGTTCCACGCTCCGTGTTGCCGCGCCTTTGACCGCGCTGCTGCCGTGCCACTGTTGTGCTGCTGCCGCGCCATTTCCATGCCTTGTTGCCCCCAGTTCCACGCTTTGCTGCTGATGACATGCATTATTTGCTCAAGCTAGCACCATGCTCAAGCTAGCACCATTATTCGCTTGAGATAGCACTAATATTTAAGTCATTACTGTGGCAAAATAGACATAAAAAGTCTACCAGAAACATTATTTTACTACAAGGCTCATGGTTTTGAAGCTATGACCCCACTAACTCTTACGAGACATCAAATCATATTACAACGGGGAATAAAACATGGGGTTTTGGTCTGGTGGTTTACATCAACATGGGTGTAGCACTACCCCATGAAAAGGAAGTTATGGAGTGAGTGGTAAGTTGGAGCGATTGTAGAGATAGTGGAGTAATAATCTGGAAGATTCCAGAAACTTCCCAGGACGAGGTGGACAGTTATTCCCCTAATTACCACTACTCTACAAGGAAAGTGTGTGGTCTCAAGGGTTATAAATAGTTTGCTTAGGCAATTCCAAAGACAGAATACCACGAGAACAACAAGAAATAAGCCACAGACGAAGAAGAGATAGAAAATCATTCTCAAACTATGCTATTTTTCCACCACGGCATACAAATCTACACAAACAATTCCTTCAACTTCCTTTGGTACCCTTCTCTAAGATCAACCAATCTCATCTCTTTATAACCGAAGCAGAACAAATACAAATATCCTACTTATTTGGATTTTTTTTGTACGATGTTGATCCTCAAACCTAAAAAGTACTTCAACAGTACATTGTTTTTCCTAGGAGAAATTTTTATGTACAAACAATTTGTTTTAGAGAGATCGAAGGGACATTATGATCAAGGAACTGAGTTTCTCAAAGGATAAGGGAGAGGCGTTGACGAGTAAACCTCGAAGGGATGCTCCAGATTTTGTTTGGACCTCGTGAGTAAACTGCAATAAATCTTCTCTTTTAAGGGTAATCTTTATTAACAGTGAACGCAACATGGTATCAGATAAGTTACCTAAGAACGCACGAGCTCGAAGGAAAGCTTCTCTGCCATTGATACCCATCGTCGTTTTTATTTTTTATATTCTTTGTTATCTAAGAGCCTAAGAGACAACAACCTGTTATTCAAATAGACATACATTACATTTTTTAACTTTTCTTTTTCTTAGTCATTATTTTATGTATCATTTCTCACCTGATTCTCCTGCTGATGAGCATTTTTCGTTGTTCGTAAAAAACTTGAGCACAAAGTCATTAACCTGCAAATGCTTGTGTTGGTATTTTGTTTATGTGTACAATTCTTGTGAGAAGGTTTTTCTCCCCCTGCCATGGTCAAAGCTAAATTCGTCAGGTCTAAGGATCGAATCCTACGCCTTTCTTTTTCTCACTAATTGGTAAATCAACGAGATAAGTCAAGTTGACCCAGTAAAACTAAAGATAAGAGTTAAAATAAAACAAACACTTAGGATTCCGCTTTCAGAGGAGAGAGAGAGAAAGCAGAAAACCAAAGAAGAAACAATGGTGAACGAGAAACGAAAAGTACCAAATCAAAGATACGAGCTTCGCAGAAACAAAAACAAACTGGAGATAAAGAAGATTCAGCCGCTGCTACAGTAAAGAAAGGTACCATGATATTATATTTATTTCCATGATTTCTGTTTTAATTTAATGGATTACAAACTTAATTTCTTACTATATTTGTAATGCTTATAACGCAATAGGTTTGTTTATAGGTATGCATGTATGATTTCATCCATGATTTTGTATGAATCAATATCAATGTCTATCTAAAAAGTTCAATTTGATATTTCTGTTTCAATTTCATCAATTTGATTTCTTAGATCTGCTTCTTCTTCTTTTTTTCTTGATTATTGATCTGGTTTTAGATCAAATTTTTCATTTTACTTTCTTCAACACTGTTATGGCGACAATAAGTAGCACTGTAAATCATCAAAATTGCTGCTAATGGTAGAGTTGGTTCTAGTTCATTCTGAATTTGGGATAAAGGGAAAATTAAGGTTCATGTTTAAAGTACAATTGGGCATTTAGGTATTCAATATACTTCTTTGGAGAATCTTGTTCGTTTTGGAGGTTCTTTGCTGCAAGAATTCTTCATCTCGGATAAGTGACAATTTTCTCTCTATGGTCCTTTGTTTTTTTCTTAGTATAGTTTCTTACTCATATTTAAGAAATAATGAAACTTTTGTTTTTGAATTTACTCATCATATTCAAACCAAAAATAGTATTATTCTTGTTAAACAAACCTACAGAAAAAAATTCAACTTCACATGTGACCTTGAGTTCTGTTCATTTTTTGTTGTTGTGTTCAAGAAAGAGATTTCTCATATGCTTCAGTGCATTTAACCAATTTGGTCTTTGATTTCCACTAACAACTTCAAACAACTCGTGATTGTCAGTTGTGAATCTGTTGTTGTTACATCTGAAGTTGCTTGATCAGAACTAGTGTGTAAAGAAAAAGTACTACCGTACTATTTACATGATTACAAGGTAATTTTTCAGTAGTTCTGTATTGCTTGATGTCCGAAATTTTGCGCACGAAATGTTATTATACATATTTTGATTTGTGCTTCTTTCGTTTTTTGTAGTCAAGCCAAATACTGGATACAGGGGAAGAAACGAAAACAACGTGAAGATGAAGAAGATTCAACCGCTACTACAGTAAAGAAAGGTACTATTATACCATATCCATTTCTATGATTTTTTTTTCAATTTACTGGATTACAAACTTAGTTTTTTACTAGATTTCTAATGCTTATTGCGCAATAGGTTTGTTTATAGGTATGCATGTATGATTTCATCCATGATTTTGTATGAATCTGGGTATCGCTTGATCAGAACAAGCGTGTAGAGAAAAAGTACATAATTACAAGTTAATGTTTTACTAGTTCTGTATTGCTTGATGTCCAAAAGTGTGTGCACAACACGTATGAAACATATTTTGATTTTTGGTTCTCTTGTGTTTCGTAGTCAAATTAAATTCAACACCGAAAAAACAAAGTTATAGATGCACTTTTAATGGCTTATATCACTTTGTGAATACTCATTTTGAGAAGGATAAAGAAATCAGAAAGAAAGACAAAAATAAAGTGTGGTTCACTGAGTTGCGGTTAGAGAAGCTTATGGATTGCCCATTTTGGAATGTACTAAAAAAAATTATTTATGGAGAAACCAAGAAAGAACATTGGTGGAGGACTAATGATGCCATAATGAAAATAGTGACTAAGTACATCTTTGATACCGACGAAGAACATGTCTTTGTTTTTCACGATTCAAAGAACAATCCTGTGGTTGTAGAAAGCACACCTGAAAAATTAGCTTGTGTTTTTGAATTGAAAATTCTGTACTCAGAAATTGATATAGGTAGAGAATAAAAAGGCCTTCTGAAAAATTATGTGATCCAGTGATAAAAAGGATGCAAGCTTTGATACCAGTTAAGGAAGATAGAAGTCAGATGCAGAAAGCGTATATAGAGAAATTCATTCTAGCAATAATGGGAGGAGAAGAAAAAACTGAAAGAGATGCAGAAGATTTGGTAAAATTATTTACTCTTTACTTGTGTGTAACAATGCTCTTCACCCAACCAAATGGGAGTTGAGTCGAACATATTTGAAGGATACTTTATGACATTGCACAAAATGAATAGAACTAGCTGGATAGATCTTATCCACTCTTATCTCATGCAAAGCATTAGAGATCATATCAAGACACCCGGGTCTGTTTCTGGTTGTGTGATCTATTTGCTGGTAAGTTTGCTCAACCTTATGCAGTCCTTTATATTACTTTAAATAAAGCCAGAAAAATTCTAACTCAAAATGTTTCTTATGCAGTATTTGTTTGCTAAACACAATAATATTATGAGACCAGACCACACTGGATTGCCAAGGATGGTGAAGTGGATGATTGCGAAAATTAGTACTACAATTGAAAATGATGTGGGTGGAGCAATGAATCAGGTATGTATAACAGTTGTATCACATGATTCTCCTAAAGATTTTGTTACAGTGAAACTATTATAAAATGCGCACCAGTAGGAGCACTAGTTATAGTTGACGTGATTTAGTCGCAAAAATATATGCTCAAGCTTTTGCACATGATTATTCGTAAAATTATTTTCCATTATATTGTTGAAAAATTTGTACACAGTGTACAGGTGTTGGGTGTTTCTTATTTGGCCAAGTTTTTTTAATGTGCAGATGTCACGGACATTGGTAACACCTTACCTAGATGGAGAGCAAAAAAGCATACTGGATTGGTAGGACGGTTATGTTGAAATACTCAATAAGTATACACAGCTAGTTAATTTCATTGAAGAAGAAGAAAAAGATCACCTGTAAAACATGAAGGACAAAGATAAGCCAGGGTCAGACTTGCATAATGAGTCCGCACAGATATTGGAAAAAAAATTGACTTCAAAAGAAAATTGGCAAGTACGGAGAAGCAAAAAGAAGTTGTTGCTGGTTCAGTATTTAAAGAACAATGTGATCTTCACAGAGGAGAACAAAGTGGTCTTCTCAACGTTGATGCAAATGAGAAAGAAGAGAATGAGGAATCTGAACCTGAAACTGGTGGTGGTTTAGTGCAAAAAAAAGTTGGTAGTGATTATGATTTAGATTTTGACTTCGGTGAGATTGTAGATATTGGGATTAAGTCGGTAATGGATGTACGAGAACAGGATTTACCATCCAAAGTAGATACATTCACACACGGAAAAGAAAATAAAGAATCAGAAACGAAAGTTGCAGAAATGATTATGAATTGTCCAATGAGAAAATCCAGGAAGATGAATCTCAGAAGACACTAGAAAAGAAGAAAACAAGGTTAGCCACTTGCCTAGATGGTATAGAGGTTAATAGTACATTTTGTGTAACTGGTGGAGTTCGCTTTTGCTTTTGAACAGGATTTCACTATTAGCTGTAACTGTTTTACTTATTGTACTTTTTGAAGGCGGGTTTCATTGAATCGGAGATGGTACAACTTCTAGGGTCTTCATTTGTTGATCATCAAAAATGTGCATACTAGGCAGCATAGTTACTAACATTTTATGTTTAATTTCTTTTAGCAATAGTTCAATTTTGTACATTAAAGGATACGAGTCTGGCACAATGGTAGTGCATCTGACATCAAGTCAGAAGGTTGTGTGTTCGATTCATATCAGATTCCCCTTTTTTTTTTACCAGATTCCTCTATGACATCAAGTAGCACTACTGGTCAGATTATAATTTGGGGAATCAAGTCAGGTTTTGTTAAATAATCAAGTTGTCGCACCAGATTCCTCTATGACATCAAGTAGCACTACTGGTCAGATTATAATTTGGGGAATCAAGTCAGGTTTTGTTAAATAATCAAGTTGTCGCACTTCAAACTCTTAAGGGTAAAGAAATGATGACCTAATCTAGGAATTTTTGAATTTTTGTTTCAGCGAGATGTTTTTGAGTGCTAGGGTCGCATCGGTTCATAACATAAACCATAACGACTCTATCCAAGTTTAATATGTCGTCGTCATTGTCGACATTTATAACCTTAACGACTTCATTTGGGAATTTGGGAATTTTTTGATTTTTTCTTTTGTAAAACAATCTCATTGAAAATGAAGGTAAGCAGTGTCATCAACATGCTAAAACAGACGACCTTAGATGCAAAATTTTGGTTTTTCCTGGATGTTTTGGTGTACTAGGGTCGTATCGGTACATAACATAATCCATGACAACACATATCATCTATTATTTGGGAGTTCCGAAGTCGTCATTATCAATAACATAGACAATAACGACCCTGGATACAACTGTTAGCTACTAAGTATCATTGTTGGAGTCGTCAACTTGCTAAAATTTGACAATGACGACTTCAACTCTGGAAATAGTCTTCCAAATTAGGAGAGCAAGGTTCGCCAACCTGCTAGTTTTTTCCAAGACGACTCTGAATGTGACAATATTTTTGTTGACCCCTATTAATTTTTCAAGCCCCCAATTAAGCCAGGTTTTATAAGAGGGCAGAGAGACAAAGGGAAATTGTTTTTAACATTGTCAATTTGGAATCATTCATTTCGACAATTCGCACAAAGATTGTTCACATGTTTTCTCCGCAACATCACATTCTTATGTAGGCATTTTTCTTCTTGTGAACAATTCTTGTGTACATTCAGTCCCTACATATGGAATGGATCATGAATCACATATTTATTGCATTTCGACTAGTGGACTCCTACAAAAGTTATTTTTTAATTATTTTTTTAATTTTGAAGAATAACCAAGTTTTTGAGCCATTTAAAGTAAATTAAACAACAATCTGACATAGAACATCATGATTTTGTAAAAACCCTAGATCAAAAAGAAAACAATTACCCCCAATAAAAAATCCAGTAAAAATCAAAGAAGAAACAATGGTGAACAAGAAACAAAAAGTACCAGTAGCGAAGAAACGAAAACAAACTGAAGATGAAGAAGATTCAATTTAATGGATTACAAACTTAATTTTTTGGGGTCGCATCTGTTCATAGCATAATACATGACGCCAAAAACTGAGTGGCATATGCTTCATTGTCAGTATTATTAACTAGGACTTTGTTCTGCTTTTGCATCTCAATTGACAAAGGCACTCCCGACTTGATATATGCGGCCATCTTCTCAATTCACGCAAAGTGCTATGGGTTATTGTACAATCGTTCTTGGAAGTTCATTGACAATGTTTTAATATGCAACATATATCGTCATCCATACTAAACATTATGTAATGCGAGATTGATGTAATTTTATTGTCTTAAAAAAATTAATTTTTGTTTTATCTTTCCAAAAATGACAACTAATGTCTTCCAAATGCATATAAGGTCGTCATTGTACATACCCACATACCATGACTACCATAGATACAAAAAAATTGGGTTTCCTGGATGTTTTGGTACACTAGGGTTGCATCGGTTCATAGCATAATCCATGACGACATGTATTTGTTATTACTTGGGAGTTGGGGAATCGTCATGGTCGATAACATATACCATAACAACATTGGATGCATTGGTTAGCTTCTAAGTTTCAGAGTTGGAGTCGTCAACCTGCTACATTTTACCATGACGACTCTAGCTCTGAGAAATAATCTTCCAAATTGTGGGGTCGTCAACCTGCTATTGTTTTCCATGACGAGTCTGAATATGGGGAAAAAAATTACTAGTGAGAATATAAAGGTTATCATGGTCGATACATACACACCATGACGGCACCAACAAGGATTTAGACATACGAAGCCAGGTAAGCAGTGTCGTCAACGTGCTAAAACATACAATGACGACTCTAAAACCTGGAGAAAACATACAATATAAAATAAAAAGGTCGTCATGGAAAAAACATACAATGACGACTCTAAAACCTGGAGAAAACATGGAGTACATGATAGACAAAAAAAGTCGTCATGGTCGATAGTTTGTAACCATGACGGCCTTAGCTAGCAAATTTTTTGGTTTTTACTGGATGTTTTGATGTCGAGAGTCATATCAGTTCATTGCTAAGACCATGACGACTTCCCACTAGAATCACTCATTTCTTAAAACCCTAGGTTTTCACTTCTCCTCCTCCAAAACCTCCAAAATCCCCTCTTCCTCTCTACTCATAAAACATAAAAAAAAAATCTCTAATTTAAATCCTAACTATAATCTATATAACTAATCTTATCTAACTAATTAACTAAACTAATCATATATTATGACTAATCATACAAGGATAATTTATCCATTTAGAAAAATATACTATTGGATGACAATGTTTTGTCTTTTCCTACATCCCCTATTAATTTTTCAAGCCGCCAATTAAGCCAGGTTTTACAAAAAGGAGAGAGAGAGGGAAATTGTTTTTAACATTGTCAATTTTGAATCATTTATTTTGATAATTCACACAAAGATTGTTCACATGTTTTCTCCGCAACAACACATTCTTATGTAGGCATTTTTCTTCTTGTAAACAATTCTTGTGTACATTCATTCCCTACATATAGAATGGATCGTGAATCACATATTCACTGCATTTCGAATCAGTGCATGATAGATTCTTAATTTATACAATTATACCACCTTATTTATATTTTCTAGTCATTATTATTGTACTAAATTTACTATTTTATTGTTAATAGGTGGTTCGCATAAAATCCGAAGTTATTTAAACACGGTTAAAATAGATGTTAATTGTCGTTTACGTTGAAACACAACCCAAGTGTTGCTCACGGTCACATGTTGAGCAGGTGAACATGTGAAGCATTCACTGATAAATTACATATACATGGAATTGAAGTGGATGTTGCCTTCTATGATTTAGTGCTGGGTGGTGCGGTAACATAAAACAAGCACAGAAGAAATAATGAGATGGCTACTATCTAGGGAGCTATAGACAAGGTTAATTGATTGAGGTGGTTAGAGAAGAAGTATGTGCTAAATTTAAGAAGGTGGCGTGACTTCTTGGAGTAGGCTAATGATACTATTATGAAGTAGGGAACAGTTAGCTTTGTCTGCTAGGTATAGGCTCACGTGAAGAGAAGGTTGAGTTTGTTGGCTAAAAGAAGAAGAGCTAGGCTAGGCGTCATCTAGACCTAGGATATGGACCGAGTACACACGTGAAGGCTGTACGGTTTTGAAAAGAGACTTTCTTTTGTTCTCTGAGGAGCAACACAAGGAAATACATGAGTACACACGTGAAGGGGACAAGCCCATGTGGATGAGAGAATAGGTTTTCTCTAAACCTAGTATAAAAAGAAAGATAGCTTCGTCAGTTGAGGGAGGTTTTGGCAGTTCTTTTCCAGTTCTGTTGAAGGATAGACAGACTAGGTTTTTCTGAAGGGAGGAACGGCGGACGACTGTACAGGAAAATAAAGACAGTTGAGGAAGAGACAGAACCGTACAGGAGTTCCTGGAAAAAAAGAAGATAATCAGACATGCTATTGGGTTTAATCCTCTCTACTCTTCTCTCTAATTAGTTTATGGGTTTTAAGAAACCCAACTCTATGTTCTAATTAATTCGTAACTAGGGTTTAATGTTGAAACCACTTAAAGTTTAAGATCAATTAAATCGAATTATTTGATAAAGACTAATTTGATTTGAGTAGATTAATACCATGATTTTGTTTATTGATATAAATCTAAATTAGTTGTTGCTTCACCGGTTCTGTACAATACAGTAACTTATGCGCAGAATCAATAGGATAGCGAATATGTTTGTTTACTTATTTGATATTCCATGCTTGGGTTAAATCCTTGGATGGGGTATGCTTAGAAGAGCCATATATTATTTGTGAACTTATAATTAGTTTTGTATTATTTTCTCGCTAGCGCAATTTGATGGTGTATGCTTAGACCTAGAACTTTTGATGCATCATGCTTAGGGCTTCCCAGTGACATTTGCGATTCTAATACATATAATAGGTGACGTCGATAGAACGAACAATAAACGAATATTCATGAGTTATGTTTCACTTAAGTAATTAAATATAAATAGTGGTAGATACTGAAAATCCTGGTTACCGAATCTCCCATTTTAGTTATTTTATTAGTTTAGTTTGTTTCTGGTTAGTTGATTAGAGATATTGATTGCAGTATTTCCCCTCTCTCTGTGGGTTCGACCCGTACTTGCTGCTGTCTACTAGTTAGACGCCGTGCGTTTGCGGTTATTTATGTAGGGTAATCTAAAATCCCATCAGTGTACTCCTTCAATAGTTCTTATTTAAGTCTTTTTTTATTTGAGCATGTTAACCAAGTTTTTGAGCAATATAAAAGTAAATTGAACAACAATCCAACATAGAACATCATGATTTTGTAAAAACCCTAGATCAAAAAGAAAGCAACTACCCCCCCAATAAAAAATCTAGTAGAAAATAAAAAAAGAAACAATGGTGAACAAGAAACAAAAAGTACCGATAGCGAAGAAACAAAAAGAAACTGAAGATGAAGAAAATTCAATTAATGGATTACAAAGTTAATTTTTTGGGGTCGCATCTGTTCATAGCATAATCCATGACGCCACAAACCGAGTGGCAGAAGCTTCATTGTCAGTATTATCAGTTAGGTCTTTGTGCTCCTTTTGCTTCTTAATTGAAAGAGGCACTCCCGACTTGGTACATGCGGCAATCTTCTCAATTCACGCAAAGTGCTATGGGTTACTGTACAATCATGCTCAGAATTTCATTGACGAACTTTTAATGTGCAACATACATCGTCATCCGCACTAAACATTATGTAATGCGAGATTGATGTAATTTTATTGTCTTGAAGAAATTAATGTATGCTTTATCTTTCCTAAAATGACCAATAATGTCTTCCAAATGCATATAGAGTCGCCATTGAATATACCCACATACCATGACTACCATATCTACAAAAAATTGGGTTTCCTGGATGTTTTGGTGCACTAGGGTTGCATCGGTTCATAGCATAATCCATGAAGACATGTGTCTACCATTATTTTGGAGTTGGGGAGTCATCATGGTCAATAACATATACCATAACAGCACTGGATGCTTGGTTAGATGCTAAGTGTCGGAGTTGGATTCGTCAATCTGCTACATTTTACCATGACGACTCCATCTCTGGGAAATAATCTTTCAGATTGTGGGAGAAGGGGTCGTCAACCTGTTATTGTTTTCAATGACGACTCTGAATATGGGAAAAAAATTACTAGTGAGAATATAAAGGTCGTCATGGTCGATACATACACACCATGATGATACCAACAAGGATTTAGGCATAAACATTTCAAATTCTCCAAAATAACATTGTCTTAAAACCAATGTTACACACCTATTATAAGATTGTCTCCAAAATAACATTTTCTTAAAGAAAATTAAGTTGTCCCCTAAAAACGTAAATAAACACGAGTTCAAGTAAGTAATGTCTTAAAAAAAAAACAACTTCATCTCAACCACGACCACGACCACGACCCTTACTAGCTGATCTCCGACCTTTCTTTGATGCAGGTCCTTCACGTCCACCTTCGCCTACTTCATCATCGTCTTGGCCCTCTTCGCCATCAAAACCTTCTTGGATTACTTGGGTAGACGGTTTACGAGACCTCTTACTTGTACAAGCAAGATCTGCATATATTTTGCCCACAGCCTGGTTTTCAACGTGTGTCAAGTGGCCAATGTACTAACCTTGTTGGTCAAGCGTCAACGGTTCTCCCTTGGCCATCTAGCAACATAGTCCCTTGATCATAACCTTTACTCGATCCCTTTATTCACATTAAGGTTGCAATCGAGGTGAACATACTTATTTGCGTACATATTTAAGAAAAAAAAGAACAAAAAAGAAAAAAATACTTACGACAAGCTTTAGAATGCTAGAGTCAGTTCTGGTGTTGGGTGCCCTAGTAGAAGAAGTATAACCTTTGTTACTCTTGCGCCCGCGAGTATCTCTCTGTACCACATGTCCATGGGAAAACTTTTGGTACCATTCCAAGTAACTATCATTTTCCTCGTAGCCTTCCTTAACATGCTCCCAAAGAGAGTAGTCTACCTTGATATCATGCCTATCATCCTAGTGACTAGTCTCCGGTAGAGGTTTGTAAACCACCTCAACGCTAGAAGCGTCAGAACTGCATTCATCAAGATTAAGTCAGAATTTTTGTACATAATCCTCTTCACGTGGATCTTGAATATACCCAAGTTGGCGCATTACTCTCGACGGATCATACATTGACCATCCGGTAGGGTGAAATAAGGGTCATTGTTAAAAGAGACATCTTGCATTTTATTTGGTCCATTTCCCATATACGGATCAAACACTACATCTTTTGGGTGGCATGTTTTCTAATTTTTCCCTCATGAATAACAACATGGACTTATGATCCTTCTCTTGACCCCCAGTGAACGTGTATTTTATCCCTCTTGGTTGAGCACTGGTCCAAGCCGCGTTCACTTTGACGTGTTCGTTCTCTTTGAATAAGGAAGGAAAATGTTCGTAATCCACACCTATACATTCATAAAAATAATAAAACTAGTATTCATCAAACAAGAGATTTAAAAAGAATAATAATTTATTCAACAAATAAATATGATCACTTAAATTACCTAGAGTAGACATGTATTCTCGTTGGTTTGAGAAGTTCGTTCCCGGGATATTTTTTTTAGCTCTTCATTCACGTGTGCTTCGACGGCAGTGCCTCACGAATATTTACTCACATCTTCCAAAGGATGCAAGAGCTGGAGATAGTTGGCGCTGACCTTGTTTCCCGTGTTGTCCGAAAACACCAGAGACCCTAGCACATACATTAGATAACAGGCAGCCGCAACATGAACTTCAACCAGAGAGAGGATACCATGATCTCTTTCTTTCTTTAGTGTCCCGGAATATCTGTGCCTCAACCCCGCAAGATTGAACTCTCTCCTTCGGTACTTTGGCCGCATGACCAACATGTGGTTTGTCGCTTCTTCATCTCATACAAAAAACTCATTGGACAATTGATAAATTGTAGGCCAACAAAGTTGTCTATTGTAGTTATCTCCGGTGGATTTTCCTTCCACCTAGATCCCTAATATCTTTTCTGCATCGTGGGGAGTTAAAGCTATCTCGCCAAACGGGAATTGGAAGCAATCAACTTCAGGGTAAAACCTCTCAGTGAAGCAAGATATCCCGACCTTATCAAACGCAATGACAGAGTTTTAGACGGCAGAATACAAACCGGAGTTCTCGATTAACGCCCTAACTCTTGCACATTCTCCGTCTAGGGTCCACAACTCCATTTTTACGTATGAAAAGACGATTTGCATTTGTATGATCCTATAAAATAGGGAGAAAAAACACAATAAGAAAACAATCAATTACAACAACAAGTTAATTTAAAAGCAAAGTTCAAATTCTTACGATGTTTCATAGATGGTACGAGCCCACGAGACGGCATATGCAAATAGAACTTTGCCTCCATCCGTGGGTAATCCTCTAGCTTTTCCATTACGTTCAGCCCCTAGCAACAAAGTGGGTAGCGGGAACGTGCCTCGCGAGTAAGGATTTTGCGTTGCCTTTGTCCTAAAGTTGCACCTGCTGCTCTTCTTGCACGTCTTCCTCCATCTCGTCCTCATCATTATCATCATTACCACCATAATCACCACTATCGTGACCACCATCATTTCCACAAGAACCACTAGCACAACCAGAACCACCATATCCACCACCCCCAATATTGGTGTCATCAACTTCATCTTCCGTTTTTTTATTATCATGGTCTGAAGTGGCAGATGGAATAGAGGAGGCATAAGAAGAAGGGGAATCCTCTGGTTCGTTACCTTGTTGTTCATGTTTATAAATAACAAACGGTACCTCCTTCGAGTGTATTCCGCGGTACGGACCAACCGCCAAGAATTTCTGATTGCGGGGAGGATTTGAAGAAGGAGTTGGTAGATGTTTGCCTTTCCATTTCTTGTTCTTTTTAAACATGCTACAATTGAAAATTACTAAAAAAAAAAAAAACAGAACCAACATTAAGTTTAATGTCATCATGGTTTAGAGTAACAACCTGCGGACCCTAAATAGGCATGGTCTTCAGTAAAATAAACAACAGGGTCATCAGGGTTTAAGATAAAAACCGATGCGTCCCTAATACACACTGGCCTCAGTAAAAATAAGCAACCAGGATCGTCATAAACATGGAAAACCACTTGACAAGCGACCCTGATGACTCTTCGTCTTCAATGAAAAAAATCACTAGGGGTCGTCCTAGTCTTAAATCAAAGACCATGATGATTGTTCGTAATTTTAACATGGATATAAAAAGTCAGCATGGTATTTAATTTGGGACCCTAACGACCCTCTTTCTGAATTTACAACTTGACGGTTAAAGACCTAATTTTACACTAAAAACATACATACAAACAATCACAACAAGTATGGTAATGGGTTTTAGTTTAATTACTCTCTAATGGGGGCATTTCGTCGATTGATTATTCAAGATTTGATTCTTCGGTGTTTCTCGAATTCAACTTTCTTTTTAGTTTCGCTATGATTTTAGGGTTAATAACATCTCCTTGAAGATGCTTTGTAAAAACCATGTTTGTAGAAGAAGTAAATCGTCGATTAAATTTTTTGAATCGACGATTAGGACGATGAATTGACTTCGAAAAAAAATGGAAGAGAAAGGTCGTTAGGGAAGAAGAAGATGAGAGGTTTTTGTTTTTAGGTTTTGATTTTGAATAGAAAGGGGGCTAGTGGGTTTAAGTGGTTTTGGATTTTAGATTTACTCCCTCCGTACATATTTAGATGAAGGGGAAGGTGTTTTCACATAAATTAAGAAAAAAAAAAGAGACTATTTTTTTCCCAAAAATACCCTTAATTAATAATTATATTTCCTAATGTTCCTAGGAAATTGGTTCCTCAGAATTTGTTCCTCGAAGACCACCATCATTCCTCTGACTTGACCCAGAACCTACATTTTCTCCATTACAAAAGAGGAGAGAGACAGAGGGAAATTGTTTTTAACATTGTTAATTTTGATAATTTGCATGAAGATTATTCACATGTTTTCTCCACAACAACACTTTCTTATGTATGCTTTTTTCTTCTTGTGAATAATTCTTGTGTACATAGACAGTCCCTACATATGTAATGGATCGTGAGTCGAAGGTTCACTGCATTTCGAATCAGTGGATTCCATCGAAAGTTCTTTTTTAATTCTTTTTTTTAATTTTTAATAATAACCAAGTTTTTGAACGATATTTTTCATCAATTTAATTTCTTAAATCTGCTTCTGTTTTTTTTTTTTTGGTTTTTCTTGATTATTGATTTGGTTTTCGATCAATTTTTCATTTTTCTTTCTTCAACACTGTTATGGTTTTGTTAGAAACAACTTTTTGGATTAAGAAGAAAGCTTATTGTAATGTTATCATTGAAGGAGATTGTAAATATGTCATTGAAGTTGTAGCTTCAAGCGTATGTGAATGGATCAGATCAAACCATGACCATCATGTCAATTACCAAACCTGCATATAATGGTGTTTAGGTTCATCTAAGAAAATTGTCCATGACACCAAATTTTAAAACATAATTAAAACAAAACATATGACGGAGGAAAAGTATTGTTGTCTAGTTTCACAATTTACATCCCTTAGCATAATGACCTTCCTCATGGCAGTTCTTGCAGGTCCTTTTTTTCTTTGGTTTGCCAACTTTTTCAGCACTACAGAGAAATCGCTTTTTTCTCCGAAGACCTTTTTCTGTAGGGTCTGTTGTGTTTGGAGGCAACAATCTGATCCGAGCAACATCCTCTGGTACATCCTAGAGTTTTTGACTCAGGACAGGGTTTATCGCAGGAGCATACATTTTTCTCCAACTAGCTCTTGAATAGTACTCTCCACATAGCACATACATATTAGCATTTGTACGTTGTAATACTGCAAGGACGTGTGGACACGGAAAATGCTCGCAATTAAAGACCCCGTAAGTGTAAGACTTCTCCTTCAGTTGGACAATGTGGTGATCCATTTTAACTACCTCATCCACTTGGAATACATCATCATGAGATTTCGTGGCTCAAAAAATTCTCGCCAAGTCCCAACAAAATTTAATAATATTTCTAGCATAATCACTCAAATGATGGTTAGATTTCAAATCTAGGTCCCTACGCTCAGAGAACCATCCCATGAGCTATGACCGTATAAAATCTACCAAATGGGTGATGGGGAGAGTTCTAGCCTTCAAAAGTAGGGCATTACAACTCTTGTAGATGTTATGAGAGTAAAACGGTGTGATTTGGCATGAAATCCTATCCCAAAACCTTGATGAAACTTTCCGTACATAGGATAAAACCTCCTTATCGTTTTTGATTTCTGACATAGTCTTCCGATAATCATCATCAATGTACGCTTTCGTAGCTCTTATAAACGCCTCAGCAGCGGCGACTTTGTGGAACTTCTTTATGATATTCCCTGCATTGTGAAAAAATGACAATCAACCAAGTATTGAATATGACCACAATGTAATATGTAAACTGGGAAAAGCCCTATAACTATATTGTTTAAAACAGCTGAATTGAATTATATTCTCAGCATTGTGAAAGGTCAATGCTATATAAATTCAAAAATAAATAGGAGTTTTCTCGTGCTACATAGCTTAAGGGTTAAAGGAGATGAGTTTCTAACAAATGTAACTCGACCGTAAAGTGTTGTTGCTATAACAATCCATCCTTCTCCTCCAAAAGGAGATTTTAGTAAATAACCAAATATAACACTTGTGCTAATGGTTAGTAATTATACCTTTAAGATGGTATGCACAGTACACTTGACATACCCAGGGAAACACTTTTGAAACCAATTCTTCGATGCTTTGCGATCAGTCTGAACACACAACTAGATCCTTTTTTGATGAATATTCGGGACCAAGCGCATCGAATAACTTTTGCATGAACCATTCACAAGAATCACCGTTCTCAGAATCAACAATGGCAAACACAAGAGGGTACATTTTTTCATTGACATCATACCCAATTGTTAAAAGTAGAAGTCCTCTGCGTGGCCCAGTGGGATGCATACCATCCACAAAAAAATACGGGTCTACACGAAGTTTTGAATCCATATATACATACCCCGTAATAAATCTAACTATCTACTCATTTTAATTTTAACAATTGAAAAAGTTCATTAAAAAAGATTTCCAAAAAAAATACCGCTCACATACCAATGAATGGAACACAAAATACCTTAGCTACATTTTGTCAATAGCTAGTAGTGACACCACTGAACCAAAGGCTCATTCGTCGCCGAGATTGAGCGATGACGTTTTGTTTGATTGATGGATCAGAAAATGTAATAGAGACGAGGGGGTGCTAGTAGAAGAAAACAAATACTTTTGCTTGCGGCAGACACACGCATCATTTTAATTAATCTAAGCCATACTTAGCTGGATCCCACAGCCTTTGACAAGATAACAAATTTTCGTTACTAAAATTACTGGATCCAGTGAATTTGATAGATAGTGGATCAGTGGCACCCCATACAAGGAGGCGTTGGTAAGGGGGTTTTTGACTTAAATTCAAAAGACAGGAAATCTAAAATGCAAGTTAGAGAAAGACAGGTAAACTACTTTCATAATGAAAAACCAAGCTAGTTTATTGAGGGGTTCATGTCACATAATAAATAATAAAAAAAGTATCATTTGCATCGGCCGTTATTATTCCTGGATTGTGTATTTTAAGCATGTGACTGTAACCCACCAGGTATTAGTAAGATGAATTAAGAGAACCTCTAACCACTTCAGTTCCCACTTACAACCAGCGTAAGCTTGCCTGTAAGAGATGTCGATACTATAATCTCTCATCATGTCTTCAATCAGTTTCCTGGGTGAATACGCACAGTCACACTTGGCAAATTCCTCCCTGAAGAGTATGGTCATTTGACGAGCCATCGTTTTTTTCCTGACGAGGGGGTTCATGTTGGTCTCTTTACAAAAATTGTGTGGAGCTGCGACTTTAGTGATTTCCCACCATCTAAGAGAAGGCATCCTTTTTGCAGTCACAGCCCACCTGCATTCCTTATTGATATCCTTACATATGAAACGTATAGAATTTGGATGACTTAATGTAGTCTTGGTCTCAAAATATTCTAGTATTCTGACCATCCCAACAGCCAGTTTCAATTGGTCCTTGTCTTAGAATCTTTGACCCTGACACAGCTCATACCACTTCAATTCCTTGTAGCGTTCGGGAGGTGAAGAATCCCTCATAGGTTTTGGAGTTGACGGAACATTATGTAGGTGGGGTGACTCAATGGGAGATGGTCGCTCCCAAGTTACTCCAAGGGATATCCTATCTTTGGGAACATATTCAGTATCTGAAATAGATCAACATAATAGAGATTAGTGTGACTGTTTTGTAATGACAAAACTACACCACTAAATTAACTAACAGTTAAAAACATGCAGGTATTGCCGTATTGGAAGCATAACTACAATGTTGATATATTCGCAGTGTAACACTAATACACTGACTGTAACAATATATACACACATTACTAGCTATTCCCAGGTTGTGTGAGCAACATAACATAGTTACGAGTGTTCTTTACAAGAAAATTACAGTAAGATCCATAGGCTGGGATACAGAGATTTGGAAATGATAACAATTTAACAATTAGAGGGAGTGATAAAATTATTACCAGTTCCAGCTCCGTTGAGGTTGTACCGCACAATGCTGGAGTTTTCAGCCACGGAGGAACTCAATCCGTTATTGCTGGCAGGGTTTAATGGGATTGTAGGTGTATGAGTATTTTGACACACATTACTAACAATACTGGTAGTGGGAGTTGTGGGAGCACGATATATTTTTACTTTCTGAGATGCTATTATGAAAAGAGCTGGAACTCTGCATGCTTCTTCAACATAAGTGTTCAAGGTTTCTTCTCCGGCAATCAATATCCGTCGTCTACACCCTGTAATTTCAACCAATACCAGACCGTAGACTTCGAAATCAGGTCCCTGTTCAAAACCATGTAAATCCACTACTTTCTTCTTTATATCCTCTAGAGTAATTATTCCCTGGAAAACCAGATATTATAAATGAACCCCGGTATATGTATCGTTATCATGTTTCCTTTCCCAATCACCATTGTAGTGAACATGGATTTTGGTATCAGGCATTGTACAAAAACACCTGCAACTAAAACATAGAAAAAATCATGACAACCCTTACAATATCTGAATATACAGTAGAAAAGTGCAAATTGCACCCAAGGAACGCAAATTCAATGAATTGGTCTTCCTAATGGTAGAGTTCTTTATAACACTAAAAACATAAATTTTTGCATTCTTCTTTTTTCCAGGTGCCACTCAAACTTATTAGGCCAAATAACTCTCAGGAGTCAGCTAGATAGATCCTAGCAAATCATAATGTATCAGATTGGATACTCAACTCAGGACTGTATTTGAGACGGCCATTATATTCAACCAGCTATTGCTTATATGGTTATCAACTTACAAATTACAACCTATATTGGTTATTTGAAATTCAAACACATTTTTCCCTTGTCAGTTACACAGTATGAGAGCAGTATCCCAGTATGTACAAAAGGCTAGCTTGTTCTAAAATTGATTTTAACGACGGGAACTCAAGACAAATACAGAACATAGGGGAGCAGTACCCAGTATGAAAGAAAGGGTCAACTTACAAAGACATTGGAGATGGATATAGATGGCTCTATCTAGAACATATGAGAGTAGTACCCCAATAAGGGCCTCTATTGAATAAGTAGATATGGTTTCAATAACTACTTCAATAGTAATTCCAAGAAAAGGGTGCAATAATAAGTTCAATTTAACATTATCATCATTTGTAATTCCAAGAAAAGGGTGCTGAATAACTACTTCAAATCAAAATTTCTATCCAATTTAAGGGTTCAGGGTCCAATTTAATATCCCTCGAGAGGAAATTAAATTTCTAGGATTTTTTATAACCAAGAGTTTTTGATAACTGAGATTACTTCTACCGTTACAAGAAAAGGGTGTTGAATAACTACTTCAAATCAAGAAAAGGGTGTTGAATAACTACTTCAAATCAAAATTTCTATCCAATTTAACATTATCATCATATGTTAAAGCAAAATAAATATCTACAAAATATCACAATCAACTGGATCATAACCTAACAGGACTTATTTTCGATCTATATGGCAAACCCTAATTTTCAATCAGAACTTATTTTCAATCAGATACATAAACATAAAAAAATTAGAACCCTAATTTTCAATCTATAAAATGCGTAAAAAGATTAGAAATCAAATTTCTAGGGTTTACAAAATCAAACATAATTTTGATTTTTGAAGAACGGATTTTTCATACCTGATATGTAGAACTTATATATGAGTTTCACTCTAGAAAAAAAAAAGAGGAATAATAAGAAAGATAAGAAGACCAGGAATAGGAAGCAGAAGAAGATGGGTGTGGTGTGCTTTGTGGAAGAAGAAAAATTTGAAAGATGAAGTTCAAGAAATAGTAGTGAAAGAGTGAGATAAATCAAAGATCATTTGGATATTGAGGCCGATTAGTATTAGTAATAATCATAGGTCACTAATCATCTTGTAATTTTTAATAATTCTTTTATAATCCCGTATAATTTTTGTATACTCTTGATGTTAAGACATCAGAAATATGGATGTCTAGATTAGACAACATAATACACAATATCTATATTATATAATTATATCTAGATTTCCGATGTCTATATTATGCATATCTAGACATCCACGTGGCACAGTAAATAAATGATGAGGTAATAGTTAAAAATAAACTTGCTATAACAATAAAAAATATTCAGATAATAATAATAAAATCGGATGTCTAGTACGGATAGGACAAAACGTGGAATAAAATGAAAAATTGCGGACATCCACGTGACACATTAAATAAATAACGGGGATAACAGTTAAAAATAAATTTGTTATAATAATAAGAAAACATTCAAATAATAATAAAAGAATCGGATATTTAATACGGATAGGATAAAACACAGAATAAAATGAAAAGTTAGGAATATACATGTCCAAATACCGAAATACATACTACATTAGAAAGATTTTTGGAAATCTTCCATTTTCGGATGATTTTCGCGGATCAATGCTACTTTCAGTAAAGGTCCCAGTTTCACACTAAAAAAAATAATTTATTTAAGCTAAGTTGCCACCAAGTTTAAGAAACGAGCATGGCGACAGTCTATAACAGATCATAATAATATGTTTTTACCAAGCATCTACAACATGTGTACATGACTCATGGAGTCATGGTGAGACTTCATTAATGATTGAGTGTAGTTGATTTCTATTAAAACAGTATACTGAGTTTTAAAGATTTAAACTGAGATGTTGTGTGGACATTTAATTAAAGATATAATTGAAAAAATATTCTAAAAATATATACTCCGTCGAAAAAATATCCTGTAAAAAAAAATTATGGGAAAATGTCCTATCGTTATATTTTTCATCCAAGTAGCGTTAAATGGTCAAACAGTGCATACTTGATCTAATATATGTGTGGGCCTTAAGACGGTTACCCTTTAGCCGTCCAAATCTAACCCTAGGACACGTGACGAAATCCAAAAATAAGGATAATCTCGTCTTAAAACCCACACGTATATAAGATTAAGTGTGCATTGTTTGACCATTTAACGCTACTTGGATGAAAAATATAACGATAGAGTATTTTCCCATAAAAAAAGTTTACGGGACATTTTCCCAACTGGATATACATTTTTTAGGTATTTTTTCAATTATCCCTTAATTAAATTTTGATGTATGCCATGTAATGCTACCACATATTCAGATTTGATTACTTATGATGCATTTAACAACAAAAATTAGGAGATTGACATATTATGTGTTACTTACCTCAAAGAGTTCAGGTTTGATATATTAGCAAGCAAGTGTAATTAGAGTGATCATGCCTTCAAAAGAAAGCTAACATAAATAAACAATCCAGTTCATTTTTTGCAAACACGAATCAGGAGGAATTTGCATTCATTTTAAGCTTTGCACCAAATATTACTTTAAGGATGACTATGCTCATGCTATGTCATCGTGCCACTGGCAGTTCACATTATATACCTGAAATCAATTTGCTACTTATGGAAACGAAAAAAGATTTTTATTTATGGATGACTATATGCATCAGGTATTTGCAAATAACTTATGGATTAAATAATTTCATTTGAAATGTGCGAGGCTGGCTACAAACCACACACAACGACTAATAGCTTCATAATTCAGGTAAGGTAAGTGATCCCAATCAATGCCCCTCGAGGTGGGAGAAAATAATTTAATCGACAATCGAAAAGATGGTAAGTGCAAAGATTATCAAGCAACCATTCTGTTTTACCAAAATGTCTTGTTAAGCGACAATGCATATCAAAAGAACTTTAAACGTTGCATTGCCGCTTATTAAACAAAGTACGAAATGAAAAAGCGTGACATGGTGGTGAATGATGGACTTAAAATTAGAGCATGAATATTACAGCTTGATTAAGAACTAGTCTAGGAAGATGAGATGCAGCTAAAGGCACACTTGAACTATTCATAATAGCAAGAAAAGTTTAGAGAAATCGAAGGTATTAAGTTTAGAGATTATTCCCCTTTTTGTGTTGTTCGTGATTTTTGAGTTAACTGATTTGAGATGGTCTGGAATAATATGGATTGGTCGTCTCCAACGAGCAGATTGATCCGATCTGTGATGTGATTTCATTTTAGAGCACCGAACATTGGTTATTTTCTTCCAATCCAGGTCCTGAGATACACAACAACCTAGATGTGATATTATGTCTTGGTTTATCCAAATTACGCTACGGATATACACCATTTTTTATCTGTCTTTTCTGGTTGTGTTTCTCATAAAGAAGGAAACAGAGACTGGGTAGTTGTGTTTCTCATAAAGAAGGAAACAGAGACTGGGTAGTAGCTGCTCCTTGATACATATTATAATTCTTGTTTATGTTCTGATGTCTTGACTTTTCTTATCTGTCTTTTCTGGTTGTGTTTCTCATAAAGAAGGAAACAGAGACTGGGTAGTAGCTGCTCCTTGATACATATTATAATTCTTGTTTATGTTCTGATGTCTTGACTTTGAACGCGAATTAATTAAAGGCCCTATAGATAGCCTTCATCTCTGTGGCAGCAAAAAGCAATGAGATCTGGGTGGAGAAAGTAGATTCTTTTTTGTAGCAGCACCTGACGACATCGAGTTGCGGCGCGGGATGACATTTTGTCTTTTGCTTTACTCCTTTATTCTGAGAACAACCTCGAAGATCACTAATCCGAGCATGAGCAGACAGGTTTGTATAGAGAAACAAAAATTATTTGTGATTTTATTCCAAGAAGATAGTGACTATGGTCTGCCATATTGAACTCGAGTTGGGGGTTTGAGTTGCACAGTTGAAGCATGCGCAATTGGAGACGTTGTATTCTCAAAGATGTATCTACGTTATATGTGACCTTATGTTGCAACTAGATTCACAATGAGTACTTCTGAAGATACCGGAGACGCCCTTATAGACCACGACTTTGAATGAAAGTGCGTGTATATACGATGACTCTTTGGATGACCTTATTGTTGCGAAAAATCTTTTTTCCTTAGTCGGCGCGTCAAAAGATGTTGGTGCAAAAATATTTACCCAACACTTCGAAATACGCGTAGATGAGATTAAATCTTTGTTGTTGATCTAATTCTTTCAGTAATTGTTAATGAAAATTGAGAATGATGTCGAAAAGGTGGCGGTATTCGTAAAGACATTCCAATGCTAAAGTCAGAGAGAACTCTATGAAGGTGAATTGAGGAGAAAAGAAATAGCATTTGTGTACCTTTTGAGTTGAATTTTAACCTCTATCTATAGACAAAAATCAAATCTAGTTATAGTTATCCCAAATAACCATCTATATTTGTACTCATCTAAAATAACCACTTTGTATTTATCCCCTTAATATTTTTATCCGGGTAGATCTTTCTCTATCTTGCCAATATATGTATTTATCCCAGAATGACATACAAAATAATCCAAAATAAGTCATTGGGCTTCAACAATAAGCCATTTGGCTTCTAAAATAAGCTACAATAAACAAGTGGGCTTCCACAATGAGTCATTGGGCTTCAATAATAAACCATTGGGCTTCCATAATAAGACAGATTGAGCTTCCATAGTCAACAATAAGCTTGGTTAAGCTTCCAGAATAAGCAAGTGAGCTTCAACAATAAGCCATTGGACTTCCTTAATAAGCTAGATTGAGCTTCCAAGTGGGTTTCAACAATAAACCACTAGGCTTACTTAATAAACCAGATTGAGCCTTACCAATAAGCAAGTGGGCTTCAACAATAAACCATTAGGCTTCCTTAATAAGCCAAATTGAGTTTCAACCATAAGCGAATGGGTTTCCTTAGAAATCAGGTTGGCCTTCTACAATAACCCAAGCAGGGCTTCTTTAATAAGCCATATTTCATAGTTATAAGACAGCCTGCACGTGCAGCATTTAATGAGGATACGAACAAGAGTTGTGCAGCGAGAAGAAGTAAGTCGGGCAATCCGCATGGGAAATACTATTTGCAGTCAATTGAATATGAAATGAGCAGCCTTCTCACACGAGAAATGATGGGCCAAAAGGCTAGGTGTGATCTACTTTACCCAGTATAATAAGCTACACATGACATTACCTGCGCCGCCAATCATCCATCACATATATAAAACTGTCACCCACTAGACACTTAGAGGTAGATGTGCAAACTTTTTTTTCAGCTCAATCATTATTAGTCTCCTATACTTTGTGCACCTATGCAAGTATTTTAAAAACATTGTTTCTAGGGACAACAATAAATTACATTATATTAAAGTTGAAATGGACGTGTACATTTATATACATAAAGTTCTCAACTCACTGCAGAATGATTATGCAGATATTGAATTCAGAAGTAATATAATGCTAGCTTCGTATCATCAATTTTAGCTAATCAACAAAAGATGCTGCACGTTTTACTCAACTGCATATATCTAGGCAGATTGTAGTGTTTCTTTTTTCTTTTTTCAAAATTACCGGTATTTCATTGTGCATGGTAATATATATGGCTGGCTTTCGATCTCTGATTTTTGCCAAGTCTGATCATATGACTACGGTTTTACATTCAACAAGAAATCATCCTCCGGATGAACAATGATCCCATGAAAACAATTACAGATGCACCAGAGAACTACCCTTCTATCATCTTTTGTCACGTTTTTAGAAACTTCCGACGAATGGCATGTTTTTTTTGCTCTTACCCATAACCTGGGACTGAATTGCTTCCTCCTGCCATGTAGTAATTCGCAGTTAGAAGGACTGAAAGCAGATAAATTTCTCCAAATCTTGAATGCAAGAGCTGAACATGGCTTGGAACTTTTTACAGTCATAAATCCACTTTAGTTGCTCATTTGGCAATGAAAGCCAAGCTGCCAAGCTTCCTGGTGATACTACAACTAGGAGCTGCTCACAGTAGGTAACCGCGGGTAAGTATAGCCGTACTAAGCATTACAAGCCCAATCTTAGAGTTGCAAAGCAAGAACTGGTAATTGGGAGTCATGTAGAACGCCAGACGACAGCCTTACGGGAGACCCAGAGGATGGAAAACCAATGTTCAGGTCTGGTGGAAGAGTATCTTGTTTGTTATCTGTCTGTGTTTGTGGGACAGGACCTTGCCGAGATTGCACCTGAAATTTTGAATCCGTCATCCTTAGCTGTGGGGATAACACGGGTCTGTTGTTGTCCCCAATGTGCATAGCTTGCGGAAGAAATGCCTGAGGAAACCTATTCTTATCTGTCTGCAATTGAAATCCCCCTGAAGCAGCAGATTCAAAGTGAACCTGTGGATCAGATTGGCGTTCCCTTGATGGTTTGGCGTTTCCTAGGGTCATCCATGCCTGAGGAGGGGCTGCAACCGGAACAGAATCATCTCTTCTTGATTGTATAACCTCAGCCATAGAATGGTTTGAGGAATTCTGCTGGTTATGTGTCTTATTTGCCATCATTCTCAGCATCTGAACTGGGTCACTTAAGCCTTGTTCATGATTTCCATGAGGAAATGAAGTAGGTAGTCTAACCTGTTTGGGAACAATATCAGAGGAAAAACTAGTCGCTCTATGACTACTTGCATAGCTGTTCACAGCATTGCCATTAGGCAATCCTCCAACAACAAACCCATTACTTTGTGGATGACTGAAAGATGCAGATTGTGAAAGAATCATGTTCCTTGAATCCATCTCCTGCAATCTTGGAATTGTCATATGCGAGTTGTTTACAGGCTTCTCTCGTGAACCAACATTCATATGGTCCTTTCTGAATGAAGAAGAGGAGTGCATATCAACTTGCTTTAACACATTGTTTTCTGGTTTAACATAACTTGACACATGAGGATTTTGCTGCTGACCTATGGCATTAACCACAGATTTGGGACTGGAAACACCAACTAGACCTGAATTCAACCCGTTTGACATAGGATAACCAAAGTGCATCTCCCTTGGAAATTCCTCTGATATACTCACAGATGACACCCTTGGCAAATTTATGGTTTCACGGCGAGTAATGTTTCGTTCAGCCTTTAAACTTTCCTCTACAATCTGGTCATCTTTTCTTATGTCCTCTGTCTTCTGTGAATTTATAGGAAGCTCTTTCAGCTTACTGTTTTCAAGAACTAATATAGAGGTTGGTAGGGGTTCATATTCTCCAACCCAACCTCGTCCAAATCTAAAATCCCCTGGCAACACTTGCTCAATTCTTTGGGAAGCAACTTTCCAAGCAGCAGGTCCTAGAGTTGCAGCAAAACGAGCCAAACTTCTTGCATATGAGTGATCTGTATGAAGTCCAACCTAATTCAAAAAAATTGAAACTCAGTACAGTATTCAAGGAATGTAGGATTTAAAATTTAAGTTTTGGTTACTTACTGCAACCAGCTGGTTGGTGTCGCCCTCAAAAATTGTAAACATCGAGTCCTCGTTCACCAAATGTTGACTGGTGATACCGTGGGTCACACGTCGATCATCATCCAACACAATAGGTTTCTTTCCAAATTTAGACTGCAATCCCTTGCCTATACAGATAAAGCAAATGTAGTAGGTACAAAAAAATTGATGAGAGCTTGAGATAAATTTTTGACAATAACATCGAGTGTACATCGAGGATCAAGAAAAACAATAGAGCTTCAGTGGTCATCCTAACCTGCACTGGTTGAGTGATGTTCAGCAAAATTCAAGACTGCCATGTGATAAAAATAACGGATTTACAACTACAAGTCACATGAAACATCATATAAATCAAGTGACAACCTCATCTATATACTGCATGGGTTTTCTTTATATGTGAGCGTGTATGTGTGTGAGAGAGGAAAATTATCATACCTGAAACTTGTTCCTCAGCCTTTTCAGATTTATGTTCAGGAAGAAAAGAGTTTCGATCTCCAAAACCAATATAATTGCCAGGCATCCCATAACTGCCAACATGTGTTGTGTTTGACTGATTAACAAGATTGGCCCTAGTGGTAAGAGTTGCCCCTGAGGAGAAATCGGAGCCAACATGTTCCTGTACTACTTTGGATGCTGTCTTCTTTGTCGATTTTTTCACTACAACATTGGATCTTTTCGTCTGCTCTATCTTGATTTCCGCCTCAGAGCGTTTAAAATTAACCTTTAACCTGTGGAATATCTTTCTTGCCAGCTCTCGTATCGAGCGTGCCTTTCCAAAACAATGAAGGGATTCATATAAAGAGAAAGGTTAGACAAACAGAACTCAAACAAGATGAATTAGACGCAACAAATATATTTACCTGTTTAAAGTAGACAGTATCTGGAGAATTATATTCCATTGCATTTGAGCATAACAGAAACACATCAGCCTGCATTTAAATCATTAACGAGTCAGTGAACATTATAATGTGGAAAGCCAACAGCCCTTGCCTTACTAATCAAGCACTAAAATATGTTGTTCATCAGTTGGTTGACGCTTAGATGGTAAAGACCGCTATTAAAACTTAATCTGAGGAAAGGTACAAGGTTCAAAGGGAGTGAATCCCAATCCAAAAGAAATGATTTACTATATAAGCTATTAAGAGTGTCAGACAATTGGTGCTGAGATTGACGATTTTAACCATTGCAACAAATCAACCTGTCCCAAACTATTGGTGCTGGTAGGACAACAAAGAGACCCATAAGAAGAAATTGACAAACACAGAAAACCTATTGAAAATCATAAGCACATACCTCAAATTGTTCCAACTTTGTGAATGTACCCTTTTCCAAATTCTTCCTTATGGTGCCAAAATCCATGGGATCCTCAATAATTTCATGATAATCCGGAAGCTGCTAAGAACAAATTAATTTTCCAAAGTTTATTTTAGATTGACTCCTTAATCCACAGTATGCATGAGATCAAGTAGTATTATATATAGAGAAAAAATTACCTCTTCTGTGTCAACCGGCTCTGCATAAACACCATATGTGTCTTTCCTGCCAAATGAAGACCCAAAAAAATCACAAAAGCTCTAACCCAATACATTTTATCAGAAAGATAGGGTAATGAGTGATACTTCTGAAGCTTATCCATAATCAAATCCATTTGTTTCTTATCCGGTAATGGTATTCCATTTGAATAGTTGCCTTCAATCCCTAACAAGAACAAACACAAAAAAAAAAAATGAATTCCACATAACCCAGACTCTTAAATACATGCCTGAAACAGATTCATTAAACCAAATTTATTGTATAACTCAAATTCGTAACATTTAAGAAGAGAAAAAGAAAAAGCAAGCACTACCAAGATTGTAAATTACAAACCTGAAAGAGATTCTGATCTTCTTGTATCCTTCTTTTGCTGTCTTCCATCCTGAAACAATCCATAAGTATTTGTAACAAAAGAACACAAACAACAAAACTGTACTTGTAACAGAGTATGTATGTCTATGATAAGATTTAAGAAACAGATGAAAAAAGAGATTGTGTGTGAGAGTTGTGAGAGCAAGATAGTCAGCCTTTCACAGGGATATAGATAGATAGATAGTACAGTTAATATTCTGTGTGGGGTTTGTAGTGACAGTTGACCAGACAGTTAACAATCAAGAGAGAGAGAGAGTGGACCAATTAGAAAAATCTTAAGTGAGAGAGAGAAGACATGAGCTGGGCTGTGAAAGGGATATCATATCATATCATCACACAATCATCAGTATTCTCAGTGACTAAAGGTTACTCTTTTTTTGCACTCAGTTTTTGTCTAGTTTCAATTCGTTATGTACAAAGTACCTTTTTTTTATCATCAGATCCAACTGATCTAACTTCATCAACATCAACATTAGCATTGATAGCATCTTCATCATCACCGTTTATTCTTCTCTTCTTAAATGGTTTACTATCATCTCCATACTCTGAAGAGGATGCAGAAACAGCAGAATCTGGAGCAGGAGTAGTAGTAGTCTCATTATTTCGAGTCAACAGTGATGAGTCAACTTTAGTTTCACTGGATGAAGCTAATCTCAATACTAACTTCGTTTTCTTTTTTCTTCTTTTCTCTTCCTCTTCTTCTTCATCTTCAGAGTCTAGTTCTTCACCTTCAATATCATCGTAAAACTGGTCATCACTATATGGTAGATTCCGGCTTCTTACACTTCTACGAAGTGCAGATTCAGGTGGCGGATCTATTACCTTACTCAGCCGTGGTGTTGAGAGATCCGCCTTTGGTGGCCGGCCTTTCTTCTTCTTTTTCGAGATTTTTCCCATTTTACCCTCCCCCTTCAAGCTTCTTCTTCTCCTTAAACTCGAGCTTCTTCTATTTCAGTAGATTCTCCAAATATTTTTTCTTTCTTCATCAGACTGACTTTTGGTTCGTCAATTTGCTGGGTTAAAGCAGACCGGTCCAACGCTGATTAGGTTTGTAGTTATTGTTACTTTACTTATTAGTTCAGAATTTTCTAGGGAATTAAAATTACATTTATTTTCTATCTTTGTTTCTCTCTCTTCTGTGAAGTGTCTGAAGAAGAGTGAAGCGACTTTAGACTTGATAGACAGAGAGAGTAGTGTGGGCCGTGGGGATGCGTCTAAATGTATTGGGAAACATCTTTTATTTACTTTTGCCTGTAAAGGGCCTACTGGATGGATGGTTGGTTCAAGCAAATTTACTAATCCCGGCCATTAGACCATGGACTCTCACTTTTTTCCCGAATGTAATCCGGTAAGAATAGTGGTCAAGTGAAACAAGTTTCCTCGTGCTTCAGCATCAAACATCCGTTTCAGTCGCTCATTCATTCGAGAGTACCAAAAATTTCATACATTGGCAAGGAAATTTTTCTTCTTTTATTTTTGTATCTTAAAGCATCCCGTACTAGATTAAAGTATTTGCCTTACTACAAACTCACAAGATAAGTACTACAATGACAATGAGCACAAAAACTCATTTTATTATATGGATAAATTGATGTTTGATATTTAGGTTTTGACTAGTAGTATTTGGTCTAATATTTATTCAATATTAGGGTTTGGTATCTAGATAGGACGTTGACCTAATTGTTATTGACCTAAATTTAATTAATTTTATAGAACAAAAAATATCTAGTTTACAATTGTACCCCTGAAGTGGGGCTCAGATCCAACGACTTTACTCAAAGATTAATCTTATGGCCACGATTTAATATTTCTTGACTTAAATCTCTATTATCTTCTTCCCTTCCGTTTGCATCTTTTGGCTACGGCGGACCATCACCACCTTCATTGTCTCACAGCCACAATCTCAGATTCAAAATCCATCTTCATCTCTCGATCACAATCCACTTCTTCCCGGCAATTTACCAAACAAGTTATGTGCGTTTCTGATGGTCATTCAGGCGAATTTTGTTGGTGTTATTTCAATTATACTAGGCCTTCCCTGCATCAATTATATTCATACAGTCATTCTATAATCATTTCAAACACACAAACCCTATCTTTACATCTTTAATCTTCATCAACATAACTTGTATTCTTCTCTGCAATCTCATTCTCTCGAATTCAAGCAACAGATCTTCTTCTAACTGTTTTAACAACTGTCATAGACTTGAACCACCAGTTCAGTTTTTATCTTGATTTCTAGCACCTCAATTTCTCTAAAACAATCAAAACGCTAGTTTCACTGAAATATTCCTATTTATCACTAATCCTTTAATTTTTATTAAACCCAAATTTCATATTAAAATTGGGGAAGAACCCCGAAAACCCTAATCTTGATTCTTCCATCAAATCATCTCTATAACTCAAATCCAATTATAACCCTTTCATTCTTCATTCACTAGTAAATTGATTTACTTCTCAATTTCATCAAAATCTAAATCAATCCCGAAACCCTAGAGAAGACTACAAAACCCTAATTAAATTCTCAAATCTTCTTCTCTTCAATTCAACTTCAAAATATCCATTCAAACTCTTAACTCAATCAAACCCATCTTTCATATCTTACTTATCCATCATTAATCGATATTTCAAATCAATTTTAGAAAACCCTAACTTTTTTCACTCGATTTCTGAATTTTTTTCTTCATAATTATAACAACTTTATCACCTTCATCATCTACACACTCCACTTGATATTTCCACTCTACTCTCGCTTAATCTCTACATCAAAACCCTTCTTCAGTTCTTCCTTGTTCTCATGGTAGAAACATAGTCTAGCAGACCGAAGATGGAAGAGACAAAGAAGAAAAAGAAGAAGAAGGAATGGCGGAAATAACTAAGATGGAGAGACTTTTGAAGCGTATGAAAAGTGTGTGTGATAATAAGGGTAATTTGGTCCAAGTGAAGGGTATAATAGTAAATGCATAAATATTTATATAGTAAAATTAATTAAAATTAGACTTAACCTAGTCAATTAGGGTCAGCAATCAGTCCAGGTACCAAGCCCTAACGTTGGACAAATGTTAGACCAAATACTAAACCTGTTCAAAACCTGAGTACCAAACATCAATTAGGTCTTATTATATTGAAGGTAGATTAAAGATTTTTTCCAAACACCCCAACAGTCCGTTCTAAACCTAATAGTCGCTCACCATATTCAAATTTTAACCTCAATGTTTATACTCCTCCTAAAAGCCCTTTTATGGGTACTGAAGTTGGAAAAATAAATAAATAAATAAATTAGTGAAGCTTCCTCTGCATCTTCAACTTCTAATAATAAAGGTGTTCAAAAGAGTACATGAAGAGCATAAAGAGAAAAACCAATTCTAGATCATTATACCATGACGATGTAATTTCATATCTAGAAAGAAATCGGGAACATGTTAACAATCTTGCCACCAAGCGAATGACATGGACTCTATGATTAGTTGACAATCATAGGGTGTTTGGTTCAAGATTTTCAAATCTAAGGAATTGGATTATGGGTAGTCCAATTCCTAGAATTTGATTCCAAGAAATGGATTCCTTAATCAAAAAAATAGTATTTGGTTGGGGGAAATTAAATTGCATGGTAATCCAAATCTATAATATTACTCAAATACCCTTGCTCTATAGATAAAAGCAAACACTAACATTACCGAAATAAGAAAGCTTTGACTTCAACAATTGACATTTTAATAAGAATTTCTGAATTAGAGTATATCTTAGTAATTTAAAACAAAATCTGAATACTAGCAAAATTGATGAATAGTGGTTTCAGAATAACCTAACAGATCAAATTGAAGAACATGATCATCACTCATACCTAAATAACCAAAAATATGATACAAAAGAACATCTCGATAAACCTTAACACAAGTAAAACGAAAAATAAATTGAAAATCAATTTTAAAGAAGAGAAAATACAGTGATACCCGAAGATTGTTCATCTTACAAATACCCAAATCTCCTTTACAACACCCTTAAAAATACCCTTTGGAGCAGCAAGAGTACTACCGGTAATGGTGAAATAATTAATACCTAAATTTTCTCTTGTAGTAGGCGATGGATACAAATAATTAAGGTTTGACGCAATTAGGGTCAGAAAGTTCGAACAAGATCAACCGTGGAAGATTTCCATTTTTGTTTTTTTTTCTTTTCACTATCAAATAGTTCAAAAATTGAATTGAGAAAGAAGAAAGACAAACATTCTCAATCTACGTTTTGTAAAAAGGGGTAGTTGAGTCATTTTATATGTTTTTCTTCATAATTGAATTGGATTGCATCACTCGATCAGTGGAACTGAAATGACAAGTTTTGGGGAAATCGGATTCCTTTGAACTTTGATTCTAGATTTTTTTGGTATGTTTGGTTCGGGGTAATTGGGCTTATTCCCTCGGAATCCAATTCCTGGGCTTCCAATTACCCGAACCAAACATGTTATTAGAGAAAGAATAGATCACAACTAGGATTCTAGCAAGAGGAATTTGATGAGATATAAACAATTAAGACATGAAAAAAAAAAGTTTCCATTAATCTTGATGATAAAGACGAATAGTTTTAATTAAATGCGACAGCTAATGTTAATTAAATTTTATATAGTCCCTTTGTTCCATTTTAAATGAGAGTTTGAGATTTTTTTCTAGTTCCAAAATACTTGAGAGTTTTTCGTACTTCTACACAAAACTGCCAACAATATCCTTGAATTTTATCTTGGAACCATAAGTGTTTATTTGACATAGTAATAGAGGTGTAAAATGTGTCATGTCAGCATGTTTATGGCACGGCACAACACGTCAAAGTCCAAGCACAACACAAGACGTGATCTGGCACGGTGTGGCACAACACATTAGCTCAGTGTGTTGTGTTGTTCCCAATGTAGTCCATATCGGATTTCGGTTCGTACCGATCGAGAGCTACACTGGTACGCCGTTGTACCAGGGAAATTTTGGTTTCAAATATCGGCGAAATATCGGTCCAACTGGTACAACCTAAAGTAACAAAATTGGAACAAAACAAGTTAATATAACATTTTAATTAACTGAACATTTAATTCAACAAAACTAATGTACATTTCTGAATTATTAAATCATATCATCATATTCTTAAGCCACATCAGCAAATCCAATGCATCTATCGGTGGTACTGCAGACTATTGAGCATAAAGTCTATATATGTGTTGACAAACCTATAAAAATAGGGAGGGAGAGGGTAGTAGGTTTGCCATATTTAATTCTGAGCCTGGCACTAGGCAAAGTTTTAAAACCCACCCATAAGGTAAGCTTAACAACAGACTCACTTTGAAACCCACCTGATCAGCTGGTGTTTCTAATTCTGCCTGGTTATATAGTTTATGGTTACCATTGTTGAATTGTACCTGAAATACTATAGTCAAATGCTCTTAGGTACTCTTTTATCACATTCAACTCATTTCTGGTATATCAAATTACGAACAGAAATGCTAAAACGATTCAAATTTCAGATAAAGTATCACACTCCATCTCTAAGAAGCTAACTAGTTCACTTAATCTAGGAAATGGGTCAGTTCAGAGGCATCTGATAGAGAGATGAACACCCACTCAACACAAATATCAGCAACAAAAAGTACATGAAAAAGCAGAATAATTTTACGACCCTACGAAAATGCAAAATGCAGTTCAGACTTCAGACCAATAATTGTAGGTTCTGCACCCAACCCATTAATTTCACAATTGTAATCATCATCTACCGAAAGACATATTTCACATGTTAAAGTATAAACAAGAATACACCTTCATAAAAATATTCGATTTGCAAGCAAGCATATTATTCCTGTATATTCCTAACAAGCTTATACTTCTCATTCTCTGTGAAATTTGGGTAAGCAGCAAACACACACAATTCAGGTAAGCAGGATCAAAACAAAAACCTAAGCAAACCCCATACATAATCAGATCCAGATAACTACAGAAACAGGGAACCCTAAATTAGGTAGAAAATCTAATAAAAAATTAGGTAGAAAATATAATCAAAGGTTAATACTAAAACAAAAAGCAACAAATTGGAAGAAGAATATCTATTAAATTCGTGCTCTGCAGCAGAGAAATTGAAGAGAGAAATGAAAAAAGAGATTGAATCCAGAGAGATTGAAAAGAATCAGAAGTAAGTATCGATAGCTTTATTCTTCTGTAGCGAGAGAAATGAAGAGAGATTATAGCTTTAAATGGGAGAACAAATGGAGAATCATAGGAGCCAAAGAAAAACCAGAGATTCATTGAAGAACTTCTCTTGCAGAGAGAAATGGAGATGGAGGCGCAGAGAAAGAAAACAGAAGTAAGGATTGATGGTTTTACCCTTCTGTAGCGAATCTTGAGCGTTGGATTAGATTAGAGTCTAAACTAACGGACAAAAAACCCCCCGAAAATATCGAGTTATACCGGTATTGGACCGTACCGGCCGATTTTTTTGGTAAAATACCGTATCGCCGATTTTGGGTGTTTCGTTTCGGTATACGTCTGATACCGGTAAAACCGGTGAAATATCGGCCTTACCGGCCGGTACGTACTACACTGGTTGTGCCAGACTAATAGGCACATCGGCACAGCATGATACATTTATAAAGCACGTCATAATATGCATCAAACACTGCACAAGACGGTACAATACATCACATTTCATGTATATTTTACAAAAAAGTCTTTATTTTATCCCATTTTTAACATTTTATTTTCATTATGTTGACTTATTTCTATAATAACATATATAATATCTAAATATCATAAAAATATTTTATTTTGAAACATCAATATACTGGTACATGTGCCACAACACGGTTATTTTTCTACGTAACAGGTTAAACACGTGACTTCGTGCGCTATGTTTAAAGTTTAACAATTAATGTTTGAAAACTTTTTTCATTGACATAAGAGGAAAAAATTTAGGGATTTTTAATAAAGTATCTGTTTTAAAATGCATTCTACAGAATAGACCCGCAAATGGATCATATCTGACGTAACCGTTAAATGGCTTAGTAAAAGACAATTAAGTCCCTAGTTAAATTTTCTTACCAGGCTCGAGTCAGGGAGTGATCCATTTTTCATCTTCTCCCCATAAGAAACCTTAATTTCAGAATTTGCAACCCCAAACATCAAACAGATTCAATTGAAAAAGAATCCATCGGCCTCTTCTTTCTTCCCATCTTAGGTCATCAACGACTATCGATAGCAGCGACCTTCTCTCTAATTTTTCCCTTCGCTATATATCACCCATACTCACTCAACCTCTCCAAACCCATCTTCTTTTCCGACCACAGCACCACCAAATCAATCACTATCAGCTCATCTTCTCTCATTCTCCTTGAATCCAGATCCACTTTCTCCGGCGTTAACACTTGATTTCAAACAACCCACCGAACCTACCACCAAACCTTGTTCCTCTACAGACTTGGACTCAGTGTTTTCTTCCATCTTGGCTTGCCTGTAAATTGAATTTCAGATTCATCACCATCTTCTCATTGCTGTTTCACGGCAACCCATTCCTCCAATTCTTCTTAGCTTCTATTTCATGTCCTAAACAACTCGAAAATACTCAACAACAAATTAATATCACGCTTTCCTTACCAAATCTCGTTTAACCTGTCATTCATTCGACTGAATCTTGCTAATCTCTGAATAAAGAACCAAGATAAATCTCTTTCAAGATTAGCTTCAGGGTGATGAGTAAATCTCTGAACAAAAATTCATATGAGAAGAGTGTGTGTAAGAGAAGGAACATAGAACAGGAAAATGGAGAAAGGGAAAAAGAGGCGGAAAGAGGAGAGACGAGGAGAAGATAGAGAAGATGAGCGTTAGGTTTTTTTTCCCTGATATACTATCATTTCAACGCAAAAAAATGACTTGGTCAGTGATATTTTACCGAACGAGTGGTCACGTACAGTGCAGTCGATTTCGACCGATATGGTCGAAATTTCGCTGCTAATACGGTTTCGGCCTTTATCTGAGACGAGATACCCTAAATCGTCGATGCGGTATTTGATCAATAATTTTGGCCGAGATGATCCGAAATGAGTTGACCGATATGGCCAAAATGAGGATTTTTAATTAAAAAAAAAAATTCAAAAAATAAAATAAATATGAATTTCCTTATCATAGTTCTAAGGTTTTCAACTGTTACTCATGTTTTTTATGGTATTTTAGAAAAAATGAGTACTAGTTTTATATCTTAATAGGTCTAATATGAAAAAAAAAAAAAGTTTGATATAATAATTATAGGTATAAAATGTGTGAACTGATATTTCGCTGATATTTGGAACCGAAATCTCCCTGATACAAAGGTGTATCAGTGTATCGCTCTCGACCGGTACAAACCGAAATCCGATATTGACTATATTGGTCCCATATAACTTGGCTAACGGTGAGCGTAAAAGATAAATTTGGAAAAATACAGAGATAATTTCAAAAACCGGAATAAATAGTTGAAGTATTTTATTAAATTTCTCAAAAATTTAGGGTGTGTTTGGTACCGTTTTATAAAACTGTTTTCCGTTTTATAACACAAAGAAAACAGAAAACGCAAGAAAACGCTTTTGGTAGCAATGATTTTCCGAAAATATTTTTTGTCTGTTTTTTGTTTTTGAAAAAAAAAAAAAAAAACAATTATTTATCATTTTCTTTGTTTTCTTTTTTTCTTTCTTAAATGTTTTCAATATGTTTTTAACTTATAACTAACTTTTGAAAAAATATGTTTTTGAAAACAGTCCTACCAAACAGCTTTTTAAAATTTATTAGAAAATAAAAACAAGGAAAAAAGATATATTTTAAAAACACTAGAAAATAATTTTTGAAAACAGTTTTATAAAATAGTACCAAACACGCCCTTAATCTCTTTCCATTTTTTAGTCTGTTTGAAAACTTCAAAAATGGATCAGAGGGAATAATAGTTAGTTCTAATTAAGGTAATGGTCTTTTCTACTTTAAAAAAAATAATTTAAATATAAAAGCTAGTTTAAATTACTCATAAGATTTTATTATACATAATTTAAATTAAAATGACAAAAACTAAACTAAATAAAACTAATAATAATTTGAATGATATAAACTAAAATAAACAAAACTACGTACCAGTTGTGCACGTAGATTTTTTTTCTTAGCCTATGAACATACCCCAATTTTGGATTCTATCGGTAGTAGTTAAATATACTCTTGTACCAACTACCAACTCACTGTTGGGGTCGTACATCATGCCTCAGATCTTCATTTACAGGGGTAGTCAAATGTGATTTATAAAGACTTGTAGAGAATTTTCAAATATGCTATTAGTCAATTGAGATTATGGGAGAGTCTCCCAAACTCTCTTGTTATTGGATAGATATTTTTCTAAGTCTTTTAAATTCTCTAAAAACACCATGTTATTGGATTAAGATTTGTTAAGAGTCACTCAAACACTCTTGTTATTAGATATAGACTTCAAAATCATTGATTTGTTACTTATTGGGATTTTGGGAGACTTTTTTGATGAAAATAGGCATGAAAAAAATCTCTCCCTTAAAGGTGATATTTTGAAAGACTTGAAAATTTGGGTAGAACATATATAATCCAAAGGTCCTCATTCATCAGCCTTATCGAATGACAAAAATCCATCCACGACTATTCCTTAACTCCCCTTGCCTTATCTTCTTCTTCTTCCTCATTCCTCGGCCTTATCTTCTTCTTCCTTTCCCCTCTGTCTTCTTCTGCCATTCCCTGGAATTGTTTGATTTTATATCACGGCTAGGATTGTATAACAAAACCCCCATTAAAAAAACCCTAATTTTCTAACGCCAATTCTCAATTTCTATGAGAACCTAAGACTCAAAAAAGAGTTTCTTGTTTCAATTCTAACCCTCGTGATAGGAGGTCACTGATAGCATACAGAAGAGGTCACATGAAAAATAAGGTTAATCAAAAAAACCTTTCATCAGAGGAGGTCAATGATAGCACATAGAGCATATGGAAAGACCATCTTTGGTATCAATTCCAGTCATGGCTTATTACAAGTTCAACAGATTTGTTTTTTTAATTTTTTTTTTTACGGTTTTCCCCAATTCCGAATTATTTGTTTGAGTGGTTTACATGATTGATTTACAAGGATTAATGAATGAGAATCAAGAAAATTTGTTCCCACATACATCTGGAGAGATCAATTATGTTGTTCTCAAATTCGGCAGTGGAAGCTCTCAAACTCCTTCTCCAGTGAGTTCATATAAAAGTTTAATTTATTATTCTCATCTTGTAGTTTTTGTTATGTAGGATTTTAAAGGAGCAATCTTTTTGAATTATCTGCTTGAATTTATCTTGCGCTATTTTTCTTCTATTATTTGCCAGAGGAAAGCATTATAAGACGAATACTACTAGTGTATTTTTGCAAAAATCAAGTACTACTTATGTTAGGTTTGTTTGTAGTTTTGTAGTCAGAATCTAGTGAAATTTTTATAGAGTTGCTAAACATAGATTCCTTAGAGAACGTTAGCCTTGAAAAGCCTGTTTAGATTGGGGGAATGAAATTGCATTTTAGACTTTCATTACTCATCCTCAAAATTCTGCCATGTAGCAGCGTGAGATATGGTGTTATGTTAGTTACTACCTTCATTCCATTGACGCATTATCCTTGTGATGTACCTATTGTCCCCTGCTAATGGACATGGCTTCATCATATTGCCACCCTGAACTACTCATTTGCCTAACCATGTGATCTGTAAAGATGATAAGTACAACTTCTCTGCTTCCTGTTGACCAATTATTTTGCATTAGGCCTAGAGTTCTCCACGGCCAAGGTAGGTAATTTTTTTGACAATTTCGATACATTTTAGTTATTTCGAGCTGCTTATGTATTTGAAAGTAAATATTGGCTAGATTATAGCACTGGTTGAATGCTTTATTGGACAAACTCAAAAATATTGTGGATTTGTTAGTTATTACTTATTAGTTGAACTTTCTTACAGGCTCAATTATACCTTGTACTCCTCAAGCAGTTGATATACTGAGGAAAGCTAACGTTCTTTTTGCTCCAACAAAGGCTGTTGTTGCTAGAGGGTATGCTTAACTATCCCATGAGATCTTGTCATCGAGGATTTTGCATACAATTTATCCAATATTTAGGTCCATGTAGGGGTGGTCTTCGATTTAATCCATCAATGAACTTAAGTGTTTCCAAGTTCCTTTGCTTTGAACAGGTATGCATTTGCAGTACAAAATGTTCTTCTGTTGTTTAACCATATCTGTTGATTAGTTCTATTATCTATGGCTACTTTTGTCGGTCGTATTACCTTTATCTTATGACCATATGTAACATCAGAATCAGATCATAATTCATGACCATGGCCATGTTTTTGCTTGTTGTTGTGGTAATCTACTTCTACATATAGTCGTAGAGTACAACTTACTTGGCCAAGTATATTTTTTTTCTTTTGCATACTTTAAAAGATACTCTCTCTCCGTACAAACTTGGAGGTACAGGGGGAGGAAGTGATTTTGATCCAAAGGGAAATAGTGATAACGAGGTATTCGTAGTTTGTATTTATGTTATCTAATTTATAGTCTTAAGTTTCTGTATGAGAGTCATGAAAGTGATCCCGGTAAGTTTACTGGAATTGAATCTGTTTCTAATATATTTGTTTATATAGAACTTGTTGTTTAAACTTTACAGTCTCTGTTGGGATAAAGGCAACTGTCTCAGGTTGCACTCCCTTGAACATTTCTTAGGGTACTGATGAGCGTATGTGAAACCTATATTGGCAGATCATACGCTTTTGGTCCACGGGAAATGGGTTTCTTATTTGGATAATATAGGTGTATAGATGGTCATTTTCAGGTATATATGACAATATAAAAATAGAATTGAGAGATAATCTGCAATCTTTTACTATTACTACTGAAGAAATTTTACATCAAAACTACATGTTACAGCTATATCATCGATACTTGTCAGCACAAAAGAATCTAGTGTCTTAGTTATTGCCAGAAAGTTCTCATTGATGACATTTTCTGGTTTGTCGAAAGGAGTCAGTAATAGATTCGAATCTCAATGGCTTTTCTCTTTTCTATCTTATTTATGCAGGGAAGTTTACTGGGGCAACTAGTCTTCGAACTGAAGCTACCAACTATGGTTTGGTAACTTTCTTTCTGATGAGCTTCTTTCGCTTGAGAACATTATTTAAGGTTCCACAGGTTTTTCATTAACAGTTATATCTTCTCCCATCTTAGATTCTTTTTGCTGAATTTTAAATGTATCCTCTCCAGGTGTATTTTGCTCAGCTTATACTTACAGATCAATCGAGTGTTTTTTTTTTATTGTTATTGTTAGAGTTTTTGTATATGTGAACTTCAGTGATATTAGTTATATACACATCTATACTATATGATAATGTTTTAAGTTATTGTAATAGAATGGATCCTTCAAGCCAAGGTGATGTTAATGGTAACAAAGGAAAAACTGCTTACTCTTCTTAGACAAACCAAGAAATGGAAGTACTTCTGAGTCTGTTGGTTGATGCAACAAAACATGTATGAAAGGATAAGAATGGTTCATTTAGCAAAAGAACCATTGAGACTAGTATTTTACGGTTCCAAACCAGAAATGTAACTGCAATAAGACACACGAAAACTATAAAGGTGCTATGAAATGGTTCAGAAACAGGTTTGATGTAGTAAGTGAAGCTTTTAAGATTGGTTCTGGATTTGGGATAAACCCATCTAATGGGTTGTTCGAAGCCCCGAAAGAAGTATGGGAAGACTACTTTGATGTTACGGTACGTGGATGGTTTATGTTATATTTTGAGCATATTGTTAAATTTAAAATTGATTAGTAATTGATTATCTTCTTTTATTTTTTGTAGTCCCGCAAGACTCAAAAATGGATCAGAACTACTGCATTTGATGATTATGATGACATATGCATCATTTTCGGTGGTAAGGCGGCAACAGGAAAAAAATACTGTGGATGTGAGACAAAATGCTACTACTGCAACAACTTGTGAAAATGAAGACAAGCCCATACAGGATTTTGTAGATTCTGGTCTTGGAAGATTTGAACATCCTTCTAACTTTCCCCTTTCGACCCAATCTCTATTTGTTGAGGTTGAAGATGTTTATAGTCCCATCTTACCAAAACCAAATTGTGTGAACCAATTTGAAAACTCAGGTCCAAAGAAAAGAGTACAGAATGAATCTGACTCTACTACACCAGCAACTAATATCAAAGATGAACTTATGGGCAGTGTTTCTACTGGGTTTACTTCCATTGCTTTTCATATAGATGCACTTCGTTCCATCATAGAAGAAAAGGTTGTTGATAGGCGAATGGAAAAGATGGAGAAAATTAAAGAGCAAAAGAAAAAGCAATGTGTTAGTGACAGTGTATATGCTGCCATTATGGAAATACCAGATCTTACTACGGATGAACGTTTTCAAGCAGTAGAGATGTTGAACACCAAAAGCAAAAAAAAGATGCTCATTTACTTGTCTCCAAGTGATCGAAATAGCTGGATTCGCTCTAAGTTAAGCAAGTGAATGTTATTTTATTATCTATGTAGGGTAGGATTTATGTTTTTTGGGAGTGTTTAGCATCTAAGCGTTTGACAGAATAATCGGTTGGCACGAGTTTTTTCTTCATTTCGTTTTGTTTTTTTCTTTGGATATTTATATTTTGAGCACTCCGTTTTTAATCAATTATTAAGTTATATGTCCTTTATTTGCTTATTTTTAGTTTCATTATTTATATTTATATCTATTTGGTGTTATCTTATAATAATGTTTATAGTTTGTATTGTTTCTTTTATTTTGTTAGGCATGGAGAAGTCCAATCTTGAAGAAATATTAGATGAGGAAGATTGAATGACAAAAGAAAGCAATGAACAAACTGATGGAGAAATCCAAGAAAAAGAAAGTAGTGATGATGAAGAAAGTCGAGATGATTAATATGAAATGGGAAGCGAACACGATGAAGAAGATGAAGAATTATCCATTATTTTGATTATTTTCTTAGCATCATATAATTTGCTAAAGATGATAATGGAATCGATGGAAATCATAACTCAAATTAAAAGACCAATACCTCGTAGACCAATTATGAGATTTGGGAACACTTATATATATATAGTACTAATGGATGATTCTGAAGACTTCCGGCGAGAATATCGAATGTATCCGTCTGTGTTTCAAAAACTATACCATATAATTAGAGAAAGAACGCCTGTACAAGATACACGCTTTATCTTTGTTGAAGAAATGCTTGGCACATTCTTACTTATTGTTGGTCAAAATTTTCGGTATGCCATCGTTCGTGATACATTTCGTCGATCTCGTTGGACGGTCATCTCAAACTTCAATCAAATGTTGAGGACCTTGAATACCTTATTTTCGCTGATGGTGGTCATCCGCTCGAGAACAACCCAACCTAAAATAAAAGAAAGTACACGATTTTATCCATAATCTTAAGGTAACAATGATTTTATTTATTTTATTTTTTATATATGCATAAGTATATATTACTCAAGATTATAATTACAACATGAAATTTTAAACTTGTTTTATGATTGCATTGGAGCTATGGATGGTACACATATTCGAGCAATGATAAAGGACATGGATGTGAGTGCTTATCGTAATCGTAAAGGAGTATTATCTCAAAATGTTTTAGCTGCATGCAATTTTGATTTAGAATTTATATATGTGTTGAGTGGGTGGGAAGGGCCTTCTCATGACGCAAAGATTCCAAATGATGCTTTAACAAAGAGGAACGGACTCACCATTCCGCAAGGTAATTATACATAATTTATCTGTAGCAATCTCTTTGAATTTGGTTATTATGCATATAATGATTAAGTTAATCATAAAAGATTATGTAAATTTTATTTGGTGGATTGTGGATTTGCAAACCGACGCCAGTTCTTAGCTCCATACCGTGGTATTCGTTATCATCTCCAAGAATACTCAGGTTTCGGGCGCCAACCAGTAAAAGCTGATGAATTGTTCAATCTTCGACATGCACCTCTAATGAATGTAGTTGAGAGAATATTTGGTGTATTCAAATCACGCTTCTTAATATTTAAGAGTGCATCCCTTCTTCCATATAAAACACAAGCGGAAATAGTTTTGGCATGTGCAGGACTACATAACTTTTTGCGCAAAGAATGTCGTTCCGATGAATTTCCAGTTGATGAAAGTGAAGAGGAACCAGATTCTTCCACTGAACAAATAGATCCTGAAGACAATCTTTCCCAAAATCAAACTCAGAGACAACAACGAGAAGATGCTAATCAGTGGCGAGATAACATAAAAAATAAAATGTGGGATGAGTGGAATAAAGAGAATGAAAACTTAGGCACAGGACAACAATGAGCTTTAAATTTTGACAAATGACACAAATTTTACTAGGTATTCATGGTACTTGTGTTAATTGTGTAACGTGCATAGTAAAAAAGTTGGTAGATGTTCTGAATTTATGATTAGATATTTTACATCTTTTTATCTCTACAAATCACAAAGAGTCTCTAGAAATCCACTAGATTTGTATCTACAAGTCGCAGAGACTCTCTACAACACTCTTTCAAAATCATTGGAAATCTCTATATTTCCAGAGAGTCTCCGGAAGTCACTAGAAATAAAAATCTATGAAAGCTAGTTTAAATTACTCATAAGATTTTATTATATATAATTTAAATTAAAATGACATAAACTAAACTAAATAAAACTAATAGTAATTTGAATGATATAAACTAAAATAAACAAAACCAAGTACCAGTTGTGCACTTAATTTTTTTTTCTTAGCCTATGAATATACCCCAATTTAGAATTCTATCGGTGGTAGTTAAATATACTCTTGTACCAACTCACTAATGGGGTCGTACATCATGCCTCAAATCTTCATTTAGGTAAGTCGATTATTCTAAATCACGTCGGATTTCCTCAATCACCTTATTATGTAAAATTATGTATGTGGGTGTAACTTTGTACATTTTCACTAGACTAAAAGAATGATATAATCCACAAATAAAGTTAAACTTCGAGTTTAGAATTCCAAATCTTATTTCAATATCATTTGTCTTTGTCATTTGCAGTGTGTTAAAGTACTTTCTATTATGCAAGTTATTGGTATGACTATCGGCTTGAACCGGGGAAAGATTTCGCATGCCAGATAATACCCCATCGTGTAATTATTCGCGTGGATGGCGTATTTTGTATTAGGATAAATTTCATATTTCAGGTCTTCAAACATATGATTTATGAAAAATATTTATGTTGTTTGTTGATCCAGGAATTCTGAAACAAATTAACATGTCATATCCAACAATCATAAGCAGCGGAAGCTTCTAAAATAACAGTTAGTTTTGCATAATGATCCTTATACGGACCTTACCAAATTTTTGATATCATATCCACACCCAATGCTTGCAATCAAGACTACCTAGCATTTTTAGAAAGTCAATTTTCTTAGTTTCTTTGAATATTCAATCAACATCATCCTGAGTTGGTTTTCGTAAAAACCTTGGACCAAATTGATTGATTATTGTTTTATAAAATATTTTGAGATTATTTAAATATTGTTGTTTTGCTCATACATATGTAGTCATCGATAACGTCAGCAGAAAACCCATAAAAAGAATCTCAAGAGATACAATAATCTTTTGTTTAGGACTACATATATATATCCAAGTGCTCCATGTATATCTCTATGATGATCAAATAAGATGTTACATGAAAAATACTTCGATAATCTTAATCGGCAAGTTGCAACGGTCCAATACAGAACCGATGGTGAAAATCTTTATTAGATTACACGCATCCACGAACAAAATAACCACTCATCATCTTTATACAGTATTCCTATCGTAATAGATTCGTATATCATTTTGTAAATAAATATTTATTCTGCTTCTGAATCTTATAAGTACGTATGTATTAATCGATGATGTCAGCGGGAAAACCATAAAAAAAAACTTAAAAAGATACAATATCTTTTTTTATGACTATATCGAAGTATTCCACGTGCATCTCTTTGATAGATAAATGAAGCCGGTGCCTTCAATAATCCTAATCAGTAAGTTGTGGCGGTGTAATGTGGAACCGATGATGAAAATCTTGATCAAAGTACACACATCTAGGAACGATATAACCATCGGTCATATTTATATGGTGTTCCTATAATCAGTTCGTATATCATCTTGTGAATATATATTTCTATTGTTTATAGATCTCTATGTATTTTCCATGTGAATATGTACAACACATTAAAAAAAATTGTGTTTCTTCTGACCATTCATCCAAATCTAACAATGTCTGGTTAAACGTTTCTTCCTCTTGCATTAACACAACTAAATCAATACTGGTATTTGTATAAAAATTCTCGTCTATAACAATTTTTAAATTGAGCAAAAGAGAATAAATATATATATATTGGAAATAAGTAGAAATTTGTGATAATTAAAGGTATTTAATAACGCGAAGGAAATATAGAAGTGTGAGTTGAGAATAAGTTGGATTAAACTTATATAAGGGAGTGGGAGTAATATAGCCGTTGGGCAACGACTATAATCCTTTGACGGCCAAGTGTTAGCCACTCATCTATCTGTTTGGTTATTATCTTACAGTGAGATATTTGTTTTGGTTATCCGCTTTATTGTAATTTTGATACAAAATATTATGGGGGACTTTGTATTACCCCGCTTGGATAATATGCTAATTGGCATTATCTTCCCATTTAATTCAGAAGTAGGTTAAATTTTCTATAACTTTCCAGCTAAAAGATCATATACGACACACATGTTTTTAAAATAAAATTATAATTAATAATGTCACTCTTAAATTCCTATAAATACCTTTTTATCATAAAGAAAATGACACGTGAAACCAAAATACGTTAACATCTTCATCTTCACCGCGGGAATGTTACAAAGTAAGAAAAATATATTAGATTAGAATTTTTAAAGTGTATTGCTTTCCAAAAATAATATATGGGTATGCTATGCAAGATTTATTGATTCCAATCCTATACTGAAATTCTATGTGAGGTTAATAGATATAGGAAAATCAAAATATGTTCAAGAACAAACCCTAGCTTTTTCAAAGAGTTTTATCAAAAGTAAAAGTTTGTTTAAAACAAAAAAAAAGATCGAGTAACTAAGATCAACGGAAGGTATAGTGGTTTTCATAAATTTCATCAATCAGGGGTAAATGATTTTAGAAATTTAATCATTTCAAAATCATCGCAACCCCCATTACACAATGATTTTTTAATTTTCCATATATATAAATAGAAACATTTTAAGGTAAATGAATTCGAAAATTTGATTAATTTAAGGGAAGTTTTCCAGAAATTTTATCAGTTTGGGGTTTTGGTATATTGTTGTATTCAATGGAAGTTAAGTATGTGGATAAATTGGGGGTTTGGATATGGGATTAGGGTTTTGATTATTTTGTGGAAAGAACTGACTTTGCGGGTTATCACTTTGTATCAAAAAGAAGGTACAATTTGGCTGAAAAAACTTGCAGATTATATATCCAGATAGTCCTTATGAAAATTATGTAATTTTGTATTGAATTTGTACTAACTTTTTATATTATGTAGTAAATTGATTAAAGTATTTAATTGATAAAAAAATGTAATGGCGAAAATGATCAACTCATCATCGGAACTATGTGCGTCTCTTCCACTTTACACCTTTCAATCTTTCATATCTAAATAAGCAAGTTAACCATAGTGGAAGGACTGATATTGTGCACGCATGTCAAAAGTATATCTAACAAAGTAAAAGATGGTTTGATCTTGGGTTTAACTTTAAAATCTATTGTGTTGCAGGCTTAATGGCGGTAGTATTTGTTGGGAAATAAAAGGAGGACGACACGTGTAAAACGATTAACGAAGGAGACAGTGAAACTAAGAAGAATGAGAAGCACACAATCAAAGCCGTATCAAAGGATCAAAAATGGCAGATGTGTAAGACTGAGTAAATCTCTGCATGATTGACACGTAAGATCGGGAAAGTAATATCACACTGATCGAAACAGATAGCATTAAATGCTTATTGAACGGAAAAGTAAGAATAATAATGAACGTGGAGCGGAAAAGTAGGAGTACTGATGAATAAGGAACGGGAAAGTAAGAATAATAATGAACGTGGAGCGGGAAAGTAGGAGTAATGATGAACGTAGAGCGGGAAAGTAAGAGAATAATTACTTTTGTCACACGCTTGACACATATGATCGGGACAAAGCTGATTCTCAAGGAACGAAGAGTACGTGTTAATCATGCAAGGTAACGGACCAAAAAGCAAAATGGATGACCTGTCAATCGTACAATCATCCCGATCCATAAACAATAAGAAGAACGAAAGAAGGAATCGGGACAAGTGGGACCCATAAGATAATCTATAAATAGAAGAGAGAATTCAACATAGAGGGGGTCGGAAAATTGAAGGGAAGAAAGACTAAGGAAGATTAATCAGAGTAAAAAGGAAAAGATCATTAGGTATGTATACATTGTGTAAGATTAAAATTTATAGATTCCACTATCATGATTCATTTTCTTGATTTAAAAGATTATGGATTTATGACTGTAATTTGATCAGATTTATGATCTGTAAATGAATGGATTATTAAAATTCTTCTCATTGGTTTAAAAGAGGATTCTATGTATCAAATTGTAAGTTAAAATCTTTATGTTTACTGTTTTTTCATCAAATCATTGGTTGTTAATGTCAACGGGAATTTTGGCATAAACAATTTGGCGCTAGAAACAGGGACTGGGTTAAAGGATTTATCCTACCTGTTCATGAAAAATGGATTTATCTGTTATTTATGTATTTCAAAGGTAAAGAAATTTAGTAAAAAGAATTTGGTAGTTTTATGCAGCATTCTGGTTTAATTTAACTTTTCCCAGCAAGTGATTTTTTCTGCATAATAACCTTTATGTGATATGAAAAATGAAAATGGTATCTCATTGAAAAGAAAAACTTTTAAGTTTGAATGAATCTGTTTAAATGTTTGATTTTCTATCTTTTGCGATTTAAAAGATTCATGGTAAAAAATACGAATTATTTAACTAAAAAGAATAGACATATTTTTAGAAGATCATAAAACTAGTTTCTGTCACTTTCTTTATTAAATAATCTGTTGAGAGATTATTTGGCTAACTTTTAAAAGATCATTAGAATTCAAGAGAAGAAAGCAAATAATCAACAAATCCAGAAGAAATATGTCTCAAGAAGCAGGCTCTGGGAACCAAGACAGTAACGACAGACGAAGTTACAGACAAAGGGAAGTTGAGAGTGAGCCAGAACAACAACAGAGTGATGTAGGAAATCATTCACCTATCCATGAATTAACACCAAATACCATATCTCAAAATCAGCCGTCACATCATGAGAATTCTAGAAATGATGTAAATTATCTTCAAAATCTGATGAGAGGAATGAATGAAATAAGAAGAGAACAGAGGGACAGTCATGATAAAATTGAATTATTAACCAGAGAAAATCAAGCCTTAAAAAATACAATTCAACGTGAGCAAAGACAGGCTGTAACCGGATCACGAAGTCAAGAAATAATTTCTGGAAGGCGTGCACCCAGAAATGAAAGGGAAAATCAAGATCAGAGAATGATGTTAGTAGGATCCTCATCACGAGCAAGGAGGCAAAGGGAAAATCAAGAAATTCAACGTGCACAATGGCAAAAATGTATGGAAACGATGGAGCAAATGAAAGAAGAGATAAAAGGATTAAAAAATAAAGAAGGGGGAAGAATAAAAGAGGTGTTGAAAGAAGCCAAGCGCACACCGCTGGCTCAGCGGTTGACATGTGTTCCATTGCCAAGAGAATACAGTATCCCTGTATTTGAATGTTATGATGGTACAAAGGACCCGACCTCACATTTAAAGTATTATAACCGAGTGATGTCACGATGGGACGGACATGAAGCAACAATGTGCCAATGTTTCCCTTTGAGTTTAACAGGTTCAACATTGTTATGGTATGACAGATTTCCAGAGTGTTCCATTGAATGTTATTCACAATTAGTGAGGAAATTTCTTGAAGCTTACATGTACAACAAGCCCGTTGATTCAGGAATAGACAGATTATATTCCCTCACATCGTGGCCAGAAGAAACGATCCGGTCTTATACAGCCCGATGGCATACGGTTTGTCAAGCAATTGGAGATGTTGACTCAAGTACAGCAATAAATCATTACAAGTGGGGAATCGCTGACCGGAAATGTCAGCTTTTTATTGAAATCCATCGTAACAATCCCAAGACCGAGGGACAGCTCAGAGAGATAATAGAAACATGTGCAAGATTGCAAGATGTGCAGGAACAAGGTCCGAGAAGTAATTCACGAAATCAAGGAAACATGAAAAGGACAAATTCAATTTAAGTATCACCAGAACAAAAAAAGAAATTCCCTCACAAATCAGAACCAAGGGAATCAAAGTGCCCACGGCAAGGGGATAATAAAAATTTTGTGCAGCGATTTCAAGAAAGAGTGTTTACAAAACTCAATATCTCATATTCTGAATTATTCAAAATCATAAAAACTAAACCAGATTTTCAATGGCCATCATCAAAAGGCAATCAACCTGAGTTCACACAACGTTCAAAAGATTATTGTGAGTACCACTGTTATAAAGGGCACACAACAGATAATTGCAGGAATTTTATTATGCTGGTACAAAGAATGATAGATGCAGGAGAGTTGAAAGAATATATCCAAAGGACCGAACCAATGACAAGATCTGACAAAGGCAAAGCAGTGCATATTCCATATAACGAACACACCATTAATATGATATCATTCTCAGAAAAAAGAAATACAGATATGAACGCTGCAATTAATAAAAAGTTGTGTAAAAGGATTCGAGATCATGAAATTTTTAAGGTATCGGGAAGGATAGCGAAAGCTTGGGAAGACTGGATGGCATCTCCTTTAACTTTCTCAGCACGGGAAGTAAATCAAGAAATTGAGATGCACAATGATCCCTTGGTCCTTACTTTGCCAATGTCAGGATGGAACCTTAGAAAAATTCTTATGGATGGGGGCAGTTCCTTGAACGTATTGTTCCATGACACATTTTGCAAAATGGGACTCGCAAGAGATCAATTAGTCCCATCCCGATATGTTATTTATGGGTTCAATGGAATTGCCTCAAGACCAGAAGGAGATATAGATTTGCAAATATCTGTTGGACCGATTAACATCTCAACAAGATTCAGTGTAGTAGATGCTCAATCTTCATACAATGCAATAATCGGGAGACGTTGGGTACACCAGTTGAAAGGTGTAATTTCTACTTATCATCAATATTTGCAATTTCCAACACCGCAAGGAGAAATGGAGATCAAGGGAGATCAAGATGATGCGAAGTTTTGTATAATGGCGGAGGTAAAAATACATGAAGAGCGGAAACAACAACAGCGTGAAAGAAAGAAAAACCGTAAGATCGAAGCAAAGGAAGAGGAGATAAATCAATACTTGAAAAGAAACACCGAACAAAAATCAACAAATGAGTTAGGAGAAAACAGTAAGAGTCAAGAAAATTCAACAAGTCAGCAGTTCGAAGGACCCTCATAGCAATTAAAGGGAACTCCAACTTCGATCGGGAATCCAAAACCAATTTTCACTTCTGTAGAAGAAACTAAGATCGTAAATATTGGAACTTCAGAATGGCCTAAACAAGTGCGAATTGGAACATTTGATGAAAGAAGACATGGAGCAAAGTTTAATCAAGTTACTTCGTGATTTTGTAGACATATTTGCATGGAAGATGGAGGATATGCCCGGGATAGATCCGAGTATTGTACAACATGAATTACAAATACGTCCCGATGCTATACCATTTCGACAACGGATACGAAAGGTTGCACCGGAGTATCACGATCCAGTCGAAAAGGAATTAACAAAGTTTCTAAGTGCAGGATTCATTCGAGAAGTGCGATATCCAACGTGGATTTCTAATATGGTGATCGTTCCAAAAAAGAACGGTGGAGTAAAAATATGTATAGACTTCACCAACTTGAATAAAGCATGCCCAAAAGATGGTTATCCACTTCCTAACATTGATCAGTTGGTAGATGCAGTAGAAGGCCATGAGGCATTATCTTTTATGGATGGCCAGTCGGGATACAACCAGATTGCACTTGCTGAAGCAGATCAAGAACACACAGCGTTCTTCACTCCCCGGGGGTTGTATTGCTATACCAGGATGCCGTTTGGATTACGAAAACGCGGGAGCAACATATCAACGATTGGTTGATGCAATTTTTAAACCTTGGATCGGACAAATATTAGAAGTTTATGTGGATGATATGCTGGTAAAAAGCAAATTATCTATCGACCATCTACAAGACCTTGCTGAAATTTTTGGTGCATTACGAAAATACAAGATGAAAGTTAATCCGGAGAAGTGTACTTTTGGTGTTACTTCGGGACGTTTCTTGGGTTATTTGGTTACAAAAAATCGAATTGAAGTTGATCCAGCAAAGATTCAAGCAATAACAGATATGCCATCACCCAACAGTATTAAAAGTGTACAGAAATTAAATGGATGTTTGGCTGCTTTAAGCAGATTTATTGCCAGATCATCAGAACGGTGCAAACCCTTCTTTGATATACTCAAGAAGAAAAATAAATTTGATGGAACGATCGATGTGAACAAGCTTTCCAAAACATAAAAAAAACATCTAGCTACATTGCCAGCATTACAGAAACCGGAACCTGAAGAGATATTAACTTTGTATACAGCGGCAACGGAAGATGCAATCAGCGCAGTGATGGTACGTACTAATGAGAAAATAGAAAAACCGATATATTATATCAGCAAAACCCTTAATTCGGCAGAAAGAAATTACACTAAAATCGAACAACTCATCTTATCATTGGTCTTTGCCACTCAAAAGTTACGTACTTATTTTCTCACACATTATATTCGTGTCACGAGCAAGGCACCGTTACAATCAGTATTAAAGAATGCAGGAAAAGTGGGAAGGATCGCCAAATGGAACGCCCAGCTAGAACAATTCAACATCATTTATGAGTTGCAAATTGCACAAAAATCTCAAGCTTTAGCTGACTTCCTTGCAGATTTCCCCATTGAAGAAGAATATGAATTCAAGGTCCGATAGCTGGGAAAAAAGAAGTTAACTTATTTAAAACTTTTTTATTAAATTTTTTATCACATTAATAATTTATTTTTATCAATGATTAAAAGATTACCAGGATGCGAGGAAGAGGACCCACAAGATATTCTGAACTCAGCAAACTCTCAAAGGTGGGAAGTCTTTGTTGATGAGTCCCGAAACAAAGAAGGAGCAGGAATTGACATTGTGATTACTGCACCAATGGGAGGACGAATGACACATTTATTTCGTCTTGAATTTGAAGAGCATACAAACAACATAGTAGAATATGAAGCTGTGGTTCATGCTCTAAAACTCACATCGAACTAGGAATCAGCAATGTTCGACTCACAAGTGATTCACAGTTGGTAATTCGACAGGTCGAATTAAAATATCAAACACTTGATGTAGACTTAGCACAATATAAAGATCTTGTTCAAATTTTAGCAAATCAAATCCCAAACATTACTTTTCGGCATCTATCCCGAGACAAAAACCGACATGCTGATGCACTGGCATTCATTTCCTCCATGGTAAACGACCCAAATATCACGGCAATAAAAGTCGGAAGGATATATGAACCATCTATTCAGATAAGAGCACTGCATAACATAAAAAAAAATGTGACAGAAGAAATTAATGATCCCGCAATACAAAATGCCCCATCTATGCCTCAACAAATGGATGATCAACCAAGTGAATCAGATTGGAGGATTCCGATTCATCAATATCTACAAGATAACATATTTCCTTCCAATTCTAAAGAAGCGAGAAAAATTCAACTCAAATCAGATAATTACCAGCTTCGGGATGGAATTATGTATCGAAAATCATTCCTCGGGCCATTATCCCGATGCCTATCACAAAAGGAAGGAATTCGGATACTCAAAGAAATACATTATGGAGATGCGGGAAACCACAGTGGAAGGCGTTCACTCGCATTAAAAGCTAAAACCCAAGGCTATTATTGGATATCCATGCTAAAGGACTCAGAAAACATGGTACGAAGGTGTGAAGAATGCCAACGATTCTCAAAGAAAATCAAAGCACCTGCCACAAAGCTAAATTCTGTACTCAGTCCATGGCCATTCGCAAAATGGGGAGTAGATATTGTTGGTCCGTTAGTTGAAGGGACCAAAAAGAGAAAATATTTAATAGTGGCTACCGATTATTTCACCAAGTGGGTAGAGGCTAAAGCATTGGCTTGGATCAGAGATTCCGATGTGTTCACATTTTTATTTGAAAATATCATATGTAGATTTGGGATTCCAGCAGCTTTAGTTTCTGATAATGGACATCAATTTCAAGGAAAGAACATTGATATACTATTTGAAGCATATAACATTCAGCAACACAAATCCACACCATTCTATCCCCAAAGTAATGGACAAGCTGAATCCACAAATAAACAATTGCAATAAATCTGAAGAAGACATTGGATGGATATTACAAACGTTGGTGTGAACAGTTGCATAATACATTATGGGCGTATCGCACCACACGAAAAGAATCCACTGGAGAGTCACCCTTCCTTCTCACATATGGGACAAAAGCAGTCATACCAACATAAGTCATTCTACCAACAACTAGAACAGAAGCATGGGAGAAAAATCTAAATACGGATTTAATGTTACAAAAGTTGGATGATTTGGAAGAAAAACGAGAAGTGGCACTCCAGAAAATGGAGAATTATCAAAGAAGGTTGGCACGGGATTATCACAAAAGGGTCAAGTCACGAAACTTTGTCCAATGACAATATGTTTTACGACAAATCCCAGAATACCATCGGGACAAAAGTGCTGGAAAGTTCGCACCAACCTGGGACGGTCCATATGTAATACAAGCATCAGTGGGACAAGGATCGTACTATCTCCGAAATATGCAAGAAGACATGTTACAACATCCTTGGAATGCACAATACTTAAAGCTTTATTATCCATAGCACAGCTATGGTGGCCAACACAGGTATTAAAGTCTTTATTCAATACTTTATTTAACAATAAAATTCTTTGTGAGTTTATACTTACAATAAAATTCAAATCCAGGAACATCTTATTCTGGAAAACGCTACGATTGGCGACATAATCAAAATTCAAATCCAGGAACATCTTATTCTGGAAAACGCTACGATTGGCGACATAATCAAAATTCAAATCCAGGACCAACCATTGTGGGATCTCGAATTACATGTTTTGAGGTATATACACTTCAATCCATTGTACTCATGAAACAATATGATTAACCTAAAGATTTCATAAATATCATATCTTATGCAGGGACAATATTCAGAGCACATTCAAGATAAATATCAAATCACAGAATGATGTTTTCAACTACAGAAAGTCAAACTTCAACATAACAAAGGATCGGGATACAAGAAAAGAATATCAAAAGATGAAGCTCTGAGCATTAGAGCACAGAACAAGTACAACTAGGCTTCAGAGTTGGACCGTCGGGACGGTTGAGGAGGAACCGTCGGGACGGTAGCACGACCATTCAAAATAGAAGGATCGGCTTGAGCACGATCCAAGGCAGAATTAAATGACATTGCAATTTTTGCCTTGGCATCTTGTCTTACCCAGATGATATAAGCGTGCCTATAATCAATTTCTGATTGAAGATCTTTATTTTTTTGCTGATCCTTCTCTACTTTTTCTTTTTTCAGCATTTAATTCCTTCAATAGTTCATCAGATCTTGATTGTACTTTTATAGTTTCCTGTTCATGAGCTTCGCGTTTTGAAGTTTCAGCATTCAACTGGGATTGCAAATCCCGAAGCTTGATTGTATTCAGAGCCACATTTTTCTCTGAAGCCTTCAGCTCTTCAGTAATATTTGCTATCGTGTTATTTGCAATATTCAGTTCAGCTCCTGCTACTGTTGCTCGTCCATTGGCTTCGTTGATTTTCTTTTCTAGCACTGAAAACCAGAATGAATATCAGATAAACCATATAATACCTTCAATAAAACAAGCATGTAACTCAAGCATATACCTCTAGCTACAGACTTAAATTCTGCTTCTTTAAGAGTTAAATTTTTCAGAGCTTCCTGATATTTGGATTCAGCTCTATTACGTCTCCAAGTATTCAACTCAATACTATCGGACAACTGTGCTAATTTCCCCTTAACCAGTTCCATATCCATATTTACTTCTCTTGCATGATTTTTCAACTGGGTCATCCTACGCTGGAACCTAAACAGGGATTCCAAGTCTCACTCTGATCCCATAAATGAATTGCAAAACTTCAAAAAAAAGAAAAGAAAAAGAAAGGTGGTACGAACTATAGGTTCGTACCCAATATAAGAACGATCTAAGTTATAGAGGTACGAACCAAAATATGATACGAACTAAGAAGTGAGGAGCGAACCTTGATTCTGATCTTGAAGCTTTTGATTTTGATCCTCAAAATTTTGAAGTTGTTGCTGTTGCTGTTGTTGTTGTTCTTGTTGTTGTTGAAATTGTTGTTGAAGATAGTTGTTTTGCTGCTTGAGATTTTCAATTTCTTGCTGCAAGTTTTCATTTCCACGTTTTGCCTTCGTTACTTCATTCTTGAGCATCCATCATTATGGCCCGAGCCTTATAAAATTTGTACGTTGCAAATGTGCAATCGGTACCATATTTAAGCTGAGCAAGAGCTTGCTGTAGAAAAGAATACGATGGACCCTCTGCTACAGTCAGAACTTCATTTAAAGAAGAAGGAAGACTGAGTGAGTACGATTGATCGAAATACTCGCTTTCGAACCAAGCGTCCCGAGTATTATCCAGTGGAGCAGCACCGAATGAAGTCCGCAGCCTAGCCATTGAAGAACTATCAGATTTTGATGGATCGTGATGTGCGGAAGTATTCAGAAACCCTTTAGAAATAAACCACTGAAAGGCTTCGTCTTCTTCACCAGCAAGAGTGATTCCCTCATCCTCTTCAGAGAAGGGCCATTGAATGGAAGGTTCAGCATCCAGCATGTCAACATCGCTACCATCAGCATGAGCAGCAGATTGAATTAATGTCCCGATGGGTACATTTGGTGTGTGAATGACTCCAGGAGCATTTCCATCCACAAAGGGGCTCAGGATATTAGGGACATCTGTAGCTGAAGTGCTAGGAGCTATGATTTCAACATTTGTTTCTTCAGAAATCTCATTTCTCTGTTCTTCCACAACAATATCAACAACAACATTTTCTTTTTCAATATTTTCTTCAACGGTAACAGCTTCGTCCACTTCTTCCATATTTTCTTCTTCAATAGCAATATCATCTGCTTCTTCTTGAGGTAATCCAGTAAAAACTGTTATTGTACCACTACTTGGAGCAATTGGCTCTATGTAAAAGTTAAAAGGAAGGGGAGAAAAGGAATCATAGATGACGGTGGGAGCAGCGATGGTAGGAACAGTTTCAGAAATGGATTGGGTTATTGAAGGCTGCTCCGAAGAAAGAATTGGTTCCCCCACGCTAATAGGAACAACATCGATGATAACGTCCTGTCCCGACACTTCTGCTCGTACCAAACCTTCAACGTCCTGTCCCGCAGCAGTGATAAGAGCGAAAGTGCTGTTCCCCTCAACAAAATAATCCCTAATTTCCCCTTCCTCTACTTCGGAAGGATACAATGGTCTTTTCAGTTTTTTCTTTTGCTTTTCAGGGAAAACCAATTTTCGTTTTCCCTTACCTTAAATAACTTCTTCCTCAACTCTTTGCCTGCCTTCGACGATTTGAATACCAAGATTTGGGCGAGGAGGAGGAATATCGGTGTGAAGTTCAGAATCGGGTTCAACCTGAAGCACAAACATTTGTCCCGTAAGAAAAAAATTCAATAGTATTTCGGGACAACGTTGAAATAAAGAATAATACGAACCTTATAATCAAACTTATAGTCCTCAAAATTTAACCGCCAAGGACAATAGCTTGGAAAACGATTACGAAGTCCTTGAATTTCATCTTTGGAGATGTTACTGTAAATCCAAGGACCTTTAATTACAATTGGAGTGCGATACCACTTATAATCATGATCCTGAAGAATTCTTTCCTTTGTGGGAAAATCAAGTTTGGTGTGGGGAACATATTTGATTTTGGGATCGTCGACTTCATGTAATAAGGGAAATCCCGAAAGACACTTGCGAACAGGGCTAACGCTCCACTTCACGTAATTCTTCTTGGTAATACAATCTCCATATGTAGTATGAAAATTTTCAACGGTATAACTGCTACGTTTTGTAAAATCTGGAACGTAGCAAGTAAGGTTAGTCCGCCCTTCACTTCAGAGACTATACTCATCAAGGATACGCCACCAGTTTCCATTGTATTGAGTAATGGATCGAGCAAGTCCATGAGGAGAATCACCACGAGTTGCAAGGACTTCATATTGAAAAGGATTTTCTTCTTTGTATAATGGGAGACGAAGTCCGGACTCTAAAGCACCAACAGAAATTAGTAAACTATTGGGAGAATAGTTAAAGCTTTGCATCGCTCCTAAAGTTAATACATCAGTATTTCTGTCATAGAACAAGACTTTAAATCCTTCAAGATCATGTCTTCTCTTAAAAACCTCAATGTTCATCGAACGGTAACTATAAGTCGCATGAGACCGCTTATTTCTGGGGGCAGGATTAACGGCTGTAGAAGCCCCAGGAGCTGGATTACGAGCAGGCCGAGACACAACATATCTAGAAGAAGGAACTCTTGAAGATCTTCCAGATTCTTGGTGATCACCAGCAGCATTGGGATTTCTGGAAGACATAGCGTTTTATCTGAAAAGAAAATTTCAAAGGATCAATATGTGTAGGAATCAGTTCAATCATATCTGTTAAAAGCTAATCATGGTTAAATATTAAAGTAAGCTACTGAAGGTAAAAAATCCTCAACATACCTGAAGAAAAAAGATAAACAATTACTTGATCAAAGGTAAAATAAATGCGATTGATGCTAAATGCTCCTAAACAGTTGGGAGAACGAAAGTATTTGAAAATTTCAAGGAAGATAAAGAGCAGAAACTTTAAGAGGTAAAAACAGAAGTGGAAAAGACCGCATCGTATTTAAAGCGAAGAATAGAAACCGTCACAATTTGAAAAGGCATTAATCAAGGCAAAGATTTGATTTCCTCGAAAAAAGGTAACTGACACAAACGTGATAATAAAAGTTACTTCTTGCGAAAAGTTCGCATAACGTGTGAAAAGAAGTAATGATAAAACAGAAGGTAATAATTGTTCTTCTACTTTCTTCAAAACCTTGGATCGACCGTTAAAAGTTTTTGCAAAAAGAAGAAGAAGGGGGCAAGTTTCTGGGAAATAAAAGGAGGACGACACGTGTAAAACGATTAACGAAGGAGACAGTGAAAGTAAGAAGAATGAGAAGCACACAATCAAAGCCGTATCAAAGGATCGAAAAAGGACAAATGTGTAAGACTGAGTAAATCTCTGCATGATTGACACGTAAGATCGGGAAAGTAATATCACACTGATCG
>JAJJMC010009453.1:7086851-7111526 GCA_023531435.1 Papaver californicum
TCGTACAATCATCCCGATCCATAAACAATAAGAAGAACGAAAGAAGGAATCGGGACAAGTGGGACCCATAAGATAATCTAAATAGAAGAGAGAATTCAACATAGAGGGGGTCGGAAAATTGAAGGGAAGAAAGACTAAGGAAGATTAGTCGAGTAAAAAGGAAAAGATCATTAGGTATGTATACATTGTGTAAGATTAAAATTTATAGATTCCACTATCATGATTCATTTTCTTGATTTAAAAGATTATGAATTTATGACTGTAATTTGATCAGATTTATGATCTGTAAATGAATGGATTATTAAAATTCTTCTCATTGGTTTAAAAGAGGATTCTATGTATCAAATTGTAAGTTAAAATCTTCATGTTTACTGTTTTTTCATCAAATCATTGGTTGTTAATGTCAACGGGAATTTTGACATAAACAGTATTTTTATGTTTTTCACCTGTACGGGTTTAGTTGTTATTAAAACTCGATCAAAATCTTTTTTCGATTAAACTTTAATAATCGTACATGTATATTTTATTAAGAGACTATTTTTGGGTTTTAAAATTTTAATATTTTATATTAACACATATGTGGACAGCACGTGTACAATCTAATAGTTGGTCACGATGGAGTTAATAGAAAGAAAGTTTTACCTATCATTAATAAGGAAAATAATGTAAATTACATTATTATACCAGTGATAATTGTTTTCAGATTTTAAATTCCGAAAGATATGTGGGTTATGCTTCTTCACCCTATGACATTTAGTGCACAAGTATTTAGAAAATCACCATTTAACACGGTGAATCAGCTATGGATAAAAAGACATTCTATATACAGTCACCACTTGACTTTATATAAACATATATATTAGTTTAGTTTTTATACTAGTTAGAAAAAGTTGAAAACAAGTTTTGAGTAATTTATACCTAAGCAGCAAAGTTAGTTGAGGAAAGTGATCAGTATTGATCAATGGTTGATGACTAATTGATCATTTGTAGCAAGGCTAGTGTGTAACGGTTTGTCCAACCGTTTTCAGTGTTTTGAGGTTAGATAGGAACTGTGCAGTACATTTTAGCCGAAATGGTCGAAATTTTATCAGAATTTCGGATTACGGGGTAAAATTGAAACAAAATCCGGTACACCGGTAAGGCCGATTTTTTTTTTCTTGAAAAATCAAAAAAAATGAAAAAAGATAAAAAATTATCCTTGTTTTAGGATTTTGAATAGTTACTCATATTTTTTTTATGATATTTTAGAATTATATATGGATATGATAATATCTATAATTAATCTAATGTCTCGATTAGAATTGTAATATTCTTGTTTAATTAGCATTTTAGACGATGAACTTTGAAGTTGTCTTGTTTCTCTTGTGTTTCCAGTTTGAACTTTGTATGAAATCTATGGATCTATATATTTTAGATGATTACTAGTTTTTCTTTCTAAACTTTGTGAAAAACGTTTGTTATAACGTGTTAAAATATATTTATAGTCATAAAATGTGAACTAGTATTTTTTTTATCAAATTATAGGTATAAAATATATGGACCGATATTTCACCGATATTTGAAACCGAAATTTCCACGGTATACCGGCATACCAGTGTATAGCTCTCGACCGGTACGAACCAAAATCCGATATGGTACAACCTTGGATAGGAATATAATTTATTAAGAGATAATATTCATGTGTTCCACTTATCGGTTGGAACATCAACAAGTCTGTTAGAATATGAATATTTGGTTTTCAAATTAGCATTTTGTGAGTGGTATCTGATAAGTGCCTAATTTATATATTTTGAGTTATATTTGTTTTAACTATAATTCTTGTAGATTACCTTGTATAATTTTGTTTTTAATTTGTGTATTTTATTAGGTAAACCATACAAAAAAATCTAGTAAAATAGCTACACAAGTGAAGCCTACAAGCAAAGAAGGAGCAAGGACCAAATGGAACTCCTTCAAAACTAGAAGTTCTTATCATAATCTTGTAGAAAACGAATAGACGAAACCAACAGTGAAAGAATTAGGTCATTCCGATGTCGTATGAAGAAGTTATGAACAAAACAAAAAAGTTGAAAGTGGAGACATTAAAAAGTGTCCAGGAGAAAAATGTCAATGAGGTGTAAGAAAAGGAAAATAAAATAAAATAAAAAGATTAATGATTCTGCGACTGGGCTTGACGGTCGCAGATTTCATCCCAAACAGCGACGCTCTGGATTCATTCTTTCTGCGGACGTGTTATTCACACATGTGGGCATCAGCATTTCCGACGGATTTGGGCAGGCTTTTTTCTGGATTTCTGGCTCAACTTCTATTTTGCACGTGAAAGCTATTTTTGGACGAATTTTGTTGTTTCTTTGGGACTTCTGAATTGGGGAAACTTGTTCCTAATGGGTTTCTATTCTCTAGAATAAGAGGATACTTTTTAGCCAAGTAATAGAGGCTATATAAAGAGACATCTAAGGCTCAAGCAAACCACCTCTGCCAGACAACACATTGGTTTACCCTTTTAAAGGGGAGAACTAAGATATTTTCTCTTATTTTTTCTTCTTAATACTTTTCATGTGTTTTAGTAAATCCATAAGTATGTAACATTTTTTATTGGTTAGGGATATAGTTGAATATTGCAAACATGTTGCTTGATTAATGAATTAGTTTTGTCTTATAATTATCGTTCATAAGTTACTAATAATATCGCCAAGTATGATTGAATGTTTTTTTGTTTAAGATGCATACTATAACATATATTCATATTTAAATCTAAATTAGGTTGTTAATAAGTAAAAATTGACAAATCCTGATTACAAGTACCATAATGCAATTACTGATTGTAGTGATACTTTCTTATAATTGGACGTAGGTTGTGACCTTTGTTAAATTGATTACTCGTACATAGTAATTTGTTGTATTGATTAGTCTATTTTATAAATCTTAATGCTGTTGGAGAATTAAACTTGATTGTGAGATACGTTAGGTTATTCTCTATGTAGAATCATATTTCAGTCGTTATAGGTATATGATGACTTTAGGAAATTAACAAAATATATTCGAGATGAAGTATTATAGGCTTTTTTTTATAATGAGAGATTAAATATCAAATTTAATTATTAATTCAAGTATATTTTTATGATTGAAGACAAAAACCTTAACCAGTATTTTCCAACTTTATGCTTAATAGTAAATATTTTTGTTTTACTTATGTTTAGTTTAAACTAGTTGAATATTCAACAAAACCACCTGGGTGATTTAAAAATTTGATAACAAATAAAAATTCCTCGTTCCATGTGGGAACAAATCCTTACTTATCACTCTATTTGTTATTGTAAAAAATGTTTGTTTGGCATCCATCGTTATCTGAACTTTGATACAAAGGGTATCATGTCCAGTTTTTGAGCACCAACATGAATGAAGTTGTTTGATGATTCATTTATATTTGGATTATCCAAATAACTGACATTGAATCCGTTATAGTTCGTGATCATTATATAATATATGCCATGAAAAGGTTTTGGGTTGAGAATCATTGCACTACAGTTAAAGGATGTAACTGCCATGCATATATTAAGCTGACATGCATTAAGCTTGGGCTAATAATGCCTAATATTCAAAAAGAAAATTGACTTTGTAGAGAAAAGATGCAATTGGAAATAGATGGACAGTGTAGTGATTTTTGACCAACACTTGGTCTGACGTTGAAATCCTATTTTGGCACCAGTTGGTTTATATCCATCCTATTGTGATGACGTAGTTACATTGTGATGTTTTACGGGCTTGAGATATGCACCATCAAAGTGGATAGCAAAGTTAATTCTTCCAATCAAGCGAAGTTAGTAGAACAAACTAATATGTTTTACAATTGCAATCAACTTTCGTAGTACCAAAAAGTATGGGACCCCTTTGGTTGTATAGGCACAACTTTAAGTTGTGAACATATCAATAGCAATGGCACTTTCATGACATGGAAAATGTTTATGAAATGTGGGAGAAAATATTCAGTGGAATTCCCTCTAAATGTAGGGGTTAGGGATTCCATACTCAAGTTAACTTGATCAGGCGATCAGAGAAATTCTTTATAAATTTTGGAATCTACATTTCTCATAAGTCGGTATAATGGATGAGATTTAGAATAAGATTGACGTTTTATTTGGGCACCTAGTTTACTTTAAGTTAAAAGCAAAATAGTGTTTACTAAGAAGATCTATATGATAGACATATATCATCGATGGATTTCCAAAATAAGTGGACCGTCGATTTTTGGGGGTGGTTGTCATAATAAAATCATTATATTAATAAGTTCATCATATTGTGAGGTGCCTAAAAAGGTATTGTGGTACTTTCTTATAAATACTAGGTCAATATAATACTATTAGACAATTACTTTTAAATGCATATATGTAAAAGAAGTAGTATGTGTGAATTATATTAAGTCGATAAAGGATGCAAATTTTAGAGAGTTTATAATTGCACCATTGAGTAAAATGGTATTATTACCTACAAATATAAAGTGTATTTACAACAAACTTAAGTTACTTAACCTAGCGATTGGAGATCCCATGATTATCTAGGTTTAAATGGGACTACCAAGTTATAAATTTGTACTCACTGGAAACACATAGAGAAATTTTACTCTCTTTCCCAGTTCTATGATGAAACATTGTTGCATGTCAAGTGTGAGGTTGACAATTTTGCTTAATGATTCTTATAGCTTAGTCTAACTAAGTAAAGTATGGCATGGTACTTTCAAATAGGATATCACCTATATGAATGAGAAGTGTGGTTGCTTCTACGATAACAATAAGGCTAAAATTGGGTTAAAACTAGAGGATAAAAAACAAACAAGGAATGGTGTACCCATGACTTCAAGGATCTTTCGATTCTTTTAGACAATAATTCGACCTTTCTCAATATAATTGGAGAGTACAACAGGTCTACGAATTATGCCTTCAGGATTCAATGAAGCCTTAACACCTTAATTGAATTCAAGGATTGTACTTCCTTGACCCGACCAAGAACACACTGTTTTAGGTTTCTGATTATGCTATTAGGAAAGAAGAAATCAATAAGTTTTTGATATTTTTTCAAGAGAAACAATCACCACTATTTATAGCGGTTTCATGTCTATTGGAAATGTCTCTTCATTTCCAATAATACATATAGTGTCCAATGGGAATGGTTGTGTTTTATGTGAACCATCACATCAATTGGAGATGCCTCTTTATCTCCAATAGACACATATAGTGTCCAATGGAAATGGTTGTGTCTTATGTGAACCATCACACCCATTGGAGATGCCTCTTCATTTACAATGGACATCCATTTGAACCATTATGTCTATCCGTATTCAAACTAAAATTTGAATCTCGAAACCCCTTTCATAGCGGCAAACAAAATGCACAAAACATTTATTTTCTATAATATTGAAAATATCCAATAATCTCCCCCTATTTTCAATAACTAAAAAACAGAAAATAAAATATAAACTTACAAAAACGGAGTGGTTGTATCATTCGAGTGACTACCTATGTACCCGAATGGGATCAAGCTAACGTAGTTCAAGCAAGTTGAAAATAAGCATCATCATAGAAACCAATAGATAAATGATGGGTATCTTTTGGATTTGAGCCTTCACTTAGTGTAAGAAATTCAAAGCCTTATCGAGGTTCTATGGTGAAACTAGTCTTGAACCAAGTACCCCTTATGATAAAACTGGAATCTCGACACATATTGATTTCAGAGAATAGTGTGTTCTATATCTAGCACGTTAATGTCCATGTGCTCAAATCCTGGATTCATGAGTCTTCTTCAGATAACGGTTTTCATCTCTTAGGAAACGACCTGATTTCCATACTTTTTCTTGCAGAAACACGTCAATAATAAGAAAATGAGAAGTTTTAACTTAGTACAATATAATCACTTCCATAACTTGTTGGTACCCGTTGAACCTTGTTTATCCTTTACAAAACATAGGTTGGGTTTCTGTTATGGGCGATCAACCTTCATTCACAGATATGAATCCCATTTCCTTACACTTTATTGAAACCACTGCCTTTGATAGGTCTGCTAAGTTTTTACTTGTTTCGATATAGTTAACTGCAACAACTCCTCTCTTGAATAATTTTCTTACCATTTGGTGACTAAGATTTGCATGTCTTGACTTTCCATTATAAGTCTTGTTAGAGACATTATAGATCTTAGCTTGATTATCAGAAATAATCAAAATTGCTGGAGATGGCTTCTTCCTTAATGGGATTTCAACAAGTAAGTTTCCAATCCATTCCGCCTCATAACATGCATCGACTAACACAATCAATTCTGACAACATTGTTGAATCAGAAATACAAGTCTGCTTCTTGGAACTCCAAGACACAGCAACACCTCCTAATGTAAATATCCATCCACTAGTAGACTTGGATTTGGATTCTACATTATTCCATGTAGCATCATTGTATCCTTCTAATACAGTGGGATAGCCTTGGTAATGCAAACCATAGTCAATGGTTCCTTTCAAGTAAGCCAACACTCTTGAAACTTCTCTTCGGTGCTCAACTCCTGGGTTAATTAAGAAATGACATAGAACCCGCACAACTTGGGCTATGTCTGGTCCTTTGCAATGCATAACATACATAAGACTCCCAATAATACTAGAATACTCAAGCGGTGCATGAGTGCTTCCAGTATTCTTTATTAACTTGATACTAGGTTCTAAAGGAGTCGAGCCTGGTTTGTCATCCAAATGACCATACTTCTTGAGAAATTTCTCAATGTAATGAGATTTGGTTAAAGCCAACTGATCTCCCTTTCTTAGGATTTTAATTCATAAGATCACATCATCCTCTCCTAAGTCCTTTGATAGACATAATTTTGTGTCTTATTTGAGCTCATATTTATATTGCTATTACCCGATTTTTGTATTAATAATGTCATTTTATTATGTTTGTAGGTATTTTTGGAAGAATAAATAATGGTGGAAAAATTGTCTCAAAAAGCGTTAAAGGAACCCAAAAGTTTTAAAGGCACCCATTCCTTGGATAAGGGTGCCACTTCTCTTTGATTTCAAACAACAAAAGTTGGCGGAAAATCCATTCTTTCCACAGCGTGAAGTTTTTACGAGATTTAGAAGAGTATTTTTTGGAAATTTTGCAAGCGTTAAGACAGAATATTCTTTCCTTAATTGAGTTGTACTCGACCAAAAAACAATCAACAAAATCTTAGCATATATTTCTTTCTCGGAAAAATCAGGGAGAAAAAGAGTTACGTGAAATATGGAATTTATTTTCCTATTTCACTCGATTTTGTTTCTATACCATTCGATATTTTGTGGGCAGTAGCATAAAAGGAGAATCAAGGAATTAAACACCGAGTCCACTTGAACAAGAAAAATCAGGATCGAGTTTCGGTTTCGAGAAAGAAAATATTGTCCGAGAAGATTCAATTGAAAAAAAAGATTTGAGAAGAAATTGAGAAGATTTGGTGCCTGTGTAGTATAAATAGGAGTTGTTAGAGCTGAGAAGGGAGGCTGTCTTGGCCAGAAATCAAGAAAATAAATTTCAGTTACATCTTTGTTGTTGCTCGAGGTGAAGAGGAAGAAGAAGAAAAAGAAGAACAACTACTCTCTAAAACGGTCTTAAAACTATCGTTAAACCTGTGGTGTTTTCCTTTAAATTCAATACCTTTGGTCACGGTTCTGTGAATAGTACCAGCGACAGTTCCAGTTTTAAAGCATATGAAAGGCGTCGTTGATTCATTAATTCATTCAATATTTTTCATTCGACGCCACTGGTTCGTTCTTCTTTGTACTACTCTTGGAATGCGTCGTTAAATCGACAAGAAATAAAGAAAAATTATGAGCTTTTCTTATTCAATAAATTTAATTTGTTTAATCAATTTTCTTTTATTTTTATCACTATGAGTAGCTAATCTTCTTATGTAGGGTAGCAGAGGAAGTTATTTTTGATGCTCACTATTAATATTTAATTTCTTAGATAAAATTATTCTCTTTTGTGCTTTTTAATGACTAATAATTTCTCTTATGAAATGCTTTATTTTAATTGTTCTGAATGGTTTTAAAACTGTTGATCTTTTATAAGCGAAGGTTATATTTTTGTGCAACAACGAAAGTTGTATAATTAATTTTAAACGTTATATTTCCCAAAACATGAGATTGGGTTCAATATGGTTTTGAGTAATTTGTTAGTAGATTTAAGAAATTGATTGTTAATTGTACAAACATCAAAAGTAGTAGAATCTAAAACCCTAGACCTTTATTTTCTTGGTTAATTAATTTATGTAGTTATTTTTATCTATTTATTTATTTAATTTATTCATTAAAAATTATTCTTTTTGTTATTAGCACACTAATTAATTAAGAACTAGAAATTATAATTCTGAAACCCCTGTGAAACGAACCGTGCTTGCATACTGTCTCATCGACAGCCATGCTCTTATGGTTAGGGCTGCACATGGCTCGGTTCGGTTCGGTTTTTGCCCTAACCATTACCAAAACCGAGAGTCTCGGTTTTTCGGTTTTGAAAACCGAGTGTCACCACTAAGCTTTTTGGTTCGGTTCGGTTTTAACCGTCTCGGTTTCGGTTTTTCGGTTTCGGTTTCGGTTTTAACCGATTATTTTTAGATTTTTTTTTTTTAATAAAACAACCAACTCATGTTCCATTCACACATTATTCCTTCCTAATCCATTTCTACCATTTTTTTCCTAGACCTTTACTAGAAGAAACATAAACCAAACGAGAACACTAAAATTAAACGATGTAAGATCTAACTACTAGTAAGTTGGACTTGCAGAAATTCAGTTCCATGTCATCAACTAATTGGTAAAACCTGGATGAATAATATTTGATATTTGTCTACGTTCAGTCTCAATTTTTTACACTTGACATCTCATATCACGTAGTAGTTTGAAACTTCAAATGCTTCAGCTTGTTAGCTTATATATGATTATACTAATCCTTTCATCTTTGGAAAACAGACTGTATACCGGAGAAATGGAAATCTATACTACCGTACGAGCACCCAGAAAGCACTAGCAAATGAACAGAGTACGAAACCTTTTGGTAGGATTTTAGCAATCATTATGTAGTAACCATTTTTTTAACCATTTCGGAGAGAGGCGCAGGAAGAAATAATGAAACAAATCTAGGTTTTTTCTTTTTATATATTAGGGTTAGAGATCAACGGCTAAAAACCCTCTGAATCCAATGGCTATTATTAATCGGTTTTTTCGGTTTTTTTGGTTCGGTTCTAGGGTAGGACCAAAACCGAACCAAAATTAACCGTTTTTTTTAGTAACCGTTCATCACCATTTAGATATTCGGTTCGGCTCGGTTCGGTCTTTTTTGGTTCGGTAAGGTTTTGTCGGTTTTTCGGTTTTTTGTGCAGCCCTACTTACGCTATAATTCAAAATTTCTATCAAGTTTTTAGCATTGCTGCCGGGAATTGAGAAATTGTAAAATTTTTTCTTTAATTTTGTGTTAGTTAGTTTAGGATTTATTTTTGTTTTTTTTTTTATATTTTTACTTGGGTATTTTTCTTGTTATCGTTGTATAGGAAATATTCTATATATATTGTGGAATTGTCTACCAAAAAAGGTAAGTAATAAACCCAATTTCTTGTTTTAGATTTTCATATGTAAATAAGTAAATTAGGAAATTAGGATTTCTTTTGTATATTTTTAGTTAGATCTTTATTTTAGTTTTATTTCTCTTTATTTTATTTTGTATATTAAAGAAAACATACGTGTACACACATCATTTGCATCGTCCGCTACCAAATATTAGGAAAACACGTGGAATAGTACATTGAATCATTTGGGCGTTATCAGTCAAAATTCCACAAACCTTAGCCCTGTACCTTTGACCAGTCTTTGACTGTAAGTATATTTTGCTAAGGTAACCTGAGTTTACCTGATTTATTCGAACTTGCATTTGCACGTGCATAAAAAAATGTCGAACTGGTATTATGAGGACCAATATAGTGATTATCGACCTGAATCTTAAAATGGACATTGTTCGTACTTTGAGTATAGTGTAGATAGTACTTGGGACCACTACCAGCCTTCAGAAGGTTATGGTTCATACCATAGTGATCCCAATTACTATTCGCACGCTCACCATCCATACGAACGGATAAATGAGCAATATTGTAATGATCACAATATATGTTCTCCTTCTTTGGAGGATTTAATTAAACAATTGATATCTAACACTTCTTATGATGCTAGTCTTTCTTTAGAGATTCACTCAAGCAGTTGAGTGAAAATTCACGTAGGAGTGACATAGTGTGGGAAAAAATTCATGAGATCTTTAGAGAAATGGAAGAATAACGGTCAGCTCATAATACTGCTCTAAGCGAACTTAATTTCCAAAACAGTGTTTCCAATTTTACCCTTGATAATAATGATAAATATTTACCTAATTTAGAGGGCGAGGTTAGAATTGAAAGCACTACTTGTTTAGATAAGGTTCAATCATCTTCATAGTATTATGATGATGATGATAGTATCGATGAAGAATTTGAAATTCGTAGTCATAATGATCAGGAAATTTTTACACCAATTGAGCTTCATGATAATAATGATGTTTCTAGTTCCAATCCTAATAATGTTAATGGTTATTTACATATTCAAAAGGAAAAGAATTTAACTAGAGATACCATTATTATGTATTGTGAGATATTTCCATGTTATTATGAAGACGATGATGGTTTAGAGGAGTGAATTTATCCCGAGACTTCTGTTTTAGAGTCCAACGATTCGGAAACAATAGTCTCTGATGAAAATTTGAACGTGAGTAAAGGTACCCCACCTGACTACAACCTAGAAGAATCAATTAACCATTTTCCTAAATCTGATAATTTAGAAATTAAGAAAATTGTGACTAAGTTCATCTAAGGACACAAACTATCCTAGTTTTGGGGGCGAATATCATTCTCCCCGTGGTAAGCCTTTGACTCTTATCTTTCCCTCACTTGGGACTTAACGTATTTGCCTCTACCATATTAAGAGATTATCATCAAGAACTATTTCCAGAGCCAAATAATAATGTCCAAAATAAACTTCAGTTGTTAGAAACCCGTCATCCTGTTGATGTGGTTCACCTGGGCTATGATACCATAATTGACTTTGTTGTCCCACCAATATTTTATTTACCAAATATGGGAATATTTCAACTTCAAATTTGTCAATTTTGAAATTTTGAAACTAAATCTGATTACTTTAGAAAATTTGAATAGACAAATTTTCATGAGAATGACCACCAATTTCATTTATTTTATTATGGTCAACTTTGTGAGTCAAATGCGATTGACTTTAAGGATCTACAGTTATTTCGATTATTATTATATGATTCGCAAATTGTGACTAATCCTTTCTTGGTCTGGTTGAAGACTTTAAACTTAGCACTCTATGGGAGGCAACCTATATGCTTTTGGTACACAGTGCTGGTAATATCTTTCTCTATCTCTTTTACTTTGTTCATCATTACTCTTTTTTCATGATTTCATTCATTTATATTTAGAACATTGAGGACTATGTTCAGTTTAAGTTTGAGGATAAGGGAGAAATTTTTTAAAAATTTTAGCCTTACCAAAAACTCCAAAATATAGAAACTTGTGAACAATTCAGGATGACACTAACCAATCTAGGTATATGGAAACAAACCTCTTGGTTGTAGGAGTTGAGGGACCCAACTAAATGGTTTATTCATAAAAGGACAGAGCTCAGGTGTTAAAAAATAAAATGATAGTCGTCACCATATCACGTTCTGTTTTTTATTTTTGCATCTTTTTGTGTTTCTCTAAGTGCTTTGGTGGGTCACTAGTATCGCATCGTGGTCGCCGCTAGGATGAAGTAGAGTGTTTGAGATCAAGCCCTATTATTTTAATTGAACTTGACCAATAATTAAAATTAAAAAAAATTGACACTTGGATAGAAATATGTGTGTGTTCTCCCTGTCTCCGTCGCCTAAGAAAGCGTGGAATGCAGGATCAATGAGAACTATCATATAATCTTCTAAAAAGAAGCATGCTCTTGGATTCAAATGATCCAATCATGTTGTCAATACATTCAATAAAATAAAAATAATTATATATATCCAATAAATCGACCGCTGGGGCCCTTGTATATACCAACTGAGTGGATACTAGAATTAGGATTCAGACCAGTGGGTGTGTATCTCAATCTATTAGGGTTCATCTTGGTACTAACGATCATACAAATATTCTGGGAAATACCGTTCACCTTAGTCAACATGCACACACTTTTATCTCCATATCCATCTTCTTAATATGTTCTCGTGATTGTGGTTTGTTAGATTCCGAGTATCGTGGTCCATTGTACCACTTTCTGAGTAGTGTTTTTTTTTTCTTATATATGAATTTTAGTACGCTTGAGTGTAAACTCGTGTACAACAATTGGATTCAAAACAGGGTAATTCCTTCTATAGCCAAAGGGCTTAGTAGCCAACTAAATAGCATGTTTAGTGTCAATCCTCAATCGTTCACAAGTAGCTAAAGTTTGGATTAAAGGTTTTGTGGGTACACCTTTTGTAAACCCTCATGAGACAAAACTCGTCCACTAATGCCACTTAGGGGTTTAGAGGCTTGTTACACATGCTAAGTATAGTCACTATTCCTGCGAAAGTGAGTTAGGATTTTTTTTTTAGATAAGATTTGCTCGAGGACTAGCAAATAATAAGTTTGGGGGTATTTGATAGACACAATTTTATGTCTTATTTTAGCTCATATTTATATTGCTATTACCCGATTTTTGTATTAATACTGTCATTTTATTGTGTTTGTAGGTATTTTTGGAAGAATAAATAATGGTGGAAAAATTGGCTCAAAAAGTGTTAAAGGCACCCCAAAATTGATAAAGGCACCCAAAAGTGTTAAAGAAACCCATTCATTGGATAAGGGTGCCACATTCTCTTTGATTTCAAACAACAAAAGTTGGCGGGAATTTCATTCTCTCCATAACGTGAAAATTTTACGAGATTTGGAAGAGTATTTTTTTGGAAAGTTCTGCAAGAGTTAAGACAAAATATTCTTACCTTAATTGAGTTGTACTCGACCACAAAATAATTAACAAAATCTTGGCATATATTTGTTTCTTGGAAAAATCAGGGAGAAAAAGAGTTACGTGAAATATGGAATTTACTTTTCTATTTCACTTGTGTTTATATACCATTCAATATTTTGTGGGCAGATCGTAAAAAGAGAACAAGGAATTAAACACCGAGTCCACATATACAAGAAAAATCAGGATCGAGTTTTAGTTTCGAGAAAGAAAATAATGTCTGAAAAGATTCCACTGAAAGAAAAGATTTGAGAAGATATGGAGAAGATTTGGTGGTTGTGTAGTATAGACAGGAGTTGTTAGAGCTGAGAAGGGTGACTGGCTTGGCCAAAAATAAAGAAAATAAATTTAGTTTCATCTCTGTTGCTGCTCGAGGTGAAGAGGAAGAAGAAGAAAAAAAAAGAACAACCATTTCCTAAAATAGTCGCTGCTCCAGTTTTAAAGCGTATGAAAGGCGTCGTTTACTCATTAATTCATTCAATAGTTTATCATTTAGCGACGCCACTGGTCAGTTCTCTTTTGTACTACTCATGGAGTGCGTCGTAAATTGAAAAAAAATAAAGAAAAATTATAAGCTTTTCTTATTCAATAAATTTAATTTTTTAATCAATTTTATTTTATTATTATCTTTATAGGTAGCTAATCTTCTTATCTAGGGTAGCGAAGGGAGTTATTTTTGATGCTCACTATTAATATTTAATTTCTTAGACAAAATTACTCTCTTTTGTGCTTTTTAATGACTAATAATTTCTCTTCTGAAATGCTTTATTTTAATTATTCTGAATGGTTTTAAAATTGTTAATCTTTTATAAGCGAATGAGGTTATATTTTTGTGCAATGACGAAAGTTGCATAATAAATTTTAAACGCTATATTATCCAAAACATGATATTGGGTTCAATATGGTTTTGAGTAATTTGAGAGTAGATTTAAGAAATTGAATTGTTAATTGTACAAACATCAAAAGTAGTGGAATCCAAAACCCCAGACCTTTATTTTTTTGGTTAACTAATTTGTATAGTTATTTTATCTTTTTATTTATTTAATTTATTTATTAAAAATCATTCTTTTTTTTATCAGCACATTAATTAATTAAAAACTAGAAATTATAATTCTGAAATCCCAGTGGAAAAAACCGTGCTTGCATACTGTCTCATCGACAGTCGTGCTCTTGTGGTATAAATTAAAATTCATATCATCCTTCATATCAAAGTTAGAACTAGGAAACTTCTTTGTTTCTTCCACATGAGATATGTCTGATCCAAAAATAAGCATATCATCAACATACAAACAGAGAATTACACAATCATAACTATCATGCACATTATAAATACATTTATCAGCATCATTAACAATAAAACCATATGACAAAGCTACTTTGTCAAACTTCTCATGCCATTTCATGGGATCTTGATTCAAACCATAAAGAGATTTTACTTACTTGCAAACCTTCTTTTCTTGACCTGATAATATGACACCTTCAGTTTGTTCCATATATATCTCTTCTTATGATTCACCATTTAGAAAAGCAGTTTTGACATCCGTTTGATGTATAATTAACTTATGAATAGATGCAAGTGCAATCAAACAACGAATAGATGAGATAATTAACTTATGATAATATGACACCTTCAGTTTGTTCCATATATATCTCTTCTTATGATTCACCATTTAGAAAAGCAGTTTTGACATCCGTTTGATGTATAATTAACTTATGAATAGATGCAAGTGCAATTAAACAACGAATAGATGAGATGCGAGCAACAAGAGAAGATGTATCAAAGTAATCAATTTCATGTCTTTGTTTATAACCTTTAGCAACTAATCTGGCTTTAAATTTATCAGTGGATCAATCAGCATTAAACTTTCTCTTGAATACCCATTTACATCCAATAGGCTTGGCGCCAGGAGGTAAATCACAAGTTATCCAAGTACCACTGGATAAAAGTGAATGCTTCTCATCAACGATAGACTATTTCTAGAAAATAGCATCTCTGGAACTCGTAACCTCAAAAAGTTTTAGGATCATCTTCAACATGCATAACATACTTAGTCATACTAGGAATTTCATTCTTAGTACCTTCTACATGATATGTTATAAATTCTGGACCATAGTTTTTCTCTTTTCTTGCTCTCTTACTCCTTCTAAGTTTGATATCTTCAATAGGTACTGTATTATCTTTTATGCATGTCTTGAATAAGAGCAGAATGTTCATCATTTTTATTAGTCGCCACAGGTTCTAGACCAGATAATAATGGGTTTTTTGAGGGCTGAATTTGGGAACTATTTCTATTTAACTTCTCAAAAAATTCTACATCTACAGATTCTATAATTTCAAAAGTGTCAAGAATTAAAAATCCGTAAGTAATATTGCTAAGTGAATAACCTTCGAAAACACATTTATAAGCCATATTTCCTAACTTAGGTCTTTTAGGATCAGGCTTTTTAACATATGCTTAACAACCCCGAACTTTAAGTCTTTTCAAATTTAGTTTTCTATTAAACCACAATTTATAAGGATAAACATTCTTCTTTTTCAAAGGAACTCTATTCAAAAAAATGTAGCATGTAGATAACATAACTTCACCCCATAAATAATTAGGCAAACTAAAACTAATAAACATAGCATTAACCATCTCAACCAAATGCATATTTTTCCTTTCAAAAATACTATTTTGTTGAGGTGTATATGGTGCAGTAAATTGATGAATTAAACCATGCTCTTGACAAAGTAATTTAAATTTATTAGGAAAAAATTCACCACTACGATCAAAACATAAAATCTTAATTTTTTTTCCTAATTGTGTCTCTACTTCTACTTTGTATATTTTAAAAATATCAAAGACATCATCCTTAGATTTAATCAAGTAATTGTAAGCATACCTAGTACAATCCTCAACAAAAGTGACATAGTATTTGTTTCCACCATGAGTCATATGATTTTTCAGATCACCAACATCACTATGTACTAATTCAAGCAATGAAGAACTTCTTACTACATATGTAAAAGATATTTTATGTATTTTTGCGTGCACACAGATTTCACATTTAGAAATATTATCAAAATTGCAATAAAAAATCAATCCTAATTTTTTCATGTTTCTAATCCATAATTCACATGTCCTAATCTACCATGCCATAAATCAACAGAGTCAACAGTATAAGAAGAACAATTATTTATTAAATTAAGCTTAACCATCCCATTACAAGAATATCCTTGTCCAACAAACATACCATTTTTGGACAATATACACTTATCAGACTCATAAGTCACCTTGAATCTAGCTTTGTTAACAAGGTCTATTGAAACAAGGTTTTTTAAAATGTCAGAAACATGTAAAACATTAGTAAGAGTAACAATGAAGTAAACGAGAGTTCAATAATGCCTTTTACAATCACTTTGCTACGTAGGTTGTTTGCGGAAGTAACTTTGTTTCCTTCTCCATTAACCGGTTCATATGTCTTGTAAAGATTTATGTCCTTACAGATATGAATGGTTGAACCACTATCCTACCACCATCCACTACTATTATCAGTAACAACATTGGCGGCTTTCACTACTATGACAAGTTTGTCATCGACCATATTTGCCTCATTTTTCTTTTGTTTCTTTCATTGACGATAGTCACGAGTATAATGGTCGGGTTTCTTACATAAGTAGCATTCAATATGCCTCTTATTCTTCTTGTTGGGATGTTGCTTTTTAAACTGAGTATCATTCTTAGGTTTCAAAAAAAATTGTGTCTTAGATTCTTCCATACTATTAACCTTAGAATGATATTCAGATTGCTGGCTATCCTTAATTTTTCACTTACGAGAGTCCTCTTCAATATGAAGATGACGATGTAAACCTTCTAAGTCATAGTCATTTTCATCATGTTTAAGTTTATTCTTATAATCATTCCAAGAAGGAGGTAGACGAGAGATAATAACCCCAACAACAAAAGAAGATACAAGATCAATTTCAGCATCCTTTAGATGGTTAACAATGAATAAAAATTCACTGACCTAGAAAATAATTGATTTATTGTCAACCATTTTAAAGTCCATGTAGTTGCAAATTGAATTTCTTGTTGCTTGCTTCAGAAATCTTGTATTTTTTTTTATCAATCGTAGTCCATAATTCCTTTGCAAACGTAATACTTCGATGGCCATTGTAAACACTAGTCTCCAGGGCATTCAAAATATGACCACGACATATGAAATCATCTTCCTGATGCTTCTTTCTTCTGGCCTTCAAATCATCGGTGTCGTTGTATATTGGGGTAGGAATTCCCTCAAATCCGTCTTCAAGAATATACACAACTTGATGGTGATCAGAAAAAATTTCACAGTCTCTTGCCAACGAGTAAAATTCTCACCATCAAAACATTCCAAGCGATTCAGAGTCTGGTTCATGACTTGCAGAGATTGAGCAGTAACGTTTGAAGTTTCACCCTCCATTGTCAAAATTTATTGTCTAAAACTGTTGGAAAAACTGGGTTAAAAATAGAGGATGAAAATCAAATAAGGAATGGTATACCCCTGACTTCAAGGATCTTTCGATTCTTTTAAAAATAATTCGACCTTCCCCAATATAATTGGCGAGTACAACTGGTCTACGAATTATGCCTTCAGGATTCATTGAAGCCCTAACACTGTAATCGAATTCAAGGATTGTACTTCCTTGACCCGACCAAGAACAAACTTTTTTTTTTTAGGTTTCTGATGATGCTATTAGGAAAGAAAAAAACAATAAGTTTTGATATTTTTTCAAGAGAAACAATCACCACTATTTATAAGGGTTTCATGTCTATTGGAGATGTCTCTTCATTTCCAATAGACACATATAGTGTCCAATGGGAATGATTGTGTCTTATGTGAACCATCATATCCGTTGGAGGTGCCTCTTTATCTCCAATAAAAGCATATGGTGTCCAATGAGAATGGTTGTGTCTTATGTGAACCATCACACCCATTAATTGGAGATGCCTCTTCATCTCGACATCCATTTGAACCATTATGTCTATTCGTTTCAAACTAAAATTTGAATCTCGAAACCCCCTTTCCTAGCGACAAACAAAATGCACAAAATATTTATTTTCTATAATATTGAAAATATTCAACATATGTTACTCTAGAACACTCACATAATACCAAGAACGTTCAGGGCCGGAATGAACACAACCGAGAATTTGGCGATTATAAGAAACTATAATGTGTGAGATTTGTTGTATTGGTTTACATCAACGGGTGAACAGTTCAAGATATCGGTTTCACTGATTAGCTAGTAAATCCAGTAAATTATCAATAGGTTTGGTTCAAAGACATAAGCTACCATTTATCGATGCATTATTTTCTGTTGTGCTCTTAATAATTACAAATTTTGTTGAGTCATAATTTTCACTCATGTACGGGATTGTTAAAATTTTGATACAAACTATTATTGTGTAAGTGAATATTATTTTCAGATTGTAAACTCCACGAGATGTGTTTGGGTCATGCCTCTTCACCCACAAAACACTTAGTGCAGAAGTGTTTGGAGAGTCACCATTTGACTTGCTGAGCCATTTATGGGTGAAAAGATACTCTGTAGAGTAACCATTTGACTCTATATAAACTCATCTCTTAGTTTAGTTCTTGTATAAGTTGAAAATAAGTTTTGAAGTCAAGAGTTATAGTCGTATTTAAGAGTGAGGTAATCGTCAATATTCGTCGGCCGAGGAGAATTATAATACTATTTTCTACAAGACGTAATCATTGTATCTTAGGAGATAAAATCTGTAAAACCATGAACACCAAATACAGATATAAATTGTCTTAAAAAAAGAGAAATACTCCATCTCATATCGTATAAATTGTCTTAAGGAAAGAGAAATACTCCATCTCATATCGATCAACCGATTAAAATAATTTCTGATTTTCTACTTTGTTTGTATTATATTTATCGCATTGTTATAATTAAGAAAAACCGAAACACTACATTTTCCAGCACACTTGACCAAATCTGATGGTTCTCCTTGTACCGATCAAAGAAAATAAAAAGGAATAATGTATTCTGCACCCTGGTTCATGCGTAACTGCATTGAACTACACTTCTTTGCGTGTGGTATAGTTCAAGTCTTTGCTTGATTGTTTTACAAGCACCATTTGTCTGTCTTCATATCACCTGTAATTATGGTAGGAAGTGGCTCTGTTTGACACGTAAGCTGGGAGAAAAGGTGGGGGAGAAAAACGGGGTATCAAGCAGCTCCGCATTTGTTGTTTTACGTGTTCCGTTCGCACTACTACTCAGTACATTTCATTGATTTCAAGATACAATTTGGTTACACTCGAGCTCCTATGTTTTCAACATGATAAGAAAACAAAATCAAACGAAGCTAAAGTCAATTTATGTGGTCCCATATATTTGTCAGCAGTACTTAAATTTGTTGCCATCTTTAATCATTGAAGAACACAACCACCGTTCAAACACCAACCAACATGTTCTTTTACAGAAAGATAGATATATTAATACGACTAGTTTAAGTTTACTGATGGCTGAAAGGCGATAACAGCCGGGCCAGATGATGAAATATGTAAACGCCTAGCTTCCTTGGAAAGAGATGCATAATAGTAAAAATGAAAAAACAAAAAATTGAAAATCTGTTCACGTTTCTCATGTTCTCTCCCCATTAATATACTAAAGCATAGTGGTGTTTTGAAGCGTCCACCGTCCTTTGTCTATGGAATAAATTTGTCCTTCCGTTTAATCGTTACGGTTATCCTAAAAGAAACATGATCACTGCCGTTAGTTAGGATTGTAAATCCTTAATTTTGGGGAACTCTTTAAATCTTGCCGTTCGTTTTTATATAAGGGAGTATATCTATTGGCTAAAAATGGGTAAGGTGTTTAAAGTCTAAAAGAAATATTGATATGATCTGCTACTCTATCTTGCTATTTTTATCTTCGCTTCCTAAAAAATGGAAACCAACTCCATGCAACTGCACGATCACTTTTCTTATCACCACTTTCGTTTCCTTTTGTGTCTTTCATCTTTCACTTTCATCCCGGTTGCAGTGAAGTTTATGAAACAAAAAACATCAGTGCATTAACAAGTTTTAGTTCTTTTAGTTCTTTTTTTGTTTTGTATTTTTTTTGTATGTTTTATTTTCTCTTTTTACTGTAGTTTCAAACTTCTTTGATCTCTTTGTTAGGTATATGGCTGCAATGGGATATGTCCACAGTTGTGCCTTTCAATAACCTAATTGCACAAAGAAGGTGTTACAAACTGTTTCATGCACATGACCAACTAGAGGCCGGGTTAAATTTATGCACAACTACATCTATCAAACCAGTAATCGCAGAAAAAAAGTATCAAATAGTGTGTCCAGACCAAAGTTTGGAAGAGTCTCACTCTCGAGTACAAACGAGTTTGTAACAAAACTGGCTCATTTAAACAAAGAAAATATAAAAAAAAAAAACAAAGATGGGATGCAGCTATGCGACTCGAGAAGATTCGAGAAAAGAGGCTATCAAGAAAGGGAATGAAAATAAGGAAAAGGTAATTATTTAGGGAAAATTGGAAATATATCCCGGATTTAAATTATCATTTTGGGATCTGTCCCATAACGCTATAAATTAAGGGGTATGTTCCAGCCGTCCATTTTATATGTTAAATGATCAAGATAGCATATATATGGCTTTACACATGTCATTTTCAGAAAATTATACCCTTGTCATTTTCGGATAGATGGTCTAGCTGTGTGGTCTGAGTGAGCACCGAGTCAACTCACTGGATCACCGATGCAACTCACCAGAAGAACAAACGGAGATCTTCATCTTCTCCAGCAACAGGATCTTCTCCGTCGACTTCAATCTTCAACCAAAATCAAACATATGAGAAATGTATTTGGGCTAAAACCCACCTCATTTGTGTATTCACTTTCCCCAAATAGGTACCAGAACGCGTCAATCATGCTGAGTGTTCTTGGTCTTGATCTTGATCTCCGGTGATTTCACAATCTCTTCATCTGGGCTTCAATTCTTCTTCTAAATACCATCAGTAGCTTCCTTAAGAGTCTTCTTAACCTTTCTATATGCTTCAATCACCTTCAGAACTTCATTTGATTCTCACATGACCTATTTTCTTCAGACATGAATTTTCTTCTTTTCTATCTCGAGCTTTTTCTCAATAACTCAGCCCTGCACTCGACCAACACCCAACATAAATTTCTCTTCCCGCAATATCTTGTTTGAACCATCACATACTCGACCACTATCTTCTTCTTCATTCATCAGTCACTCATCTTCGTCTTTTCTTTCTATTATTCTAACTGAAACAACCAAAATAACAAATCCTATTTGCTCTTACAAATCTCTCTCGAAAATGATAAGGGTATAATTGTCTGAAAATGGCATGTGTAAAGCCACACATGTGCTATCTTGACCATTTACGGATAAAATGGACGACTGAGACATATCCCTTAATTTCTAGCGTTGTAGGACAGATCCCCAACTGATAATTCAAACCGGGATATATTTTTAATTTTCCTAATTATTTGAGGTTCTACTGTTTTTGTATATATCATACTTTGAGGTAGTTATTTAAGGTTCTATCTATATATTCAGACCCAAAATAAAACGGTGCCGCGAATAACAAAACATGGTTTTTTCTTGGAAACTAATTATCCATGTTTTTCTGTATTATGTTCATTCACACAGTATCATGTTATGTTAGTTCAAACTCTATTGACATTGTGCCGGATGTATAATAAACTCAAATATTTCTTCCTAATTTCAGTATAGATCTTAAGATACAATAACCAAACGCTAATATTCTTCCCAAAAAAAACTTTTCTAAAAATAATTCAATTTGCTAATATTACACCAAACTTTCAAAAACAAATCAAAAAATTATCAAGGAAAGGTGTACTGATTGACTTCCATAATATGAAGGTTTGTTGATTTCATTTTTTCTATAAGTCTGAATTTTTTTATGAATGATCACGATATCTAAACTCGATTTATATGATGATAACAGCCAATTGAGGACCAGCAGATTATGACTGAATTGGGGAACATAAAATACGTCGCAACTTCAGAGGAAAACAATGTTACATTTACGAACATTTTTACAATTTAGAGGGTTTTTGTCTGATACATGGTGAATAATATTTGTAGAAAGACCGACAAATGGTGGATCGCATTTATTTGCGTTTGCACTACGGGGCCGAGTAGAAACAAAAACATAAAGTAGTTCTAATATCATCATGTTCGTTTCTTTTCTATGAATGCGATGAACATTTGCTAAAACCCTTCAATATATTCACAGATTGTTGTCCGTGCTCCTCATTGGATACACATGCTACTCATAAAAACTTACACATTCTCAAACGTGGTGAAGAAAATGTACCCATAAAAGCTGTTTTCGCAACTTGATGTGTCTTTGTTGTTTTTGCTTAACTGAATGCTTTGTAAATTTGAATGCTTTATAAATTTGAATGCACGGTTGAGAAATTTCTCTGTATTACTATTTGTATGCTTTCTCTTTTGTTTCAACTGTAATTTGTGTCGACGCAGTGATTAGCGGTTAACTTAAAAAGATGTTAATTAACTTGGCTACACATTAGCTCTCAGTAGAAATGTTTCATTTCCCTCTCATTACACCGTATCAATGCTTAAAATTATACGCCACGTGTTTGGGAAATTAGTGAAGTACCAATGCTGAAAAGACAATGAGAGCAACTATCTTTTTGTATGTTAGATATGAGAACCAAGGCGGATCAACATTCGATATTCGCAGAAATAGTATGTTTTACAGTTTAAATCTTTATCACCGATTATAGTTCAAACCGTATAGTGAAGACCACACTGGTTGTGCAACGTACTGAACCAACAACTCCTTCCACTATAATAAACTTAAATGCTTGCACTTTTGTGACACTTCTCATAGAGTTTGCATTACTTTTCAAATTTGAACCGCATCATGTATAACTATCCATAACCAACCCAATATATATATTCCACTTAATCCCTCGGTTAGGTAAAGAATAAATATATCTGTTTTGGTAAAATATGACTGTGAGGTCGAAGTCATTTTCATTACAAAGTTTATTCTGTTTTTGAATATCACAATTGAATCATTCTGATTTATATCCCTTATTAGTTCATTCTCTTTTAGCAACCATTTTGTTGGCAACCATTTTGTTTTCCGATCAAGATGAAGAAGATGCAAGGAGGAATATGTGAGTTTGTGCACATAAAGATTTGATTGCTTAATTTGCTGAAGTATTTTAATTTATTCAGTCTAATATTTGTTTAAGAGGTTAAATTTATTCGTTTAGTGAAGTCGGGAGTCGGGATATATTTGTGCAGGTCATATCAAGTAGAATTAGTCCATTGTTTTCTCTTCAATTCACCCTACTTTCTTTTTAATTTAATTCAAGATGCTAGATGGATTTTAACTGTTAGATTTTCAATAATAATTTATAATTTTAATTTTAATCAATTGGGACGATTGAGTTCTTTCCTATACAACAACATTTTTTTAAACTAAACTATTCATATTTCAGTCAGTGATTAAGTCATGTAACTCATCGGAATCAAATTTGGATTCGGATCAGAGGAGTGTTGTTTTGACTGATTCATGTATATGCACACAAAAATAGTTTCCCAGCTTAGGTTCTTCATAGTTGGTCGAAAATTCTTAGGAGGGGAATTATGGAAGGTTGGCGGCACGCAGAGTTTCTCATTATCAGATCCATTTGCGTTAATAAATTTCTACTTTTATCTGACTGCCTAGCTCATACTGGGATATAATATATGCATTGATTATCTCGAAGATGAGTTTCACGTGGTCACTTTATATAAGATGTTTAATCATAATTTATCAAAATGCTCCACATGTCTTCCTACTTAGGAAAATTCTACAATAGTGAGAATGAGATATCATTCACCTGCCTAGTCCCTTCCCAATTGATAAACAACTCCTAAGTTCCCTTAACAAAGAAAATCATCTCATAGGTTGTTGAGTAACACGCATGTCTATATGGCCGCATGTGCAGGTTACTCTATTGTTACCACTGCATATATGAAATAAGAAGATAGATTAGTCTCTTAATCTGGAACCTAATTAACCATTAACATTTTCAATTTTAGAAGAAGGAGAACATTCCTTTTTAAACATCCACCATTTCGCATTTGTTCTTTTTGCTTAATATACAGGTTGTTATCTTCCTAATTTTCTATGACATACTTGAAAAGGAACGTTGTTTCTTCAATTTTTATAGAATAAATTTGGCAATTGAAAAGGTTTTGCGTTTGGAAAATGTAAAATATTACTCGTACTAACAACCAGACTTATATTTTGTTATTTTTTAACACTAAAAACTTGGATTTAGTAACTCATAATTTTATCTTTCCTGGAACTAATAATAATATTTCACACCTAAAAAAAAAGGGAATTTTAAAGGTATTCAAAATAAAGCCTTAAAAAAGATTATATAAAGGGAACTACTTTTACTTAACAGTGTGTGTTACGAAGCCTGATTAATTGACTCATGATTTGAACCCATTGTGAGTGATCCATTGATGTGATTTTGTATAGTGGTAAAAAGAGATTCGATTCTCGAAC
>JAJJMC010009453.1:7124633-7266585 GCA_023531435.1 Papaver californicum
CAACTGAAGCAGTTTGGAAGCGTCTAAAGATGATAATAATCGCAGCGTAATAGAACTATTGAAAAATAACTAGTAGAATGGGTAGAAATCGATAGAAATTATTTGATCTTGAAAGAGATATCCTAAAATCTACAGGGTTGTCTAGACTTCGTTAATTCACTACGAATAACGACTATAGATATGAGATTAGTATTCAGACTTCGGGGGTAAACTCAACTATGAATAAAAATCAAACTTAATAAACTCAACAAGTTTAATGAAAATAAAATAATTTTAATTAATCAAAAACTCCCCTAATTTTCGTTTTTGGAGCTCCTTATATAGATAACTCCTGCTAAATAAACCCTAATCTTATCAAAAACCTAAAAACTTGTTTCCCAAGGTATCTACTACCTTTAGAAAACTTTCCTAACTTATTAAAACTCATAAAATAAACTTTTAGACTCTTCTAAAATTACCCTAAATAATAAATCCGAAAATTAATTATTTTCTATTAAATATAATATTAATAAAATAGAAATAATAATAATATTGGTACACTTAGAGCAGCTCCCGTGTCAATAACCTTCATTCCTCTCTTCAGACCATATATACACTCATAGCTACAGCTCTCACTCGATTATTTCCTAATAATTGTTGTACCTCACAAGTAAGATTAATTAGCTCGCCGTCAGTATTTCGGCCCTTAACAAAATAACAAATTTATTTTCCATAAATCTCCCTCCATCATTTGGTGGCTCGCGTTTTTGAACTGAAAAGAAACCTCCAGATGAAAAAATTAAAGGAAAAACAAGTTTTCGGAACTGTTGTGGACGATGTTTATACGATCGAGTTTCAGAAACATGGATTACCACACATGCATGCTCTTATATTTTTAAATGATTCAGAAAAAATTCGTACGTCGGACATGTTTAATAAATTGGTTTCTTCTGAATTTCCTGATAAGAAAACTGATCCCTTACTATTTGACACCGTTACCAAATGTATGGTTCACGGTCCATGTGGAGAACGAGATCCGGGTGCAGCATGTATGGCAAAAAGAAAATGTACAAAAGAGTATCCAAAGAATTACATAGACACAACAAATTTGGACGAAGGTGGGTATCCAAGTTACCGTCGGCGTCGGGATGGAATAAAAGTAACAGTCAGAAACAACAAAAAGGCATACAATATTGATGTTGTTCCCTATAATCCATATATGTCAAGAATGTTCAATTTCCACATCAATGTGGAAATATATGCCGGCATAAGAACTTTAAAATATATTAACAAATACATTTATAAATGTGGTGACCGAGCTACGATGGTGGCGGGAGAACATGATGAGATTCAACAATACATAGATGTAAGGTACATTGGACCACCTGAGGTTGTATGACGTTTATTTGAGTATAATTTACATGAAGAAAACCCGAAAGTACAGCGATTGGCAGTTCATTTACCGAGAAGCAACGAGTTGTTTATAGTACAAGGCGATCAAATGAGATCGGTTATACGAACTACACAGGAACATAGGACGACTTTGATGAGTTATTTTGAATATTATGTTACAAATCCAACGGTTCCATCCTATACTTATCAAGAATTCCCGCAACACTTTGTATGGAAGAAAAAAACAAAAGTGTGGAAAATCAAACAACAAGGGTTTGCAATTGGAATGATGTATTTTGTTAGCCCTAATGCTGGCGAGTTATACTACTTGCGTATGTTACTCACAAATGTAAGAGGTGCTAAATCTTTCGACAGTTTGGAGACTGTGAGTAATGGAGAAGTTGATGTAGTGCATAAAACTTTCAAAGAGGCATGCATTGCACTGAGAATTTTAGGACATAACGGAGAATGTGAACATTGTCTTCAAGAAGCTGCGGTTATAAAAATAGGGAATCAATTAAGAAAACTATTTTGTATTATCCTGGTAGAATGTAATCCATCAAAATCAGAGATGCTATGGGAAAAATTTGGAATGAACATATGCGATGATCTTCCCCACAGATTGCGGACGATGTTTAATATACTGAATCCAACTGATGAACATGTTATGTATTACGGATTATACCTGTTGGATCAACTACTAAGGAAATCTGGATTTTTTTTTTACAAAATATGAATAAATACCCAGACCAAGACATGCTTGGGGTCGAATTGTAGGTAACAAATATATGTGGGACCGTCGCCAACTACAATTTGCAATAAGAGAATTTATGCTTGATATGAATATTGAAAGACTGAATGTCGCTCAACGCTCAACATACAATGCAGTTGCCGATTCTGTGAATGAGCACAATGATCGAATGTTTTTTCTGAACGGCAGTGCAGGGACGGGAAAAACCTTTTTGTACAACACAATAGCAGGAAGTTGTCGAAAAGATGGAAATATAGTTCTAGTTGTTGCTTCATCTGGTATCGCTTCATTACTTATGGATGGAGGTCGAACAACACATTCAACTTTTAAGATTCCATTTGAATTCTAAGAAGATAACAATTGTGGGATTAGTAAGGACTCAGAGTACAACCAGCTTCTTAAAGAAGTCAGGTTGATCATATGGGATGAAGATTCAATGCAGCATATATTTTGTGTGGAAGAAGTTGATCGCCTACTACGAGATGTTCGTAGTGACAACAAACACTTTGGAGGTGTCACGGTTGTTTTAGGTGGAGATTTTCGACATACTTTACCAGTGATACATCTGGTAAAGAAGCGATACCAGATAAATCTGTCTAGGTGTTTTGAAGCATCTACCGTCCTTAGTGTATGGGATAAATTTTTCCTTCCGTATAATCACTACGATTATCCTAAAAGAAACATGATCACTGCGGTTAGTTAGGATTTGTAAATCCTTAATTTTGGGAGACTCTTTAAATCTCGTCGTTCGTTTTTATATAAGGGAGTGGATCTATTGGTTAAAAATGGGTAAGGTTTTTAAAGTCTAAAAGAAAAAGAAACAAGGATATGATCTGCTACTCTATCTTGCTACTTTATCTTCGCTTCCTAAAACATGGAAACCAACTCCATGCAACTGCACGATCACTTTTCTTATAACCACTTTCGTTTCCTTTTGCGTCTTTCATCTCTCACTTTCATCCTGGTTGCAGTGAAGTTTTTGGGAAAAAAAATCAGTGCATTAGTAAGTTTTAGTTCTTTTTGTTCTCTTTGTGTTCTATATTTTTTTGGTATGTTATATTTTTTCTTTTTACTGTAGTTTCAAACTTTTTTGATGTCTTTGTTAGGTATATGGCTGCAGTGGGATATGTCCACATTTGCGTCTTTCAAAAACCTAATTGCAGAAAGATGGTGTACAAATTGTTTCATGCACACGACCAACTAGAGGCCGGGTTAAATTTATGCACAACTACATCTATCAAACCAGTAATCGCAGGAAGATAGTATTAAATAGTGTGTCCAGACCAAAGTTTGGAAGAGTCTCACACTCGAGTACAAACGAGTTTGTAACAAAACTGGCTCATTTAAACAAAAAAAATATACAAAAACAAGGATGAGATGCAACTATGCGATTGAAGAAGATTCGAAAAAGGAGGCTATTAAGAAAGAGGATGAAAATAAGGAAATATTCAAAGGTAATTATTTAAAGTTCTACTGTTTTCGTATATATCATACTTTGAGGTAATTATTTAGGGTTCTATCTATATATTCAGACCCAAAATAAAACGGTGCCGCAAACAACAAAACATGGTTTTTTCTTGGAAACTAATTATCCATGTTTTCTATATTATGTTTATTCACACAGTATCATGTTATGTTAGTTCAAACTCTATCGACATTGTGCCGGATGAATACTTGTCAAATAAACTCAAATATTTTTTTCCTAATTTCAGTATAGATCTTAAGATACAATAACCAAACACTAATATTCTTCCCAACAAAACTTCTTTAAGAATAATTCAATTTGCTAATATTAAACCAAACTTTCAAAAACAGATTAAAAAATTATCAAGGAAAGGTGTACTGATTGACTTCAATGATACGAAGGTTTGTTGATTTTATTTTTTCTATAAGTCTGAAATTTTTTATGAGTGATCACCGATATCTAAACTCGATTTATATGATGATAATAGCCAATTGAGGACCATCAGATTATGACTGAATTGGGGAACATAAAATACGTCGTAACTTCAGAGGTAAACAATGTTACATTTACAAACATTCTTACAATTTAGAGGGTTTTTGTCTGATACACGGTGAATAATACTTCCTCCGTTTCAGAAAAAAGAGTTACTTTTTCTTTAAATTTTTGTTCCAACAAAAGAGTTACTTTCATTTTCAATATAGCAAACTTTCAAAACTACCCTTGTTATTTTAAGAAATGCTATTATTCTCATTATAAAGATATATGTAATATTAAAGTTTTTGTTAGAGTAAATTTGGAAATAAATTATAAAAGTTATTCTCTCTCATCTTGCCTAACAATTGTGCAAATAGGAAAATTAACTCTTTTCCTAAAACGAAGGGAATATTTATAGAAAAACCGACAAACGATGGACCGCATTTATTTGAGTTTGCACTACGGGGCCGAGTAGAAACAAAAACATAAGGTAGTTCTAATATCATGTTTGTTTCTTTTTTATGAATGCGATGAACATTTGATTTAACCCTTCAATATATTCACATATTGTTGTCCCCTCATTGGACATGCTACTCATAAACACTTGCACATTCTCAAACGTGGTGAAAAAAATGTACCCATAAAAGCTGTTTTGGCAAAATGACGTGTCTTTGTTGTTTTTGCTTAACTGAATGCTTTATAAATTTGAATGCATGGTTGAGAAATTTCTTTGTATTAGTATTTGTATACTTTCTCTTTTGTTTCAACTGTAATTTGTGTCGACGCAGTGATTAGCGATTAACTTAAAAAGATGTTAATTAACTTGGTTACACATTAGGTCTCAGTAGAAATGTTTCATTTCCCTCTCATTACACCGTACCAATGCTTAAAATTATAGGCCAAGTGTTTGGGATATTAGTGAAGTACCGATGCTGATAAAACAATGAGAGCAAGTATCTTTTTGTACGTTAGATATGAGAACCAAGGTGGATCAACATTCGATATTCGCAGAAATAGTATGTTTTACAGTTTAAATCTTTATCACCGATTATAGTTCAAACCGCATAGTGAAGACCGCACTGGTTGTCCAAGGTAGAGAACCAACAACTCCTTCCACTATAATAAACTTAAATGCTTGCACTTTCGTCACGCTTCTCATGGAGTTTCCATTACTTTTCAAATTTTAACCGTATCATGTGTAACTATCCATAACCAATCCAATATATATATTCCACTTAATCCCTCGGTTAGGTCAAAATTAAAATAAAATCTGTTTTGGTAAAATATGATTGTGAGGTCGAATCCATTTTCATTCCAAAGTTTATTCTGTTTTCGAATATCATAATTGAATCATTCTGATTTATATACCTTATTAGTTCATTCTCTTTTAGCAACCATTTTGTTTTCCGGTCAAGATGAAGAAGATGCAAGGAGGAATACGTGAGTTTGTGCACATAAAGATTTGATTGCTTAATTTGTTAAAGTATTTTGATTTATGCAGTCTAATATTTGTTTAACAGGTTAAATTTATTCGTTTAGTGAAGTCGGGAATCGGGATATATTTGTGCAGGTCATATCAAGTAGAATTAGTCCATTGTTTTTTCTTCAATTCACTCTACTTTCTTTTTAATTTAATTCAAGATGTTAGATGGATTTTAACTGTTAGATTTTCAGTAATAATCTACAATTTTAATTTTAAACAATTGGTACGATTGAGTTTTTTCCTGTACACCAACATTTTTTTAAACTAAACTATTCATATTTCAGTCAGTGATTAAGTCATGTAACTCATCGGAATCAAATTTGGATTCGGATCAGAGGAGTGTTGTTTTGACTGATTTCATGTATATGCACACAAAAATAGTTTCCCAGCCTAGGTTCTTCATTGTTGGTCGAAATTTTTTAGGAGGGGAATTATGGCAGGTTGGCGGCACGCAGAGTTTCTCATTATCAGATCCATTTGCGTTAATAAATTTCTACTTTTCTCTGACTGCCTAGCTCATACTGGGATATAATATAGAAGGCTGATATAGGGGCTCCCATATCAATAGAGGGGCTCCCATTTGAGCCGAGGTGACCTAATTTTACGATAAGGGATGTCCTAGGGGTAAAGTTAAATGTGCATTTTACCCTTTACCCAATAAAAAAAAGACAAATTTATCCTTTAATTAAAATTTTTCATCTCCTCCATATCTTCTCCTTCTCCATTTTAATCAAATTTCTCAATCGAATCAAAATTTTATCGCCGATTAAACTCCCAATTTCGTGATGAAGAATACTAATAAATGTATAGAAAGTAGTAGTGATGACAATCCGGATAAAATTAAATTACACTAACTAATTTGATGAAATCACGATTTGAAAGATTGATTTTTTGTTGTTCAGAGAAACTTACGGTTGGGTTTCATGTCGAACCCAACCGTAACACCAAGAACACCATTTTTGCCCAGATTTACGGTTGGGTTTTCAACCAAACCCAACCGTAACTAATTTGTTCTTTATATTACGATTGGGTTATTAAACAAACCCAACCGTAACTTCAAATGTAGGAGATGAAGATTCAATTAAAATTTACGGTTAGGTTTTCAACCAAACCCAACCGTAACTAATCTTCAAACCCCAATTGTAAAATTAGATAAATATATTTTGAGATTTTTTTCATTTCTATCTTGTAGAGAATTGAAAGACGGAGCTAACCCAAAAAAAATGAGGTCAATCGGACATCGTATGAAGGAGTTATGATCAAAACGGTGACATTTTTATTTGTATCCAGGAAGAATTACGGTTGGGTTGGGCCAATAAACCCAACCGTAACTCTGGGCTCTTGAGGCCCAAAATGCTCAGAGTTACGGTTGGGTTTATTGGCCAAACCAACCGTAATTCTTCCTGGATACAAATAAAAATGTCACCGTTTTGATCATAACTCCTTCATACGATGTCCGATTGACCTCATTTTTTTTTAGGTTAGCTCCGTATTTCAATTCTCTACAAGATAGAAATGAAAAAAATCTCAAAATATATTTATCTAATTTTACAATTGGGGTTTAAAGATTAGTTACGGTTGGGTTTCAATGCAAAACCCAACCGTAACTATATCATGAAACATGCAACTAACATAATTAGTTACGCTTGGGTTTTTAGCCAAACCCCAACCGTAAATTCTACTGATAACTCAAAATTTGGAATCTCTAATTTGTTGATTTTTCGGTTTTTGTGTGTTTGAATGACCCAATTTACCTACAATCTAGTTAAAATGGTTGAATAACTTCAAAATTTGGATTTTAAAACTCAAATTTGACCTTAAAAATCAATGCTAAAAAGGATGAGTTACGGTTGGGTTTTAAGCCAAACCCAACCGTAACTATATGTTCAAAGGGTGTTCATAGTGTTCTTGAGGTTACGGTTGGGTTTGGAGTCAAAACTCAACCGTAACTGAAGGTGTTCTTCGGTGTTCTTGGTGTTACGGTTGGGTTCGTAATGAAACCCAACCGTAACTGTCTCTGAATCACACAAAATCAAAATTTCAATTCGTGATTTCATCTAATTTGAGCCATAAAATGATCAAGATTTTAATCTAGAAAGACCTAAATGGTTACTATGGTTGATTGAATCAAAAACTAGGGTTCAAAAAAAAAACGAAATTTTTTTCTCACATTTCATCTAGTTTTTCATCCCCAAATCACAAATCAAAAAAAAAAAAAAAGATTAATTTCAATTTGTGTTAGTCAAAGATTAAGTTTAATTAACCATGATTAGCTTAATTAAATTTTCACTAATTAAGGTAATTAACATATTAATGAAGGGTGATTTGGGTATTGTGAAAATATTATGGATAAGAGGTTTTTGAGTTTTACTTCATAGTGTCCCTATTTCGTCTTATTATTGGAACCCCTCTATTGATATGGGAGCCCCTATATCAGCCTTCATAATATATGCATTAATTGTCTCTAAGATGAGTTTCACGTAGTCACTTTATATAAGATTTTTAATCATAATTTATCAAAATGCTCCACAAGTCTTCCTACTTAGGAAAATTCTACAATAGTGAGAATGAGATATCATTCACCTGCCTAATCCCCTCCCAATTGATAAACAACTCCTAAGTTCCCTTAACAAAGAAAATCATCTCATAGGTTGTTGAGTAACAAGCATGCCTATATGGCCGCATGTGCAGGTTACTCTATTGTTACCACTGCATATATGAAATAAGAAGATAGATTAGGTCTCTTAATTTAGAACCTAATTAACCATTAACATTTTTAATTGTAGAAGAAGGAGAACATTCCTTTTTAAACATTCATCATTTCGCATTTGTTCTTTTTGCTTAGTACATAGGTTGTTATCTTCCTAATTTTCTATGACATACTTGAAAAGGAACGTTGTTTCTTCAGTTTTTATAGAATAAATTTGGCAATTGAAATGGTTTTGTGTTTGGAAATTGTAAAATATTACTCATACTATCAACCAGACTTATATTTTGTTGTTTTTTAACATTAAAAACTTGGATTTAGTTGCTAATAATTTTATCTTTCGTGGAAACTAATAATAATATTTCACACCGAAAAAAAGGGAATTTTAAAGATATTCAGAGTAAGGATTCAGAATACGACCAACTTCTTAAAGAAGTCAGGTTGATCATATGGGGTGAAGTTTCAATACATCATAGATTTTGTGTGGAAGCAGTTGATCGTCTACTACGAGATGTTCATAGTGACGAAAGACACTTTGGAGGTGTCACGGTTGTTTTAGGTGAAGATTTTTGACAGATTTTACCAGTGATATCGAATGCAAGCCGTGAACAAACTGTTGGAGCATCTATAAGAAGTTTATTGCTTTGGGATGACATTAATGTTTTGACGCTAATGTTTTAAAAGTACATATACAAATCAAATATATAATTTTTAATTACGTTTAACTAATATAATAGATCGGGATGAATCCCAAAGAATACGTTAATCTACCATCGTCGATGCGTAGATGTCAAAATATGAAAGACCTGATATCTTTGGTGTACCCGTCATAGCGAATGACTGGTCAAATGACACCCGAGCAGTTGACTAAATGGATCATTTTAGCTCCACGTAATGAGGATGTTCATAGGATTAATATGGAGGCACTAAAGAATTCTCCTGGGGAGGCTTACACATATTTTGCTGCTGAGAAGATGATTCGGGATGACCATGGAAGAGATTCAACTTTTACTACCGAATTTCTCAACAATTTGAATCCCCCAAATTCACCTCCGTTTAACCTAGAACTCAAAGTAGGATGTCCGATTACGTTGTTAAGGAATCTTGCACCAAGAGAGGGTCTTTGTAACGGTACAAGATTGGTGGTCACTCGATACGAACGACACGTTATTGAAGCAAAAATCATAACTGGTGAAAAAGATGGTGAAATAGTTTTTATCCCAAGAATAACTTTTTAGCCGTCACCTTCAGAAATGAACATACAAATGAAGAGACGACTATTTCCTATATGTGTGACATATGCGATGACGATTAATAGATCACAGGGACAATCAGTAAAATATATGGGCATCGATTTACGTACTCCAGTGTTTAGCCATAGTCAGCTCTATGTGGCATTGTCTAAGTGCACAGCAGCAAGGAGAATAACTTTATTTTTGCCAAACGAATCGAATGAGTGTTTACATCCGGTAAAAACGAATATTATATATCCAGAGGTTTTATTGTAGTTTGATCTCAGCTTTTATTTTTTGAAATTTTTAGTATTTTTTTTATTGGAACTTAAAATATTTTTTTATTTTAATATTTAGTGATAAAACGGATTCACATCAATAAAAATATCTCCTGAGACGAAAACCATCGCATATGCCAAAAACGAGACCAAACCCCAAAGTCCATCGCGCCGCGTTTCGGCCTGGGTGATACCCTAGTAACAATATGGAATGCAGTTGATTTTGATTTGTCTACATCCAAAATTACAATAATATCAGAGCACGTTAGATACTCAGGGTGGAGGATCTCTTTACCATTTAGATCGCATCCGTTCTCATATCAAAATGAATGCTGGTCTATAATATTGTACTCAACTTAGATGAGTAGTACATGGTTGTTGGGTAGGTCAACTACTTAGAAACCTAAAGAACATTTAAGCATGGAAATCAGGTATATGAAGAATGTTAATCATGATAAATGATGCAGACCAATTGCCGAACTATGTTTTAAACCCTTCTCAAATAAACCTAGCAAGATGAAACAATAAGCTACACTTGATTCTAACCTACAGTCTACTACTGTCTGCTGTTAAGATAATACAGCGTAGTTTGTAACTGTGGACCTAGATAAGATTCTCATCTCCATTTCACAGAGGATTCATGGTTTTATCATTTTGATGTAAGACTGCAACATCTGCATCATTTTCTTATGTCAAAAGGAACAGCTCAGAAATCTTTGTTTAGGAAATCTTCAAGTTCAAACATGATGAAAGGTGTCTCAATGAGGTCAACATGCCTAAAAGCTAATATACTATCACTAGGATCCTTAATCTCAAGCAGTGACTACCAAGAATTGAAACATACGGAAAAATGTCTTGGTTGAATTAGCAAGCCAAGCATCTTTCTTTCTAAAAAATTTCCTTTCTCATTTTTTTCCTAGTAGCAATTAAGACAGCTATGATGTTCACACTCCCTCTCGAAGGTAATTTGATTTCCAACCAAACAATACTAGCAAGGGCAATAGCCAAAACGCCTGCAATACCAAGACTAGTAACTGTCTGTATCTTGCTTGATGTTGGTTCAAACTATTGTATGCTTATAAGTGAAGTAGAATTTGGAATACCTAATCCACACTGCTATAAGAAGCACTTAACTAATTCCATGACCTGCATGAAGCATAAACATATCCCAGAAGCATGAGTTCCATTTTTGTCACTAAAATCACAAGGAGAATTTCAGTGCTCAGACATCAAAGACTCAGAGTGAAATCAATAGCATATGGAGAATCATTTGGATAACTGAAGTCCACAGTATCAAGTCGATAAGACATAAAACTAGATACAAGCACGCATGGACTGAGAAACAACAAAACAGAAGAAACAGCACAGAAAGTGTTTCTATACCATAAATAAAAACTAATCTAGGGTAACAAGTGTAAAATTAGGCCACTACTTGAATCGTCGAAGATGACCAGCAGAAATCCTTTCCCAATTAGTCAAGCAAGAACAGTATTCTAAAAGCATAGCACGAAAAGAAAAAATTTCATAGCCAAATGAAGAGGCTATTCTTGAAATTCTCGTAACTCCTTAATTACCCGAGATGATAACAGAATTCAAATTCCTTAAATATATCAACTTACATGATTCAGGGTCAAAACTGCTTTTAAGAGTCACCCTCTATTGTATCTTCAGTATCATAAACAGTATGATTTACATGTGAATGACGAAATAGCAGATGAAATGAGCGGAGAACCCGTACCTAATCGCTCAAAGAGGAAGCTACATAAATATCAAGTGAGTATAGAAACTGAATTCGACCCTCTGCTTTACAGAACACGGAAGCCAACCTAATGCAAGATCAAGCCATCCTTCTTTCACATCCTTTTTTTCAGGATTCTCTTGCAATCAACTTCACTGAACTCATCAACTCATAAGAACAATTCTTTAATGAAATCAAGGTTAAGTGTGTCTCTAACAATCAGTACGAGACCAAGAAGAAGAACTAGCATAATTCCTGAACCCTGAATGCCTTGTTCTACTTCTTGAGGGATCTTTTTTCCACCTCTAGCTGCTTCTATGAGTAGTAAAGCCAAAGAACCCCCATCTAGAGCTGGCAAAGGGAGTATATTTAACACGGCTAAGTTAATATTAAGTATAGCTGCAAACTGAAAAAGCCCATCGGAATTCGATCTCGCAACCTCAGCACCAACTGCAATAATAGCAATGGGACCTGAAACCTTACTTGCTGTCTGAGAAAAATTAAAACAAGTCTGTTTCAAGCCATCCACAACATTCGCCGACAGACCCATAAATTCGTGACTAGATAAATTAAAAGCCTCCGCAATATTTTTCGGTTTAACCTTTGAAATCTTAACGTTTGGGGATAACTGAACACCAATTCTTCCTGTTCCATCCACACTCTCATCTGGAGTAATACCAATTTCAACGTCCTTGTCTCCTCTAGCAACCTGAAGAAACACATTCTTTCCTGGATTGTTCTTAATTACGTCAACAAGACGCGAAACAGAAGTAGACTCCGTTTTCGGCAATTCAAACCCATTAACCGTACGAATCACATCACCAGCAAGCAACCCATCTCGGGCAGCCGCAGACAATGGTCGAACCTCGGGTACAAGTACTCCAGGAAAGGCCTCTTGAACCGGTAATCCAACAGATAAAACTTGCACAAAGATAATTGTATATGCAAAGATTATATTTGAAATGACTCCAGCTGAAATTACGACTACCCTATCAAAGATGGGTCTATTTTTAAGTAAATTCTTATCATCAACAGGAATATCACTATTTGGATCATTATCAGGAAACCCAACAAACCCCCCAAGAGGAAAAGCTCTAATTGAGTATTCTACATTAGCTGCATTGAATTTAGCTAAAACTGGACCAAAACCAACTGCAAATTTACTTACATGAATTCCTTGAAGTGTAGCAGCAAGAAAATGACCACTTTCATGAACAATTATAATAGCTCCAAGTACTCCCGATGCTTCTAAAACAGATTTGGCACTCTCTAAAGCGCCAAACTCCAATCCAGGAATTGCATAGGATTGAAAAGAATCACTTTTTCGATGTGGGTTTTTTCTCTTTTGGTGGAAAAACTGATTGTTATTGGTATTGAAAAAAGAGGTAGAGAAAGAAAGAGAAGATTTGGATAAGTGGGTTTTGGGTGATCTTGAATTTAGTAGTTTGATTAGAGAAGATGAGGAGATCACTGATGTTGATGAGGAAGTTGGAGGCGTAGCAGATAAGTTGATTATCATGGTTTTATTTTAAGTTTTTGGGATCCAGGAGAGAAGGGTTTGTGGAGAGAGCTTAGAAGAAATGGATAGAAATGAATGCGCGGGTGATTAAGTTTGTTTTGGATAATTTAGGATTTTTTTTGGTGGTGGTTTTAATTTGGGTCTGTGGATTAGAAGTCACAGTCTTCGTAGGGTTATAAAATCGAACATGACAGAAGTTCCACACCTTCCTCTTGTTTTTTACTTATCTTCTCCTACCAAACTATCTGAAGATTCTAACCTTCTGATATTTTGGTCCTCTCAAAAGACTGATTTTTGTTTGTATAAATAAAACTTGCCGAAAGGATCATTGATATGGTTATTCATTCTCGAATTATCTAACGATTTCGATAAGTTTCTTTTTTATTTAAGAAAAACCATGTTAACTGCTTTTCCGATGGATCTCCAATTCCAAATGGTTTCAAATTTGAGGAATCGTGTAAATTTTTGGACCTTTTAACAGCTCAGCAAAAAATTATCTCATTCCTGTAAACTTTATGTTTGAAATTAAAAAAAGGAAGGATCCATTGCACAATCTTAGATACATACTGTCTTATAAAATTTGTATTAATTCTTTTATAAATCTTAAACGATAAAAATTTAAAGTTAATATTTTAGTGATATATTTTTCTTATAAAACTCTATATCCTTATAAAAAACGAAGACAATCCGAGATACCGAACCTTATCATCTACCAACCTTAATTTCAACTGTTAATTTTCAACGGTTGATTTTCAAAGTGGTAGATGGTTGGTTTTCAAAGTGGTAGATGGTGATGCTATGTGTTTTAGATTGTGCTCATTTTTTATAAGAATGTAGAGTTTTATATAACTCTTAATTTTCTTTTAGAGACAACAAAAACAAACTATTATTTTTTTTAAATAATTAAAAAGTAGTAATAATAATAAAAGAAAAATAAATCAAGACGGCTTTATAAATTAACGAATGTTGCGAGTAATAGAGGAAATACGAGCTGAAGAAAAAATATTATCGGAGATGTTGGTATTAAAAAGAGTGGGCTCCTAAATTCCTCTGTAACCTTCCCAACAAATTTTAGGGTAGGGTTGGACTAGGGCTGCACAAACACGACCCAACCCGACCAGCACCCGTCCAATTTTGCCCGACCCACACCCGGCCCGTCGATGAACGGGTCGGGTGCGGGAGATTATTTTAAACCGTCTTCTGGAGGGTCGGGTGCGGGTGATAGCTCATCTCACCCGACCCGACCCGCCCACCCGCCATTCATTCTCTAGTTCAAACTTCATCGACTCTAAAGTTCTACTTCTAAACAGCTCATTCAATTTCAGTCTAAGTTCTCTTCTCTTTCAGTTTTCTTCCTTCATCGACTCAAAACAGAGCACACCACCACCACCACCGCGACAAGCAATTGACACAAGAATCATCACCAGCACCTTGTTTCTCTTCATCTTGTTTCTTCTTGAATCTCTATCAGGTATTGTATCTGTATTTGCTTTAATTTTTTTTTTTTGCCCTAATTGAAATTTCTGTTTGTATAATTACATGATTGAGTAGCAATTGATTATGGGTTTCATTAGTTTTGAGTGATTGTGATGCTCAGAAGGTTTAATTTGATAAATAACTTTTCCCTAATTTGAAATTAATATTTGTGAAATTAGGGCTTTTTATAGTAAAGCATGCCTCTGTTCAAGTTGGGGTTTAGTTTTGTGACTGCACTCATAACCACAACTTTGGAGCTTATCAGGAATTCGATATGCCCTTATGAGTCTGTGCAAGTGGTAGACTGGTAGAATATTTTGCCATTTTATTAGGTTTTAAGAAATCTCGTAGACCTATTTTGGTTATCATCTTTTGTGTGTTTAAAGTAATCAATCCTTTTAGGGAATATCTGGTTTCACATCGTTTTGTTTGATGGAATTTGATAATTGTTGCTAGTTTGACTTTGTCAACTTCATTTTCATTGTTTATGAAAGCTGTATCTCCTGCACTCTGAATTAAATTGTCTGAGGTGTATTTGCTTCTTTCAGGCAGCACAACAAGAAAGATCAATATTCACATCATCTTTGTTACCTCTTTTAGAAGATTATTCCCTGCAGCCACCGGTGCTTGATGCTCAATCCATTGTCAGCAACCTGAAGGTTTGAAATGCCAATTAATTTATTACAAAGTTAACTGCTCCTGCATTTTCAAGTTTTATAGTATAGTTTTTTTTTTTGTTTTTTTCCCCTTTAATTAACTGCTCCTGTGTTGTTACCTATTTACTATTTACGGTTTGGTCAAATTCATTTTAGGGCTTACAATAAGTATCAAATTCATTTTATTTTATAGTAAAGATGCATCGCATAGCTATGATTAATGAGGTAGCTTCATCATGAATCCTTTGGGTATTTCATTGGTTTATTGAAGGCTGGCATCTGCCACAATTTCCGAATGAACAAAGTGATTATTGGTTTTCCGCTGATACTGTCTCAGTCGGGAATGTGCAAAGCTTGAGCCTGTAAAAGTATAATAAGATGGACAAAGCTACCCGTGTAGATTTATTGTGCTTTTAGATGTCAGGTGGCTGTGTTTAATTTAACCTATATAAAAATTTCTTCATCTTGCAGGTTCTGTTTAAACACCTGCAGGAGAAACTCATTCTTACCGAGGTATATTTACATAAATCAGGAATTCGATATCCTAATAATCTTGTCTGTCTCTTTGGATGCTGCGAAGAACTATTTGTTCTCGTTAGTTTGCTTGATATTTACATAGAGGATAACTATTTACATAGAGGTAACTTCCCCCCTTCTGCGCAGTGTTAGTTTGCTTCGAGCTTATTGTTGTTATTAGTTCACCACTGTAAAAATATCTCAGCTAGATGTTTAATATCAATCTGTTCTGCCATCTCTCTGCCTTGTAGGTTACCACTTACCACCATGGTTGAAATCTCAGAAGATGATGTTAGTTCAGATCTTCCACTTGTACAAGGAATTCCATCCCAATCGCAAATGGGACCTCCACCTCAACGTCCACCGACATCCATAGCAGGGACAAGGAGTACATCTGGGTCATCCGCGACACCATCTTCTCAACCTTCATCATCCGCGACACCATCTTCTCAACCTTCATCATCAAATAAGAAGCCTAGAGTTGGTGTTAAGAACAGAACAGGATACAGAACAGAACATGATACAGAACAAAGAACAGAACAGGATACAAAACAGAACAGGATACAGAACAGGATACAGAACTCTAAATTTTTAGTCTGGGCGGGTGACCGCGGATCACCCACACTCGATCTGCCGTAAAGTCGAGTCAAACATGACTCGACCCGTTCTACGACGGATTGGGTACGGTTGAAAAATCAAATTACCCGCTAAATAACGGATCGGGTGCGGATAAGGCCAAACCCGACCCGATCCACCCGATATGCAGCCCTAGGTTGGACTCAATATAGGGACTTGGTAGAATTATAAAGAAGCCAAACAATCAAGGGAACTGTAATCACATCAAATCCCTTGGTCCCATAAACTTTACCTTCAAAATCTCACAATCAAACACACCATATACGATGCACGTACCTAAGAGTAAGTCTTATTGTCTTTAACTCCGCTAGAATTATATAAGATCTGTGATATACCAGCATAGATGTATTCAACAAAGATAATTGTATATTAATAAAAATCCATAAAATTCTAAGGTATTTAATTAGAATTTGCACGAATACATTATAAGCCTAAGTTATTTTATTAATATTTGTACGGATTCACTATAGATCCGGGATATTTATCTTACTTCGAATTTTTATAAATTGCCAAGAGCCCGAAATTTACATAGCTACTCGTGGATTTTTTCAAGGCTAATTATACACGAAATTTTTATTCATATATTCTAAACTTAGACCATGAAATTTTTATGGATTTAGTGGATTCATATATATACCTATATCACCACTTTTATATACCTATTATTTCTCCACCACTACCTCTGTCTAACCTACCGGAGTTTTAATCAAAAACTACTAAAATTCTGGTTAAGTATGAATAGAAAGTTTCTTTTACATGTATCATTTCTTTTACATGTATCATTTACTTTTCAACTTCTAGAAATAGTTATTAGAGCTTTTTCAATGGAATGTGTGTGAGAATAAGTGTCTAAATTCACGTAGGATGTATATCAATTTTTCTTAGTATCCTTCTTCAACCCTAACTCCTTAAACCAATATATAGATAATGTGGTCTACTTTTGGGTTGACATCCTCGAAGTGACTAGATTGTCATCCTAATCCGCTTTTACTTAGCTAAAATTGATTTTGATATATTAAATAACCATTTTAAGCTCCCACAAAATCTTAAATTATTAAAAATAAAATTTACAACTAACCAAAATAAATATAAAAAAATAATATGGTTAAAGATGAATATTTTTTCTCCCTAGTTTTAAGGAAAATAGGTAGAAGGATATCTTGTTTATGTTATCACATAGGAAACACACAAAACGATCATTGGAGAGGCTCTTAGTAGAGTCGATCACTAAGATGTGTTAGTGGGAATAAATAATGGTCAATAAGTTAGATTTTTTTAACGTGTAATTGTGATTGTATCATGTAGTTGTAAGATAACTTTATACGATAAAATTATCTCATTGGGTCCATGAACTTATTAGCTTTCTACAAGACGTTATTTCTTATTTATCTCTTTCTTGAAGGACAGTCAAGATCTAAAAACTAATAATAAAACCTTAAAAATTTGATATTTTTTTCAAATTTTTTTTATATTTTTTACTATGTAATTATCATAAAATTCACAACCCTGAGATAACGTATTTATAAAATCAAATTTTATAATTGACATAGAGCAAGTGATTAGAACCCCGTCAGTATAATATGCAATAATTATGTCTTTGCATGTGATCATATCAAGTTTGGTCATCGCGTTGATTGCGTTAATACTTTAAATCCAATTATCTTCTGGTAGTGGGGTCATTTATTTTTCTGGTCAATATGTTAGTGGTCGGCAGTAAAGAGTGTTACTAATATGTTATTTTAAGACCAAAAGTAAAACAAAATTCTTGTTTCTTCCCATTGGAATGCTGGTCATGTCTCTTCTCTAAGTTCGAAGAAGAACATGACGGCTGACGTGATGTGTAATGTGTTTTAGGTCAATTGTAATGGATTGAATTGCATCAATTATGGATTTATTCATAAAGAAAATCTTATTACATAGTGGGCCTTATTAATGTCGTTTTTGTTTTGAAAAGAGTGAAAACTGAGTTTGTTCAAATGGGCCTTATAGTTAAATAATGGATGGTCCATATAATGTTAAGGTCTGACAAATTGAAAATTTACCGAGTCTACTGCCTAACTCTGACTGAACCATTTGACTCACTCTAACCCGAAACCCAAATTTCCCAGAACCAGTTTCCTTCCCTATCCATTTTTGACCCGGGCCTGTGGGAGTATAGTAGTTTTTCCTGACGTGGAATTTTGAGCACAAGCCATCTTTTCCGTTTTGATTTTTCCTATGTGTCATTAGTCTAACCAGTTATTAATATGCTTCCTTTATTGAAATCATTAATGTATAATCTAAACTGATTTTTATCGGATGATTTTGACGATAGATTTATTTGTTGAAAATATTTTTTATAATAGACATATGTGTATTATTTTATGTGTGTGCGTATTATAATGTGGTTTTCATCGAGTACTATTTTTTATAGCGTGAGATTATTGTGTTTAATATAATCAAATTAAGATTTTTTAATTATCACCACAGTGATACCAGAATGTTTTATTTTAACAATAATCGATCGTAATGTTATTGTCAGTATGAATTCTCCAAACCATAAAGTTAGGGTTTTGTAATTATCGACCTATTGCGGTATCGGTATTATTTTAGTTTTTTTGGCTATCACCACAATAATATCAAAACACTTTTGGCCACTATCATAATTTAGTTAAATGCTTACAATATTATTTTTCTTAAATGTATTAGAACAACAATTGCCCACAGACGATTCTAGTTCACATGTTTAAGAGAACAATGAAGGGTATGATATTTGATCATACATTATGAATATGGATTGTTTTGAGTCTTAAAGAGTGTCTAGTGTCATTCTCTTTATCTTCTACCTTAAACGATGATTTTGACTGTATTTTCTAGACATAAAGTAAAGATCATAATTAAATAAATGATACATGATTTTCTACGATTTCTTAAAATGCATAAACGATTTATTTAAATTAACTCATTACTGAGTCGAGTAACCCATTATAAATTTTCTATTGTTTATGTATTGTCAAATTATTTTGTTTTATATCCAAAACTCAAGGAAATTTAACTTCATATTATTTGGATGAATTTCCTATATTTGTGAAAATGTTGTTCATAGCCTATTTTTTAACACCCTTCCTCTTATCTTCACGATAACCCTTATTTGTCGTGATCCATAAATCGATATCAAATTCAAATTAGCAATGTATTAAAGAGTTTTCTTCAAAGAATCTTCATTATTAAATCATTATTGCACACTGCTTGATTTTAGGTAACGACAAGTTCATCACATTTGGACGTTTTTCAATTAAGGGGTGCTGATGTTTTTCAGAACTTATATATATGACATAATTATTTTTTTGAATAAATATTTGTGATTAATGTTTTAGGGGTACTTATAATAGTTTATAATTGACTAAATTAATTTATGATCATATCAAGTATGTCCATATCATTGAGTGGGACTGTGCAATATGATAATGGATGATTCTAATCGGTTATGCACTAGGAATATAAATTATATTAGGTTTCTAGGTATTAGGAATTCAAATTAGATTAGGTTTTTAATTAGGGATTCATATTACTATGAAGCTTGAGAAATTTTTTCACTTGCAAGAGTTTTTCTTCATTAAGATTCTAGTACGTTTAGAAATCAGAAATCTATTAGGATTTGTCTTTAACTAAGTCTTTATAAATAGACTTCTTTCATCTTTATAGAGAAATAAGAAAAGTTTTATAAGATTGTTATGTTTTTCTTATTTATATATGATCTACTACTTGCTGGCCTTAGATAAGAACTACCAGTTCTTATTAATTGGTATCAGAGCAGACGGTCATGTTTATGGCCAAAACAAGACAACAAAAGAAAGCGAGAATGGAGAAGGTAATCATAGATTTAACCGAGAGGTTATCAGAGATGACTTCCAACCAGAGTTTATTTCTCGAGAGTCTTACGGAGCTTGTTCAGAATCACACTATTGGTGGAAAAGAGAATACGAGGGGTGAAAGAATTTATCTTTCTCGTTTTGGATGGCTTTGATGTGGAAGGATGGTTGTTTCAAGTAGAGCAATATTTAGAGCACTATAGAACCCCTAATGATCACAAAATTCGTTTAGAAACTTGCCATCTTGATGGTAAAGCTTTACAGTGGTATAGTTGGGTAAAGGGGATGATATCACAAATTGGGATCAATTCTCTAAGGCATTATAAATCGTTTTGGTAAAACGATATATGAAGATGCAGGCGTTAAATTAGCAAAATTGAAACAAACAGGCTCAATATAGGAGTATATAGAGGAGTTTGAAAGGTTAGCAAACATGGTTAGTGGGATGCCACCATCTTTTATGTTGAGTTTTTTTCTTAGTGGATTGAAGGATGAGGTCAGATTGGAGACTAAATCATATAATCCAAAGGAATATAAAGAGGCAATGTCTGTTGTGCGACTTCAAGATGAAAAAGTTACATTGCGAAGACAAAATTATAAGGCAACAATTAGGACCGATATCGCTACTAATGCACGACCGCTAAATTCAAACCCACCAACATCACCTGCCAGACCTGTGAAGAATACCTCTGCTCTTCGAAAATTGACTCAAGATAAAATTGAAGAGAGACGAAAACAACATTTATGTTATTACCGCGACGAAAAGTGGCAGCGTGGTCAGCATTGCAAAAGTCCAGCGCTACTTCTAATCGAAGGTGATAATAAGAGAGAAGAGTTTAGCGGTTCAGATGAGGTAGTTGAAGGTGAATCTGGTGGAATAGAATCTGATGAGGATGTTGAAGTTGTTGAGATTTCTATGCATGCCTTGGACGGGTCGCTAACTCCACAAACTATGCGAGTCCAAGGAGAAATCAAGAAGGCTCAGGTAACTATTCTTATAGATTCTGGTAGTACTCATAATTTGTGAATAACTCATTCCATAGAGATTAGGGATTAATGTTATTAGTGACGACTCGTTTGAGGTAATGGTAGTGAATGGGGCCAAACTACCTTGTGAAAAGAAGTGTATACTCGAATACAAACTGTAAAAATATGTTTGTCGTGGAACTTTTTATGTTCTGTAACTTGGGGAGTGTGATGTAATATTAGTTGTTCAGTGGTTAGAAACACTTGGTCCTATTACTCTGGATTTCAAGCACCTTATTATGGATTTTAGCATTGATAATAAAAAATTCAGAATCAAAGGCAATCAACGAAAACCTTTAAAATTAGAAAGCATTCAAGATACACATAAGTTACTTAAGAATAGATCCATGGGAGCATTATGTCATCTTCAAGAAGTTGACAATAATAAAGAGCAAATAGGAATACCCAAAGAGATACAGTCACTAATTGAAGGATCCTACAACATTACCACCAAAACATAGTCATGACCACCGCATTATACTACAACCAAAAAGTGCACCAGTCAATATAAGGCCATAAAGTATGCCTACTTTCAGAAAAATAAGATTAAAAAAATAGTTAAAGAACTATTACAATCAGGCTTGGTGAGACCTAGTAATAGTCCTTTCCCTTCACCTGTTTTACTTGTTAAAAAGAAAGACGATACTTGGCGTATGTGTGTGGATTACCGAGCACTAAACAAAGCCACGGTAAAATACAAGTTTCCGGTTTCAGTAATTGACGAATTGTTAGATGAGTTACATGGTGCGATGTTCTTCTCTAAACTGGATTTGAGATCGGGTTATCATCAAATTAGAATGCAGAAAGAGGATATCCAAAAAACGACTTTTCAGACTCATGAAAGACACTATGATTTTTTAGTTATGCCATTTGGATTGACTAATGCACCGTCAAATTTTTAACATCTCATGAACGATATGTTTCAAGACTACTTGCGGAATTTTATATTGGTGTTTTTCAATGATATACTTCTTTATAGTCCTGATTGGGATACACATCTTATACATCTTCAAGAAGTATTTCAGATATTAGGAAGACATCAAATCAAGGTTAAGTTGAGTATGTGCTTTTTCGGCACGAATAAGGTAGAGTACTTGGGACATCTTATTTCTTATGAAGGGGTGGAAGTTGACCACAATAAAATTCAGAGCATGGTGGACTGACCACAACCTACAACTCTGAAAACATTGCATGATTTTTTGGTTTGATCGGATATTACCAAACTTTCGTAAATGATTATGGTAAGATAGCATCAGCACTTGCGAAACTACTAAAAAAAACACATTCAGTTGGGCGGAAGAAGCAACCGAAACCTTTAATAACCTGAAGACAGCCATGATTACACCTCTTGTACTTGCAATGCCCGATTTCTTTAAGTCTTTTATCATCGAAGGTGATGCATGTAGAATATGTATTGGAGTTGTTTTTAATGCAGGAAGGAAAACCAATTGCTTTCACCAGTAAACCATTAGGGCCTATGCATATAGGGATATCTACTTATGAAAATGAGTTACTAGCAGTTGTTCATGCTGTGACTAAACGAAGAACGTATTTAATTGGAAGAAGGTTCATTATAAGGGCTGGCCAGCAAAGTTTGAGGAATTTTTCAGATGACATAGCTTTTACGCCTACGCAACAAAAATGGTTGGCCAAATTGTTAGGGCATGATTATGTGATTGAGTACAAGCCAGGGTAACCAACAAAGTAGCATATGATTTATCCTTCAAGTACAAAAATGACGTCGACAAAATTCTTGCAATATCCTACGTAAATTGCGATTGGATGGAAGACCTTAATAAAAAGATGAAAATGGATCCATGGATATTGGATTTGATCTAGAAGATGAACCAACCATCATTCACTGGGAATAATTTTTCCATTCGCGGCGGATTAATCTACTATAAGAAACATCATCTTGTGATCAATCCTAAATCAAGGTGAAATCATTATTAATGATGGAATTTCATGCTTCTCCTACAGCTGGTCATGCAGGGTATTTAAAGACCTTGAAACGACTTATACAGTTGTTCTATTGGTTTGGAATGCATAGGGATGTAAAAGATTATATTGCTACTAGCGATACTTGTCAAAGAAACAAGTATAATACTCTCACCCCCGCTAGATATCTTAACCGTTACCTATCCCAACAACCGTTTGGACTGACATTTCCATGGATTTCATTGAAGGATTTCCTAAATCAAAGAGAAAATCAGTTATTCTTGTAGTGATTGATAGGTTAACAAAGTATGGTTATTTTGTTGCTCTGAAGTATTCTTATACAATTGCAATTGTAGCTCAGAAATTTCTTGACACGGTTATCAAACTACACGGGTTCCCACAATCAATAGTTTCAGATAGAGATGCAGTATTTACGAGTAGTTTCAAGAACTATTCAAAAGGCAAGGTACTAAGATGAGAATGAGTTCCTCATATCATCCTCAAACTGATGGTCAAACAGAGGTTGTTAACAGATGTGTGGAGACGTATTTGCGGTGCTTCACGGGGAACAAACCCAAAAGTTGGGTTACTTGGTGGCCATGGGAAGAATATTGGTACGTCTTACCATACTTCGACTAACACTACTCCATTTGAGGCTTTGTATGGGCTTCCGCCGCCAGTGTTGACATCCTATGTTCTGGGAGAAGCAAAGACATCGAAACTAGATGAACTTATAGAAAGGCAAAACCAAGTCTTAACTATGTTGAAGGAACATCTCCAAGTAGTGCAAAATAAAATGAAGCAACACGCAGATCTGAAAAGGAGAGATGTCGAGTTTCAAGTTGGAGATTTTGTTTATTTGAAGTTGAACCATACAGGAAGGGGTCGGTTTTTAGGAGAATGAATAAGAAACTATCTCCAACGTATTTCGGACCGTATAAGGTGTTGGAGCGCATTGGACCATTAGCATATAAGAAGAAGTTAACAAAAGAGGAGAGGATTTCATCCAGTATTTCACGTATCGTTTCTTAAGAAGGCTCTTTTTCCTAACACTTTTGTGGATGATACATTTCCAAGCCTCGATGAAGATGCTACATCAAACACAACCATGATTGACTCCATCCTTGAGGAAAAGGATGATTTTAAGAAGGAGGGAATGATAAGGGATGATTCTAATCTGTTATGCACTAGGAATATAAATTAGATTAGGTTTCTAGGTATTAAGAATTCAAATTAGATTAGGTTTTTAATTAGGGATTTGTTTCTCTACGTAGCTTGAGAATTTTTTTTACACGCAAGATTCTAGTACGTTTAGAAATCAAAATTCTATTAGGATTAGTATTTAACTAAGTCTTTAAAAATAAAATAATTTCATCTTTTTAGAGAAATAATAAAAGTTTATAAGATTGTTACATTTTTCTTATTTATAAATTGTCTACTACTTACCGGCCTTAGATAAGAACTACCAGTTCTTATCATAATATCACAAGAAAGATTAGTGTGGTATGTGAAATTTTACACATTTGTTGCATTATTTAATTATCACCACAGTGATACTGAACTCCTATGTTGTATATATTTTTATGTCTTCTTAGTTTGATTTAACGATTAGAACAACGCTGCTCACAAGTAGTTTTTGGTTCACACGTTTAAGCAAACATTAAGATATCTATATGTTTGATATGCATGTGGAATAATAGCTACCCACATGTGACTCCAATTCACAGTGTATAGGACGAACATTAGAATCATATGAGTTTGTTAATACATTTTAGACGAGATTTACCTATAGGTGATTCTGATTGTCATATTACTTAGACGTAATGTTGTATTATGAGAATGTAAAATGTCCACAGATATTTTTCATGTCTTACAGTGATCCTTAATAAGATTTTACCCACATGAGAAGCTTATTGAAGGTATGAAACTATTATAATTTTAATTGTTATGTATATTTATATGACTGTAGAGTGGTGGGTTTTTGACAAGGATAAAATACTAAATCACCTCTCAAGACTCTGGTCTGAGAAATACCAAGCTTTTAAAAAATTTTAAAAGAATTCTGGGGTAGGCGCTTATCCCTACTCTCTATCTCAGGTGCTTATCCCTGTCCTTTCTCTCTATATGTCTAGCCAACATATACAATCAAATTGATGAATTTAATCGATATTCATCACTATGAAAAATCATCAGAACAACACTGCCGCACACAACAACCTTCCCATATGTTCTATGATTTTTTTTGCATAAAATCTCTTAGGCTCCTAGATGGATTTCCCACTAGTATAAAGCAATTTGAGTATTATTTTCGGGTGCTATATTCCATAGCTAGGGCTGCACAGGAACCAACCAGGACCGAAGGATCATACCGGAACCGAACCGGAACCGACTTAGGGGGTACAGGTACTGGGACTGAAATTAGGAACCGATGTATAGGGGGTACAGGTACTCGGTTCTAGTATATTCCCGTACGTGGACCAGACCAAAATACATGTGTAATTATATCCCTTGATTTAAATGTATCCTAGATGTTGATGTTTTGTTTGTAAACCTATTTGGTCTCTCGATATCTCATCTCACTCTTATTCACAATCACAGACTCTCGTTCTCTCCTTCTTCTTCTTCTTCTTCTTCTTCTTCTTCTTCTTCTTCTTATTCTTCTTCTTCTTCACTTCTTCGGTTCTTGAGCGACACCACCAGAACCAAATCATCACCAACACTCTAACACAGCCAACACCACCTTCTTCTTCACTGTTTCTTCTTCTTCAGTTATTTTAAAAACTTGAAAAGGAAAAATTAAAGAGATCTTGAAAGATTGTGATGAGATGTTGAAACTAAAAGAAGAAGAGTTGTAGATGAAAGGAAAAAACAGATGAAATTTCACGTTGAGATGAAGAAATTTTAGAAAATGGAATTCAATCCTACAGTGGTATGTTTTTCTTAAGCTTTTATTTTTAAATCTAAGGTTCTTCATTTATGTATTTAGGGGGTTAATTTTTTGGGTAAAGGGTTTCCATTTCTTGATGTTGAGTTGTTGAATTAGGGGTTTTGATTTCTAGATCAAGGGTTTTCTTTTTTTTTTTAATTTTTAATTGCTGAAATAGATTTTTTATTAGGGATTCAACCAGATTGGGGGTTTGACTAATTATATTAGATTTATGAATTAAATGTTTCAATTTCTTAATCTTAGATTTTTGAATTTGGTTTTTGGTTTTGATTTACGGTTTTGAATTAGTTTTTTTTTGTGTGTGCAGAGTCTTCTATCGATTCAATCTCTAAGAGAGAAAGAGGCAGAAAAGAATGATTGTTCTTTATCCATTGATTATTACTATGTAGTACGATGGTAATAAACTCAATTTCTTCTCTTCCCTATTGTCAGTGTTTGATTTGATTTGATTTAATCCTAAGAGATTGTTTTGATTTGGTTGTTGTTATGTTCTTATTTTAATTTGTTTTGGTATGTTTTTGTTTAGATCTTGGTTGTTTATGGATCTTGGTATCATAAATCTGGGGATAATGGTCTGATGGTGGATGAAATGGTGGTGGTATGCAGAAGAATAAGGAGATGGACCTGGTGGTACGAGTGTTATTGATGGATTTTGGGTCAAGAAGTTGCTGTGAAAGTCAGTTAATTAAAGAGTTGTGTTGCAGATTGTATAAAAGAATTAAAATGAGGATTATATGTTTAAGGAAAACAAGAAACAAATAGAATGTGTTGTGAGTTTGAATTAGAGTTTTAAATAATTTTGATAGAGTTTGAATTAGAGTTTGAAATGATTTATATGATTGAATGAATGTATGGATTCAAATACAAGGAAACTATGGAATGGCATAATTTATTGTTAACTGAAATTTTGATTAACTGATAATTGTAATAGGTAAAAAACCGGAACCAGGCTGGAACCGTACAGGTCATACAGGTACAGGCACAGGTACAAGTACATGTACAAGTACTCAAAACTGGAACCGGTCTCTAGGAGGTACAAGTACTCGGTTTTGAAGAAAACCGAGCCGTAACTCCCTTTGTGTAGTCTTATCCACAGCTGAATTCCCAAAATTACCTACGTTAATATTCATGTTCAAATTGAACAATATAAACCCATTAAAATCTATATATATTACTCTCTCTATATATATATATATATTTAATTAAAGTGTCACAACCGTGCTTAAATTAAATGTCATAATTGTGAAAAACACAATTTCACAACTTCTACTAACTAAATCCCACCTTAATCACATTAATCATTTGCTCAAAGAGACAACTAATGCAAAACAAGTAAAAATAATTCAATTTAGGGTTTTGAGACGCTTGATTGTAATACTTATAAACATGTCAAAAAGCGTGTCAAATTTCCCAAATCCTAATTAGGGTTTGAAAATAGAGTCGTAACACTTGCAGACATTACAAAAAGTGTGGCAAAAAGCATCTTCCAACCCTAATTATGGTTTGAAATCAGTTTCACAACACTTATAAACGTTATAAAACTGTGTCGAAAATTTCAAACCCTAATTCCGAACATAAGGGAAGCAAACCCAAATTTCGAACACATCTTGCTCTTCTTGCTTGTGCGTCTTGATTTCTAGAGAAAGGCCTGCATGAATTCACTTTTAGCATGGACATCATGCTTCTCTCCAAATATTTGGTATTTTACTATTTTGCCCTCAACATGTGAGGCTGATATAGAAAAAGAGTAAAATATGAGCTTTTTTCCTTCTGGCCAAACTCTTTCAAACCCTAATTTTAAAAGAGAGACGTCTCTACTTCTCTTTCTACCAACACACACGTCTTAGCCAAGCAGATAAGCCTACATGACTACTCTTAAGACAAAACTCGTGTGCTTCTATTCAGAAGCCAAGTTTAAACGACTTGCTGACTGTCAAAGAAAAATTGACAATTTTATTTTTTTTTACCCTCAACGTGTGAGGCTCAGTACAAAGAGTAAAATATGAATGAATTTGTTAAAAAATTGACGTCTAATCTCTTATAAAAATTCTCGACGTCTTGCTTTTCATTAAAAGTTAATATTTTACTCTTTTACCCTTGACGTATGAGGCTGAGTACAAAGAGTAAAACATGAGACTCTTTCTTCAAGACCAAAGCTGGTCTCTTCCTCTTCTCTTCATGTAAAGACCAAAGATTGGTCTCCTCCTCCTCTTCACGTGAGGACTAAAACTTGGTATTCTCCTCTATCCTCACGTGAATACCAAGATTGGACACTGTTCCCTTTCTTTTATTCACGTGAATATCCTGTCTTAATAAATTAGGTTTTCGACAAATCTCAAAAATCCTAATCTATACTAGGGTTCTCACGAATATTTCGTATGAGGCTTCACATACAATTTTTCATGCTCAGCGAGCAACAACTTATTTTTTAAAACATGGACACACTGCTCCTCACACACAAATAAATACATATTTATTAGTTTGCTAGACTTCTTATCTAGTCAAGCAAGACATTTTTATATTATTCTCAGTCCGCTAGACTCATTATCTAGTCAAGCAAGACTCTATTTAGTCTGCCAGACTCATCAACTAATCAAGCAAGACAAGTCTTTAATCAAGAGGCCTATTAAACAGGTCTCAATTGACTTAACATTAGTATTGTTTAATATTACAACATTACAAGAGACATCAAATGTCATAAATGGGGGGATGCTAATTATGGTTTTGGTCTGGTGGTCTACGACATGTGGTGCAGCAATGCGCCCACTAAAAGAGAAACTCTGGAAATATCGATAACAGTTGAGTAGAGGAGTGGTGAGTTGAATAACCAACTATTCAACCACAATCGAAGTGGAGACATTTTTCAACACCTTCTCCACTTTCACCTTTTCACCACTACTCAACCATCGACAGTTTCTTCAAGAAAAGAGGTCGAGTGGTTACAATGGATATGATATAAATAGATGTTCAATCTATTGAACAAGGATATAACATTTTTAAGCAAGTTTTACCACGAGAACAAGTCTGAGTTTCACAATCAAACATAGAATAACTCGAGCACTCAATTGTTCATATCTATTTACACCAATCACATCCCACAAAGTTTGATACTCTGACGTCATCCTTCTCTTTCTTCCCTCCCTAAGACTAACCGTTATCCTTCTCATTTTGTGACTGAAGCAAGACTGGAACGACCATTGCTTGGTTTAGGCCAGGATTGTACAGATTGATCTCTCGAATCTAAACAAAGTACTTCAATAGTACAAATGTTTTAAGGATTGACGAATTGTCACCTTCTCACCCCATTTTTTACTAAAATACCCTTCAATTTGTTTTTCCCCATAAACAATGACATACCATCTTTTGTTCTTAAATTAATAATTATGATTATTTTGTAGACTTTTAATGGTCTAAATTTTGGAGGATTGTTTTATCACCTGATGATTTTTCACGTCACTGTGTACATCTATCAATTGCATCACGAATCTTAATCGTGGATTTTTTTCGAACATTCAGTATTGAAATTGAAAGGCAATTATAGAGAAAAGTGAAAATCATTAAGTCAAACAAAGGTGGTGAAATTCTGAATGGTATGACGAAACATAAAAGTATCCTGAATCATTGTATAATATCCCCAAAGTTTGGCTTTGTTGCTCAATGCACAAGTCCAAATAATCCTTGGCATAATGGTGTATAACAAAAGGCGAAACCATACTCTTATGGAAATTGTTAGAAGCACGACAAGTCATGTATAATTACACGTATACGTTTGTGGGTGTATGTTCCTCGTACAACTGAGAAATTTAAATAGTTTTTCGAGTAAAGTAGTTTCAAAGACACACTTTGAACTGTAGAAAGGTTGCAAACCTAGTTTAAAACACCTTTAAGTTAGGGTTGTTCAGTTGGAGGAGAGGGCTTATATTCACAAATTATAGAAATTGGTTCTGAAAATTATTACTGGTTCATTGGTTTTTTCTGAAAAATCCAAAGGGTATATTTTAATGTTCTAACCATAGTATGAGATTCATATTGAATTCGAAAATGTAAATTCATTAGTGATGGCATAGTATGTGGTAGTGCGTGGATATATTTGCTTAAAAAGTTAAGATAATGATCCCTTTGACTATGACTTCGACAAATATTATGAATCTTTTTACTGTCGAACCATTTTATAATGAATGACCACAAATTACTGATTCAATACTCCAGAATGAAACTATTGTCAATAAAGAAATTGTTGACAACCATAAGAACCAGCATTAATAAGGTCTCCTAGAGATCTCAAAAAAATTATTCATGATGTTTGAAAGGTTTGGTTACAAGAATTTAATTTTGATATGGGATGATAAAGATTCGTTTTTTTATTTACAAGTTATATGATTAATAATTTTGATTAATGGATTGATTGCATGAGAGCGAAAATCAATGGTTGAACGTCAAGTCTCAGATATTGTTTAATTGCTCGAAAGATACAAACCAGTTGTGTGTAAGTGGGTCTTTCAAACCTAGACTACTGTAACAACAATGTTAAACGATATAAATTTAGACTTGTAGCCAAAGATTTTACTCAGAAATGAAGCATTTGTTATAAATAAGTTTTCCTCTCGGTATTAATTTAGAGTTGCATCAACTAAATGTGAAAATATCCTTCATCGTAAATTGTAAAGAAATTTTACATTTGTTAACCTGAAGGCCTTGCCTTATTAAGTTGGGTACTTGTAGTCTGCAAATTTAAGAAACCAACATATGAAATTATGCAATTTCCCCTCAGTGGAATATGAAATTCAACAAAAATATAAATGTTTATAGTTTATGGTGAAATTATAATATGCATATATCTCAAGATCAGTGGGAGAAACTTATACTCATGTTTTTTTTTTATGTTAAGACATACTACTTACGAGTAGTGATCTTGGTTTTATGCATATCTCCTTACGATTTTTCGAAAATAAAGGATATCAATGAAGATTACCATGTAATAGTCACATATCATGCGGATTACTAAAGCTCTCATATAAAGACTATATCGAATATTCGAAGATTTTTTGAGATAACAACATATTTAGAAAATTTTATTTCATATTGGAAAGAAGATATAAATTTAATCTTCATTACGTCTTAATTCTGAAATAAAACATATAAAAAGTTGTTGATATGTTATCCAAAGGCCTAATGAATCCGAGAACAAATTATGAGAAAGCTACCAAGAAATTTGAGATACTATTATTGAATTATGTCTTACAATTAGTTAATCAACCCGGTTAGAGTTGATTAGGTTTTCATACTACAATTTTGTTGGATGTACGGATTCTATAAAGGAAGAATTCATTAATACTACTTCCACTATTGAGTTTGAATATGTATGACTGCGAGAGTTAGAGATTTAAGTTTATCTCTACATTGCTGAAATTTATCGTCTTAGCTTCGCAGCATTAAAGCATGACAAAATGAACAAAACGCATGAACCCTGAGTATCCGTATGTGGATTATGCAATTCAGAAATCATAGTTGTTCATTTTCTGTTAAGCACAATTATGCACTTATGGAACAGTTACCTTTTAAGACCTCTCAAGAAAAGGTTACAATCTTAGGTCTGTGGGAGTAAATGATTATTGAATTTTGCTAGTTTATGTGCTTATTTTTCAACACTTATGAGCTCTTATTAATATAATTCTGAATTTACTTATGTATCAATATTTAGTATACACTTATGTGATTGGATGAATGTTAACATAAATTATCTTTTCTTAAAGACATAATTGGACCATTATGATATCCCTATTTAAGGCTTTGTTGAGTAAGTTATTTGTGTTGTGGTACATGGAATGGAACATGTTGATAACATGACAATGTGCAACCGTCGTGACTCGCATGAGTAGTTTTCTTGATTAAGGTATTATGTTAGCCATTAAATTTTGTTTAATAATTACGTGCACTTTATGTTTTCTACGATTAACCATTAAATAAATTATCTCATGGACCAGTGAGAGAATGTAAGATAATTTCATAAGATGGAATTATCTCATTGGGCCCATGTGGTAACTTTAAGCTAATCTAGATATTGCTAAACTTATTAGGTTTCTAAAAGAGATTATTTCCTATTTATCTCTTCCTTGATGGACGATCGAGATCTAAAGACTAATAATAAAACCCTAGGAATATGGCCCCGTCTCTACCTATAAAAGGAACACAGAACCCATTAATATTGTGTTCAAATAATATGCTACTCATTACGGCTAAGGTCAAGAGAGAAAAACCAAGACCTCCACAAGGTATAATCGATGTTACAAGGTGATCGATAACGGTATACGAATTGGCGTTATCAGGTATTTCTATTGAATTACTCTTGCATATTTTATTATATAATTATCATGAAGTTCATGATCCTGCAATAATCTATAAAATTAAATCTTATAATAGTTAGTGGTAAATGTCATGTTCTCAGAACTTCACCTATATAATAGTGTATGATCATCAGATTACAGTATTGGAAAAATATTACACTATGTAAATCTCTAAATATTCTGTAACACCAGCGGGAATCAGGGACGTACTTATAGAAGGGCTAAGTGAGGCTATAGTCCGTCCCTGATTTTAGCCCACCAAAAAAAAAAAATTAAATTTATTTTTAGCCCATAAGTAAGATTAGATAATGTATTTCTAGCGCATGTAATTTAGTTTTAGCCCATATTATGAAAGAAGTAAAGCCTAAATTTTGTATAATCATAACTATTTTTCTTCCATAAACCTTAATTTCTTTCTCTAATCACACTTTATTACTTTTCTTTTTGTTCATTATAATCTTTATTTAGTTATAACTCAAGAATCCTATTCGTAAATTACATTTACCCACTAATTATGTGATTCACTCCAAAAAAAAAATCCACGGCCTTCGACCGTCGTAACAATCAATGGCAATCCATCCCTACCTAAAGAAAAAACATGGATCCGTCCCTGATTCTGTTTTGTTCCTCTCCGCTCTCCCTCTATAACTTGTTCTCCAACATGGTATCAGAGTTAGGGACGGTATAGTGGTCAGTAGATTCAAGAGAGAAATTAGAGAGTGTTTTTAGCCGGATACAATATGTTATAGTTGAGTTTCTTTTCTTAAAGAAGAAGTTAATAGTGCGATCCTTCTATTCCCGGTGGTGTTATAGATAAGAGATTTACCAATATCGTATGCAAGGTAGCTGGTAATGGTTTGAGCAAGAGGGATGTTGATCTTGATGGAAATATTAATGTTTTCCCTTGTACTTTTGTGTATTCTCAATTAGATTCAGTAGCCAAAGTGGCCATACATAGCTACTATCGATTAGCCCCACATAGTTAAGCGGGGTACCATACAAATCATCAATTTCTCCTCTTCTATTTTCGATTTTTGGTCTTCAATAACAATCATCAACACCACCTAGATAGAAATCATCAACACCACCTAGATCTTAATCATCAGCAACAATGATCGTTCAATATATTTTATTTACCACTTGTTTTTTTTCCTTCTTAATGGTAATGGTTGTTAGTTTTTACCATGGAATAAATTGATTTTTCTTGTTAACCCTATAAAGCAAGGCCAATTTGAGGGTTGTTCAAAACTAATTTGGAGCTACATAATAAAAAAAAATAGAGTCATTATGCAGTAATATGTAAAATCCCTTAACCACCTATTTTTCATAATACTCAATATACCCTTAATTAATTAGTGTTAATGTTGATTATTTAGTTAGTTAATTATGATTATAAATTATATAGTTTGTGTTAGAAAATCATTTGAGTTGTAGTTTTTAGAAAGAAATAGAGAGTGCGTTAGAGAAGAAAAAAAAGTAGGGGCAAAATTGGGAAAAAACTAGGTTTTGGTGATTTTGATGACGAAAATGGACGAGTATGAAGAAGTAGATATATCTTCATCTCGCGAAGAAGATCGTATTATCCAAACGGCAATTAGAGATGACGATTTATGATATATATTGGATGATCCAAATTTGTATGGTGAAACTCTAGATGATGATTATTTGGAAGAATCACACCTAAATGAAGATAATAATGCATCAAACAAACATGTATTGTATTAATAAACTCAATCCACTTTGTATGGGATAATTCACAAAAAAATATATTTTTGCATGCATTAAATGTTATTGCAGGCCCAAAATCGGAAGATATATGAGTTTTGTTTCTACCGATTGTACTCTTCTGTTCATATTTTGCAGTACAATCGTAGACAACGGAGTATGATATCTACCGATTATACACTTCTCTTATTACCTACCGAATAGTCATAGTTCGTGATTTTTGTAGACTATCAATTATGAATAGAAATTTTCCAGTTGCGGAATATGGAATACACAATCGGTAGTTTAGTCAACATGCTTATCTACCGATTATGATTGTAGCCCCAAATTCCAAAAAAAATTCAACTTCAAAAATTTCGAAATTATGAATTCTTACAATCAGTAGTTTAGGACAGGTCTTATCTTACAATTATGATAGTAGCCCCAAATGTTATAAGTTTCCACTTTGAAAATTTTGGAATATTTCAAGTCTTACAATCGGTAAAAATAAATAAATCTTATCTATCGATTATATATAATTTTCCCCAGAAACCCTGACCAGTTCTAGGTGGTAATCAGTAGATTTGGATTTTACTTTCCTACCAATTGTAATGTAATCGATGGTAATATAAAACCTTAAACTACCGATTGAGATCGTTGTTTGACCAGAAACTATTGTGTGTTGGTTATAATCGGTAGTTTTGCGTTTTCAATTGACAACCGATTGTTACATAATCAGTATAAATGTTGAAACCCATACTACTGATTATGCATGTTTTTTTTTCTTATTTGTTTGTTCACTTGTCCTTATTGTATGTACATCGTTGTAGCGGTTGCTCTTTTTTCATATAAGGGTCATGATACTTCCCTGCATTATGCTAACGATTTGGTATGTACCTACCTACTTCTTGTTCTAATAATTTATGTTATTTGCTTTGTTTTATAAGTTTTTTCGTACATGCACATCTAGACATTTCAAAGTAAGGCGGAGGCAAAGGAATGGGTTATAAACAAGGAAAAAGAGAAGATATGTATAGTAGTTCAAAACAATTAAGTAAAGTCTGGGCGATTTGGAATAGTTTGCGAGAGAAGTAGCAAGCATGAGAGTCACTTGTCAAAGGATCGTAATTACGTAAAGAAGACGAAGAGGAACAACATGGGTAATACAAAAAGTAAGGATGCGCATCTAAGATTAACTTCCATATGCCCCACGATAAAGTATGAAAAATATTTAGAGTTGCTAATGGTCATCTATTAGTACCTAAAAATTGATTCTAGGCAAAACAATGTACTGTAGAAGTACTTTGTTTAGATTCGGAAATCAAAATCGTAAAGATAAAAGTCTAAACCACGACAGTAACCGTTCCGCTCTGCTTCGGTCACAATGAGAGAAAATGGGTTGATCTTGGGGGAGAGAAGCAAGGAAAGTTGAAGGAAACGAATGTATTGTATTGTGTGTAGAGTTGTAGAACTACTGAGAAAAGTAACAGAGTTTGAGAGATTTGTAAGTTTGTTCTTTCTTTTTCCAAATAGGCTGAGTAGCCTATTTATAATAGTAAAGAGCTCACACGTTTTCTTGTAAAGTTGTTGAGATAGTGAAGAGGTGGAGAAGTGAAATTCGTGGGGTTAATGGCTTAACCGCCTTGGAATCTTTGAGAAACCATTATTCCACTATATTTTAACTGCTTCACACTTTCCACGACTTTGTAACTTACTTATCATGGGATGTCGTTACACCCATGTTACTATAACCGCCAGACCAAAGCCCCATGTTTCATCCCACCACGCGTTATGATTTCTGAAGCCATTGATGAGCTTGTGTCAACACATCATGATTTTGGTTAAGTATTGGTGCCCGTAGCACAAGCAAGAGTGAAGGTATGAAAGTCACGCTAAGGAGAAAAGGAAAATTGGCATTAGTATCGCAGCTGGCAGCGCTAATAGAGTTAGCGCCTGTGCTGGCACTCGCTAGCACTGCTGGCAGCGCTAATGGCCTTAGCGCCTATGTTAGCACTTGCTAGCGCTACTGGTAGCGCTAATGGCCTTAGCGCCTATGCTACCGCTACTGGTAGCGCTAATTGCCTTAGCTCCTGTGCTAGCACTCGCTAACTTTCTCCCTTAGCGCTAGTTATGGCTCGTTTGGCATATTAACTTTAGTGGCTTTGTTAGCTTTTTGTCCTTTTCCCCTTTTTCTTTTTTAACTTTTGTCACATGTGTGTGCTTCTTATTTGTGTTAGAAACATGGCTAAGGTTTACCAAGGTTAGCACTTGCTAGTTCCATGGTTATTGTTTATGCACCACTAACTTTGCATTTGTTAATGTTGTGGCCATATTTATGGCCTGTTCTTAGAATTTCTCAGTCGCATGAGATTTTAATGTTAGCATTGTGCTTAAATTTTATGCAGTGCATTCAGAACATATTCAAGAGATTCAGTCGTGGAAGTTTGCAATCTTGATATTATGCTTATACAACTCTGCAATTAGATTCGGAAATCAAAATCGTACAAAGTAAGCCTAAGCCACGATAGTAGCCGTTCCGCTCTGCTTAGGTCATAATTAGATAAAATGAGTTGATCTTAAAGGAGGGAAGCAAAGAAATTTGAAGGAAACGAATGTATTGTATTGTGTGTATAGTTGTAGAACAACTAAGAAAAGTAACAGAGCTTGAGAGATTCGTAAGCTTGTTCTCCATTTTTCTAAATAGGCTGAGTTGCCTATTTATAATAGTAAAGAGCTCACACGTTTCCTTGTAAAGTTGTAGAGATAGTGAAGAGGTGGAGAAGTGAAAGTCATGGGGTTAATGGATTAACCGCCTTGGAATATTCGAGAAACCATTATTCCACTATCTATTAACTGCTTCACACTTTCCACGACTTTGTAACTTACTTATCATGGGATGTCGTTACACCCATGTTGTTATAACACTCGGACAAAAACCCCATATTTTATCCCCCCATGTGTTATGATTTCTGAAGTCTTTGATGAGCTTGTGTTCACACATCATGATTTTGGCTAAGTATTGGTGCCAGTAGCACAAGCAAGAGTAAAGGGATTCAATTCACCCTAAGGAGAAGAGGAAAATTCGCATTAGTATCGTCGCTTGCAGCGCTAATAGCGTTAGCGCATGTGCTAGCGCTGCTGGCAGCGCTAATAGCCTTAGCGCATGCTAGCACTCGCTAATTTTCTCCCTTAGCGCTAGTTATGGCTCGTTTGGCACATTAAATTTAGTAGCTTTGTTAGCTTTTTGTCCTTTTTCCCTTTTTCTTTTTTAACTTTTAGCACATGTATGTGCTGCTTATTTATATTAGAAACATGGCTAGGGTTTTTCCAAGGTTAGCACTTGCTAGTGCCATGGTTATTATTTATGCAAAACTAACTTTGGCATTTGTTAATGTTCTGGCCATATTTATGGCATGTTTTTAGAATTTCTCAGTCGCATGAGATTTTAATGTTAGCATTGTGCTTAACTTTTATGTAGTGCATTCAGAACAAATTCAAAAGATTCAACCATGGAAGTTTGCAATCTTGAGATTATGCTTAATGCAACTCTGCAATTAGATGGTATCATCTAAATTAGCGTTTTTATCCAGATATGGGGTAGCCTCTATTCTGGATGTCCGTAATTTTGTATAATCAGTGTTTGACTAACACAAATAGTTTATATAAATGCACCTGAAATAACAAGGGTTTAGCTGAGTAAATCCCTGAAATTCTTGAAGTGCATAAATATATAAAGAGCTACAGAGCTAATTTAGCCACGAGCTGAATATGCATTCTTAATTCTCTTGCGGAATGTAAGATATCAGCATGTATTAATAATTATGATGCCGTGTCAGGAATTTATACACATTTATCTTGTGCTTCTGCAGCTAGGTAAAAAGCAATATTACAATTTTCTCCTTTTTCAAAATACACTATCAACATCATAATAATGAGGATCCGAAAAGTCTTATTGGGTATGTAATGGTTGCCAAATTGAAACCACATCAAATGGAGACGGTAAAGTCTATGAAATTTTATAAAGCAAGTAATCCTAACTAAGATAAAGGCGGACGAACCCGAAAACTTGTCTTCGTTGTCTACAATTAACTCATCCATACGATCAAAAGGATGGAATGGGATGGTAAATTTGTTACTGTTTGTGGGTAAAAACGAATTCTGCTGAAAAGGGTAAAAAGTGGAGTAAGCTGATGAGAAATGCGTATAAACTCTAAAACAAATGTATCGTGGAAGTACTTTTATATTCGAGAAATCAAAATCATACAAGACTGGACTAAACCAAAAAATGGTCGTTCCGATCTTGTTTCGGTTACAAAGGAAGGAGAAGGATTGGTCTTAGGGATGAAAGCAGAGGAAATGTTGAGATCAGAGTGTCAGACTCTGTTAGGTGTGGTATGTGTGTATTTCTATGAAGGATTCTATGTGTATGACTGGGAGAAAGCTTCTATGAAAATCAGACGGTATAGTTGTTCGGAGGTGGTGTTCATTGTATTTCTCCTTGTCTGTTTCGTATATTTGTGTGTTCTGATTTTCGTATATTGAGGAATCTATTTATACAACAAAAAATGGACATTCTGACCTCATAGGGAGTGGAGGTTGTGAAGTAGTCGTGAAGTGGAGATGGTAGAGAATGTGTTAAAAACCGTTTCCCATTTGTTGAGAAAGACTGGATGGTTATACACCCACTACTCCTCTACTCTAATAACCGTCGCATATTCCAAAAACATGGGTGTATTGCTACATTGCATGTTGTAGACCGCTAGACCAATACCCTAGTAATTATCCCCCATTTGTGACATCTTTGATGTCTCGTGTAATTTTTAGTAAAAAATACTACTTGATGTGAGGTCAAACGTGACTTGCTTAGTCAATGTTGACATATGACTTATCATCCCTGACTATACATGAATGAGGATTCTTAATAAGTCTATCAAGACCGATGAGGCTTGTATAGAATATGCCTACTAAAATATATACATATATATATATATATATATATATATATATATATATATATATATATAAGCTTTTTGTCAAGTCTCTAAGATGCCCAAGTGAGCAGTGAGAGTCAAATGTGTCAATTTGCATTGATATGCTTTGATGAACAAGTGATGCAGGATGCAGGCATTAGGTAGGTCGAACACTACATTTCATGTCATCAAGGAGAGGTGATGAATGGTCATGAAAGAGTGGAGAAAAGAATATATGAGTATTGAAGTGGCCAAGTATATGTAACAGGATGATGTGATATAGAATAGTGGTAAATAAGGTTCAAACTCTCGAACTTGTGAAGACTGATTTTAGATTTTAATAAACTAATTTTAAACTAAAAATATACAAAAAATATGAAAATAATATTCACAACAAAGTTGAGAGAAAACTGAGGCTAGGTTTCCACTATTTTTCCAATTTTTATAATGATTAAATTCAATAATTATAATTATGCAATTATAACTTTTAGTTTGATTCTAAAATGTTGCAATAAGTAAATTCTTAAAGCAACAATTGTATAACAAAAGCATAGAATATCTAAACCCTAGTAAAAGCATATACCATTTAACGAAATCACAATTGCTCTATAAAAATTATTAAATCAATTTTTAATTAAGGCAAACAATCATAAAATAATTGCATAAATTAATTAAATAACATTACCACATAATTTTTGGAAAAAGTAGCTTCCACCGTCGCCTCATAGATGGGGTTTAGCTTCTCATATTTTTCATTTGCTCAGAGTTACAATTCAATGCTCAAAATGTTCACAAATGATTAAAAATGAGAAAAATAAAGAAAACAGTGAATTTGCAACGATTATATGAGTTACAGATTCACTGTTACATAGGGACTGAAGAAAAAATGTTGCTGTTGCGACAATATTCGTTGCAAACCGATGAAGATTCCGTGGCATATTCATGTTCTTCGTACACCAGCAACAGCAATTTTTTCTAATTGATTTTTCGAGCTCTTCTGTGTGTTCTACCTACCCCTATGCTCTCCCCCTTTTTTGACTTCAACCCAACCTATTTATACACCAAAGATCAAGAAACTCTCAAATATTTTTTCATTTACAGGAAAAAAATATCGTATCCTGTTTCTCTTTAATTTCTGATCTTTTCTTCTTGTTTTCTTCCTGATTCTCCTTCCTTTATCTCTTCTGGGAATTAATAGCGATGAGATACTAGTTATGGGCAGATATTCTCCCATTCAAATAATTTCCGAGAATATCTTCCTCGAGAGAGAGAAAACAATATTTTCTTGGAATCATGCTTTGATTGATTTCTCTTCTGATTTTCACGTATCTTCTGATATGGAATGATCATGGGAATCATTCTCTATTATTTTTAACCCAAAAATCACGTGAAAACTATACCCATAATCTCAACAGAATATAACCAAAATTTCCCTCCATTGCATTTTATTTGAATTTGGGCATGGGTGACTTAATCAATTTGGGAGGGTACCTTTAACAAAATCTCAGGTGCCTTTAACACTTTTGATAAGGGTGTTTCTAGAACTTTTAAGCCCATTTTTCATATTTATTTATTCCACCAAAATACCTGCAATTACATAAAATCACACTATTAGCACAAAATCAAGCTCTAGGGACAAATTAGATAGGAAAACGTTTCTATCAAATACCCCCAAACTTATTATTTTCTAGTCCTCGAGCAAATCTAATAAAAAAAATTCTAACTCACTTTCGCAGGCATCGCGATTGCACTTAGCGTGTGCAATAAGCATTTAAACCCCTAGGTGTCCCTAGTGGACGAGTTTTGTCTCGTGAGGGTTTACAAGAGGTGTACCCACAAAACCTTTACTCCAAACTCTAGCTACCTGTGAATGATTAAGGGTAAACACTAAACAAACTATTTAGTTGGTTAACTAAATTCTTCGCCTATAAGAATCATTACCCTATATGAGTCCAATTGCTATACATGAGTTTTCACTCAGTGTACTAAAATTCATACAAGAATTCAAAACTCTACTTAAATAGTTGTTCTGCCACGATACTCAGAATCTATCAAAGTTCAATTAGAAGATGGATATAAAAAAAATAAAATTTGCACGTGTTGACTAAGGTGAACGGTGTTTCCCATATCTGTCTGAAGGTCAGTGCCAGGATGATGGCTTAAGATATACTCCCACTAGTCTTATTCTTTAAACTAATTATCGAGTCAGCTGGTATATACAAGGGTCCCAACAGTCGATTTATTGAAAATATTTAAATGTGTTAACAACATACATGATAGTTCTCATGGATCCTGCATTCCACGCTTGCTTAGGCGACGAAGACAGGGAGAACACACATGTATTGTTATCAAAGTGTCAATCATCATTTTTTTTATTTTTTTGAATAATGGTCTAACTAATACAATAAGTCTAACTAATACAATAATGGGGCTTGATCTCAAACACTTCATCCTGGCAGTGATAACAATTTGATACTGGTGCCCCACCAAATCACTTAGAGAAACACAAAAATTGCAAAAATAAAAACAGAAGGTGATATGGTCAAGATAGATTCCGAGATATGGTGACAACTATCATGTTATTTCTAACACCTGCTAAGAATCCTTTTATGAATAGACCATTTAGATAGGCACACCGATTCCTATAGAAAAGAGCTAAGTTTCCATCTACCTAGAGTGCTTAGTGTCATCCTTAATTGTTCACAAGTTTCTAGACTCTGGAGTTTAAAATTACAACTAAAAGTTTCTCCATACCCCCAAACTTAAATCTAACATTGTCCTCAATGTTATAAAATAAATGATTAAAAAAAAAATTGAACAAGGAGAAACTGTTACCACTTGAATAAAAGGAGTTAAGAAAGGATATTACCGTGTTGCATGAGCATGGGTTACCTCCCAAGTGCTAAGTTTAAAGTCTTCATCCAGACTAAGAAAAGATTAGCTACAACTTACGGACCATATAATAATAACCTGAAAAGCTGTGGGTCCCTAACGTCAATCATATTTGACCAGAACAGCTGACCACAATTGAAAACACGAAAGTGGTGGTCATTCTTTGGAAGATGTGTCGATTCTAATTTCCTATAATAATTAGGTTTAGTTCCAAATTCTAGTAACTGACACATTTGAAATTCATACGTTCCCACATATGGAAGAAAATATTTTGGTGGGAAAACAAAGTCAACCTTGGTATTATTTCATGAGTAAACCACATCAACCAGAGGATGGGTCTCTAACAACTGAACTTCTTTTTGGACATCATTAGGTTCGGGAAACAGTGTATGAAGATAATCTCGCAATATGGTAGAGGAACAAATGTCAAGTCCCAAGTGAGGGACTTTAAACAGGGATACTTGACAATCACAAGAATCATCGATTCCCCCAAACTTAGTGTGGAAACTACTCTCAGATGGACTCAAAACTATTGGTTGGATTCTAGGGTCTTTAGGATCAGAACTACGCTCAGCTTCTTCTATAAGAGGAAATAAGGTAGACTTAGAAACTGGTAAAGGTTCACACTTAGCTTTCCAAATATTATAAGTGTCCATCAAAGGGGTAGAATCTAACAAAGTATTCAACTCATTAATAACACTATCATCGTCAACATCAAACCCAAAGTGGGCTAGGCATTTCTCTAATGTATCTTCTAACGAAGTGTTTGGTAAAGATTTCTGAACTGAAGTACTAGTTATATTCACTTCTTCTAAATCATAGATCTCACAAGAAGGTTGTCTACTCATACTAAAAAGATTCAGTTCAATAGCCATTTTACCAAAATAAATATTAATTATTCCATTTCCATAATTGATGACGATATTATTTGTAGCTAAAAAGGGATGACCTAAGATCACTGGTACTTGAGCCTCTGGGACTTGAAAAGGTTGGGTGTCTAAGACATCAAAATCCACTGGGGAAACAATTCTATCAACCTGAACCAAATCATCATCTATCACGTTAAAATTCCTTATGAGTCTATTATCTTCTTCATCGACTATTGTCTTCGAGTCGTTAGACTCCAAATCACTAGTGTCATGAAAAACTCGTTCCTCTAAAACATCATCATACTCATAAGAACAAGGAAATATTACTCCGTCCAAAGTAATGTTATCTCTAGTCAAATCCTCTTCCTTTTGAGTAGGTGAATAATCATTAATATTATTAGGATTTAAACTAGAGACAACATTATTATCATTATGCTCAATTTCCTCGTCATTATGACTACGGGTTTCTTCATCAACAGTATAATCATCATCATAATAATATGAAGATGTTTGAACTTTTTCTAAATACGTAGTGTCTTCTATTCTAACCTCGTCCTCTAAATTAGGTAAATATTCATCAATGTTATCAAGGGTAAAAGTGGAAACACTGTATTGGCAATTAAGATCATTTTGAGCAATATTATTCTTTGCAGATATTTCATTCATACTTAACATGAACCTGTTTCTATCCTCAATCATCTGCTTGTTATTCTCAGCTATTTGCTTGTTATACTCAGCTATCTGCTTGAGGGATTCTTCTAGAGAAATAGTTGGACTACTAATTGTTCTCCCCACACTTAATGCCAAACTATTTGTTACCTCAGATAGCTTCTTGAGTGATTCTTCTAGAGGTGTAATAGGTTCATCATGAGTACTAGGTTGCAACTGCTCTAGGTCATCCCTCTAAGACAAAGAACTCGAATTTTGCTCATTTTCATGTTCAAAAGACGGGTGCATGTATGAATAGTAATTGGGATCACCTTGGTATGAAGCCATAACCTTCAGAAGGTTGGAGTGGTCCCAAGTACTATCTACACTATGTTGATAGTATGGATAATGTCGATTTTGAAATTCAGTCGGATATTCATTGTATGAGTAATACCAGTTCGACATTTTCTAAAAAAATTCCTAATAAATTTACAAAAAAAAAATCTAAGAAAATAAATCCTAACGGGAAGGGGTTCTAAACATACACAAACAAGGCCGACTCAACCAAATCAAACCTACTGAATCTAGCAAACAAAAAGCATGATGGCTCCACTTAGATTGTTTCTAAACCAGCTTATATTCTTCCAAAAGGAAACTAGTTACAGTTTTAGCAAATCTCTTAGAACGATCTGAATTAGATTAAGTCGAATAGAAGCAGGATAAGCTCTAAGGAGCTTTGATAACCCTGCCTCTTTGGCAACTTTTCCCTGGGTTACAAGGCGGCTCTAATCAACTTAAAATAATCGTCTGAACTTTAAGTTATGCTAACAAAGTAACCAATATTGTCCTTTTGAATGATTTTCCAATAAGCTCGTTACCCTATAGGTCTATTTCTAGTCAAATTTTAGGCTTAGGTTCGCGTTAGGTAACGTGTTCCTAAGGCGGGCAAGAAGGAAACATTGATGAAATCCGAGTCCTTATCTTATATGGCCAGTCCTTGCCCTTTACTAGAAAATTAATTCCGTATTCAAGTCCTCAACATATATGCATTACGAAGGAATACAGAAAACCCACTGACAGGGGATTCGTGGGTGGTTAGAGTCTTACCTCCCGTACCAGACGGGCGATGAATCGGTTGTAGTCGACTCATGCCACCGACTCCTATGTCAGTGTACGAACCCGAGGGGCCGAGACAATATCGTAATTGTCGTCCTTCCCTGTTGCAGTTTATATTTAAATACCCTTCCGTAGGGTTTAAAAATTAATAATAAAGTTCAAAAGTTCAAAGTCCAAAGTCCAAAAATAAGAAAAAATAAAAATACCTAAAATAATTACAAAAATAATAAGAATTTCCTAATACAATTTTCTAAAAAGAAAAATAAAAACCCTAAAAAAAATTAACTAAAAAAATAAATAAAAAATCTTGTCTTTTTTTTTTCGTTCTTTTCACTTTGTCTTTGACTCCAAGTCTTTAATCGATTAATATAATCTTTAGCTCCAATTTTTTTTTGATCCAAAACCTGTAATACAAAGAAAATACCCAAAAACGTAAAATAGAACAAATAAAAATAAATAAAATAAAAATCTAACTAAACTAATTAACCTAAAAAAAATCTAAAAACAAATCCGCGACGGCGGCGCCAAAAATTGATGTGATATAGAATAGTGGTAAATAAGGTTCAAACTCTCGAACTTGTGAAGACTGATTTTAGATTTTAATAAACTAATTTTAAACTAAAAATATACAAAAAATATGAAAATAATATTCACAACAAAGTTGAGAGAAAACTGAGGCTAGGTTTCCACTATTTTTCCAATTTTTATAATGATTAATTCAATAATTATAATTATGCAATTATAACTTTTAATTTGATTCTAAAATGTTGCAATAAGTAAATTCTTAAAGTAACAATTGTATAACAAAAGCATGGAATATCTAAACCCTAGTAAAAGCATATACCATTTAACGAAATCACAATTGCTCTATAAAAATTATTAAATCAATTTTTAATTAAGGCAAACAATCATAAAATAATTGCATAAATTAATTAAATAACATTACCACATAATTTTTGGAAAAAGTAGCTTCCACCGTCGCCTCATAGATGGGGTTTAGCTTCTCATATTTTTCATTTGCTCAGAGTTACAATTCAATGCTCAAAATGTTCACAAATGATTAAAAATGAGAAAAATAAAGAAAACACTGAATTTGCAACGATTATATGAGTTACAGATTCACTGTTACAGAGGGACTGAAGAACAAATGTTGTTGTTGCGACAATATTCGTTGCAAACCGATGAAGATTCCGTGGAATATTCATGTTCTTCGTACACCAGCAACATCAATTTTTTCTGATTGATTTTTCGAGCTCTTATGTGTGTTCTAAACCTACCCCTATTCTCTACCCCTTTTTTGACTTCAACCCAACCTATTTATACACCAAAGATCAAGAAATTCTCAAATATTTTTTCATTTACAGGAAAAAAATATCGTATCATGTTTCTCTTTAATTCCTGATCTTTTCTTCTTGTTTTCTTCCTGATTCTCCTTCCTTCATCTCTTCTGGGAATTAATAGCGATGAGATACTAGTTATGGGCAGATATTCTCCCATTCAAATAATTTTCGAGAATATCTTCCTCGAGAGAGAGAAAACAATATTTTCTTGGAATCATGCTTTGATTGATTTCTCTTCTGATTTTCACGTATCTTCTGGTATGAATGATCATGGCAATCATTCTCTATTATTTTTAGCCCAAAAATCACGTGAAAACTATACCCATAATCTCAACAGAATATAACCAAAATTTCCCTCCATTGCATTTTATTTGAATTTGGGCATGGGTGCCTTAATCAATTTGGGAGGGTGCCTTTAACAAAATCTCGGGTGCCTTTAACACTTTTGATAAGGGTGTTTCTAGCACTTTTAAGCCCACTTTTTTCATATTTATTTATTCCACCAAAATACCTGCAATTACATAAAATCACACTATTAGCACAAAATCAAGCTCTAGCAATGAACAAATTGAGGACAAATTAGACAGGAAAACGTTTCTATCACAGGACATATGCTATGTGGTTATTGATATAAGACCATTTCTTAGAATTAAGATATGGAATATAGCACCAGAGAAGACTTAAATTTCTCTATACTAGTGGGCAATCCATCTAGGAGCTTGATATTTTTTCAAGAAAAGACTTAAGTTGCTCTATACTAGTAGGAAATTCATATAGGAGCTTGAGATTTATTCTTTAAAAGTTTTAGAATATTTGGGAATATTGCAACAAGCACTAACGCTACTATGAGAATTTTGTACCAAGATAAATACTGATTTATTTAGTAAATATAGTTGTATATATATATTTTCTGAGTTCAGCCGAGTGAAGCATTCATATGACTATACATATACATAGAGAGACATGCATGGAGAACTTTTATGACTTAGTATATTCCTAAAATTATTTGTATAATGAAGATATACTAAAGTACAATATTTCTGATACCTGGGTCAGAAACATTTTTTTTTACGATTTTCGCCTTGGCAAAAACATACCATCAACAGTGCAACAATCAGAGTGGTTAGCCGAGCAACACAACTACACGTTGACAACCAAAGAAAGGAATGGTAAAGTGATTCGTATCTTCTTGGTGCATCCGAAGATGATCCAATTGGCTCAATGTTTCCATCAAATTTTGTTGATTGATTGTACTTAAGACAAACAAGTACAACATGCCTTTTTTCAACATTGCATGGACAAGAAAACATTTTCGGTGGCGTGGGGATTTATGGATCATGAGAACGATGTGAGTTTTATTTGGAAGGTACAAACGTTGAAGTTGATTTATCACGAGGAGAAAAATCTTAGGGTTATAATAACAAATAACGACCAAGCATTAATTAATGCAATAAAGGTAGTTCTTCTGGAAGCTCAAAATTTCCTCTGGACGTGGAACATATAATACAACATCAAAACCAATTGTAGGCATCATATCCAAGTTCTAAAACCAAAGAAAGGTGCGAGGAGGTCGAAAGAGGAAGATGAGCATCTTAGTAAACTAACCGAGGAACAACGAGAAAAAGAGAAAAAGTTAATCGATGAAAAGCACATCGAGGGAGTAAAATGGTGTCTTTTTAAAAAATCTTAGGATGTGATTGTTTGGTCGATGACCGAGGAAGATTAAGAATGTAACTTGAGGAAATTTGAGGATAAATGTGGCAAGGATTAATCAAAAACAGTAAAATATTACAAAGCACAATGGTTGGGACTGCATAAGGATAAGTTTTTTTATGTATATACCTATACACGTAGAAACTTCAAGAAGGAGGCGACAAATGTGACAGAGGGGGACCCATGGACGATTAAAGAAAATACTTGTCGGTAGTCAAAATGGGATTGTTAAGGTCCAGGAAGCTATCTATGAATACACCAATCGTGATCTTACAAGGATTAATGACGCAATTGAAAAAAGTCGGCACAGATTCCCATTGGTGAAGTTCATACATAAAGCCTTAAAGTTATAGTTTTCGAAGTGTCTTGGTGGGCAATAGATTACATGATGAAACAATTGAAGTTGTATAGAGATCACGATACGCCGAGTTCGATTTACAATTGTAAGACGATTACGGAAATTGGACTCCCGTGTCGCCGTATGCTTGTTAGGTATGACCAAGTGATTGACATTAACAATGTTGATCCATTTTGGAGGAAATTAACTTTTAAATCCAAACCCCATAGAAGTTGATGGTGTATCGTTTGGGGAGACGGATATGTACCTTAGAATAACTAAGTGTTACTCTAAATCAAACGGGTCACAAAAACAAATATTGATACACCATATGGAGGGAACCCTTCACCCTTGTTTATGGGTCGTTAAAGAACTAATTAAGGGTAAGGCCACATGTATACCAAACACTGAAAAGATAACAACACAACAAAGAAAATAATGAAGGTTTGGTTATCTAATCAAAGAGACCCTTCCAGGCATGAGTATGCCGAAACTAGGTATGAAGAAGAAGTGTCGGATCCAAGGAAAATGGGCCATTCGAGAAAGGATAAATATGGATCAAGTGTACGACAAGTCAAAACAAATATTTCTACGCTTCATTCTCAATTAAGTCAAGCCACGCCGAAAGAACAAGTTATTTTGGGGGAGACTTAAGGAAGTTCGGAAGTTGTTGAGCAAGTGGACGTCTTATAGGAAATCCAACCTATGGAAATGGTGACGATAAAAAAGAAGAATATCACTCTTCGTACCCCCACAATATATGAAGGGTATTTGGAACAACTCTATATAATCACTAGTCTATGTTTTTTGTCCACCGACGATGTCGAAGGGGATGTCAATTGTGGTTTTCACATTGAGATTGAACAAATCGGACACTTAAGTGAGGCGGTTACCAAGAATCTCACCCAATGGAAATATGTAAGAAACAGGATGGCTGCCAAACTATTGAAGGACAATGAATTCTATATTCAAATGATGAGAGAAAGAGATAGAAAATCTAAATAAAAGGAATTCAAAAATTTGGTAACTCGAAAATGCCGAAAAGGATTGAAAACAATTGGGGCCAAGTATTGGATGTTAATGTTGTAATGTGGTTATCTTTTAACGAATATTTTGAATCGTGTGGTACATTATATTTTTCCACCAACAAAGGGAGTGTGTATTATATTTGAACTCCCTAGGAAGGTTTATGAGGAGTCGATGAATAGAAGAATCTTTGTTGTGTGGGTGAATAACTATCATTTTATCGGTTTAAGGTTAGAGGAAGATTGTCCATTACCTCCGATGATTAGGTGGTTGGAACACTTCTCAACAAATCACTGTAAGGATTAGGTGAAACAATACGAGTCCAACATGCAACCGTTTAATTAACTTGCCGAAGGGAATAATTGAATTGATTGAGGATTAGTTTGATCATTGTATTTTGAACATTGTAGTTTGGAGTCATATATGAAAATTAATACAATGCTATTGTCTTTTTTCATTGTTTTGTAAGGTTTATTGCGAGAAATGTTAAGTTAAAGGAAGTTTTAAACTTTCTAGAATATCATCGGTAGTTTATAAGTATGCAACTATTACCGATTATATGCATTTTTTGCACATGAAAAAAATAAATACTGACGCTTGTACAATCGGTATTTTATTGGTATGCATTAACTACCGATTATATTAGCTTCTGACAAAATTGTGAAATAGTTCCCATAATAGATAGATATTTAAATATTTTAACTACCGATTATATTAGATTCCGACAAATTTGAGAAAAAAAACAGAATCAATAGATATGAAATTACTAAGCTGCCGATTATATTAGTTTCTAACAAAATAGAGAAATATTTTCCAGAATCGGTAGATATTTAAATACATTAACTACCAATTATCAATATATTATGACAAATAAATAAACCGTTGATTGTGGGAATTCGATGGAAGTTTTGTCCTCAAATATTCATAGCTTTTTTCATATTCGAATTATATTCTTTTATCCTCAAAGTATTACCGATTCCCTCCTAATAAAAAAAAATATATACCTAACTTTGTTAGTGTTGTTTAATAGGAAGATCAAACAACTTAGATTAAGTAAAATAAATTTGCAAAATACTTACAAATTCACGGTTCAACAAGCCTAAATGGCTTGGGTTAAAAATCTGGTGATGTATGGCTACATAATCAGTTATCCCTTTTCCGATGATTCGGTACCTATCATGAATTTGTTGTGCGGATCTTCCTTTTTTATTCCCATAATAACTTAAGTATTGGTTCCACACCCTTCCCCAAAAACATTCTGCGGCAACTGCTTGAGCTTAGACATCTTCACGACGGCTTTCATTATACCAATTTTTAACTATGGAAAAATCTTCAGCAGAGTCAAATGATGCCATAGTTGTAGAGGTATGAAATGAATTAGATAGAGTGGATAATTAAAATAAATTATTACACTATATGAAATTAGATGTGTGTTGTTTGGTATAGAAAATAAGGATATTTATAGGATAGTTTCAAAAAATAGTCGTTGGTAGAGTAAATCATCCAAAAGAGACTGAACGGATAGAACCATAATCGGGTTATAAAAGTATTTAATTTATACTTTACTTGTCCTGAATAATATCTAGGTCTAGAGTTTACTGGTTTAATTTCCCTTCTCCAAAACTGAATGGAATAATCGGTAGACAAAATTAGAAAACAGTCATTGATTTCTCATAATCGGTAGGTCGGGTTCATTATAATCTTCCGATTACACACAATCGGTAGGTATGGATCAATATTTAACTACCAATTGCGCATCATTTTTGGACAGAAAAATCATAGTTGTTGAAGCAACTACAGGTAGATAAACCACCATAATTAACTACCGATTATAATGTATCCCTAAAATTTATTTATTTTTAAAAACTAGTTACATTCAGAAAACACAATACATAATCAGTAAATAAACATGATTTATCTACTGATTATATCCAATTTTTGTACAAAAAGAAAGTACAAGTCATAATCGGTAGATAAAATCAATTTCGTATTACCGATTATGACATGTAACCGAAAACCCTGGATATTTTTTTTTACCAATTTCTTCAATTTAAGCAAAAACCCTAAAAGTTCGATGAAACTTACCTTATTGGGGCCATTTGAGCTTGGAGGGGAGTTATTTTGTCAGAATCAGTGGATGTATCGTCTCACTTCCATCGTCTTCTTCGCGTTCCTCGCGTTCTTCTTCGTCTTCATAAACAATTTCCTTCGATTTCGATTAAGACCCAATATATGGATGTTTTGATCGTCAAACTCGAGTAGGTTTAGTGATCGTTATATCAAAGATTCAACGATGATGTAATTTCGAAATCGGCGATTAATAACGATAAATTCTTCTGGAAAAGTAAACGAGGGAAATTGTTTTTGAAATGAATCAATCGGTAAATGGAGAAGGAGAAGGAGAAGATGAAGATTTGATTTTGGTTTGAAATGGTTAGTGATTATACTATAGATTCAAGTTTTGTATTAGAGTAAAGGGTATTATAAAAATTTTACTTACTACTACGATACCCCATAGCCAATTATATTGGATGGTATTAAATAAGTAGCTCCAAATTAATGTTGAACAGCCCTCAAATTGGTCAGGATAACAAGAGGAAGAAAACCCATATTTGTTTGGGGAAGATTAAAATTATAACACGTGGGCAAGCTTGTAAAGGATTACAACATTTGTCATATTGTTTAACCAAGGATAAGTTAAATTAACTAGAGTTAAATATATGAAGGGTAGAATAACCGATTGGAGGCCTACTATGTTTTTCACCCACCTAGATAAGAGGGATAAAGGGTGTCTAAAAGGTAAAAGTACTAAGTTACCCTCACTATTAAAACTTAAATCAAATCTATTAAATTTCACCCTCTCATGTACTTTTATAGAAAACCAGTTTCTTTTAATTAGGTTTCTGATTGATTCATACATTCAAAATTAAAACTTATCTGAAATTTTATTTTTCTAGATTTATCAAGAATCGATTGATATGAATGTCCACATTAGTCGATTCTGAACAATCAGATGATCTGCACATACACGTTGGTCGATTGTTCTTGATGTTTTTAGTGGTTGAAGAACATCAACCTAGAATCGACCAATGTGGACATTCATATAAACCGATTCCAGTTAAAGGAAATTCCCAATTTTTTCTGTAGGTTTTTTAGGCTACAATCGGCCAATATAAATCTCTATGTACAATGATTCTGCTACAATCAGCAGATATGAATAGTCTATGGAGTTCCATACTCGATCTGAAAATGAGTATACTTTCATACTCATTTTGATTTAAGAGTGATTATACAAAATCGGTTTATATGTACATCCACAACCACCGATGATGAACTTGATACTTGTGATTATAGGAATAGAGAAACTTTTATGACATATGAATTCGGTATATCTTGTCTCGCTATGGATAATACTGATGACTATCTGACTTTAACAAGCGGTCTATTTAGTAAACAATATCCACTGACTTCTGGTGTTATTTGTGAATGACGAACATCAACCCAGAATATGCTTACGACGGCATAAACATCCACTGATTTTTAGATGATGTTCTTACAAAAAACCAAAAAAGTTTCATATTTTAATGATCAATTAATATTATTTGTTTCTCAGTTAACAAGATTAAATATATATATATATTAATCGTTGAATTAACGTTCATTAATTAGGGATAAATTAGTCATTAACAAAGATATTTGGTTAAGAGGTTCTTAAATTCAGTTTAAAATTATCTGATTTTATTTTTTAATGATAGGCCTCAAATAAACGAAATAGACCTCAAATTAGCCAGATAAAAATAAGTGTAAAATGGGAGCGTAGTTTAAATAACTTTTTAAATATGGGGCGTAGAAAATTACACACACACAAAAAAAAATTGATTGAAGCGAGAAAACTCAAAGACTCGTGTGACGGTGTAAGCCTGCAAGGCCATTTCCCTGGCCTCATGTGAGCCACCTGGATTTATGACTTCAACATCCAATAAAACAAAAACAAAGAACACAAAACAACCGGCATCAAATTTGACCCTTATCTATTCTCTACCGTGAATCCTAGTCAGTAAGTTTGTGAATTATATCCGTATAATTTGTGCTTTCGTCTGTATCATCTGAATCCGTCTGTATCGTCCGTATTTTTGGAATCCGGACTTAAATATGCGAATTTCCAGCCTAAAACGAATTATATGCGTATTTACGAATTACCGAACTATATGGTTTGTACAATATTTTGTCACGTCATTACTAAATTATCATCTTCTATCATATTTTTTACTTTTAAAATCTTACATACACCAGTCTTAGCCCTACACCACCAATGCACATGTTGTTGTTGATTATATTGCATATATCATATGTATAGTTCCTTAAAATCATAAAAATATAGTACCTAAGGCGAGATTATGTTAAAAAATAATTTTTTACAGGTTATTGTATACCGAATTTCGTGTGCCGAATTTATATTCCTAAAACGAATTATAAACGTATATATACCGTTCCGAATTATTCTCGATTCACAAACCGTTGACTGAATGGTGAACCGAACTTACATTCCGTCAAAACGAATAATACTTGTACGTTTGCCTTCCCGAACGTTTCCCATACCCCGAATTGCTAACTAGGCCCTGAATCGCAGCAGTGGGCGTTCCAAGAATTCGCAGAAAAAAGGTACTACTAATCAGGCAAAAAACAACTAAAACCTCCCATTGAGATTTTAAATTTGCTTGATGTATTCTTGTTCTTCCAATAATTCGAAAACATCTTTAATGGTACAAAAAACTATATTCGTACAATAAATTGTAAATTAGATAGAACTAGTAGGTAATCCGTGTTATACACCGGGGTTGATGGAAATTATTGATTTGGTGTGGCGGGGCGTTACCTATAACACACTGGGGATGATGGAAATTATTGATTTGGTATGGTGGGGCTTCGCCCCACCCCGTCGGCCAAATGCTTTTGAACATCTTTATAAAATTCTTAATTATATGATTGTTTTTATGTGTAGGAAAATTTAATGTCCTTTGATAATCCTATTATGGTATATCTGTGCAGTTTAAAAAGACTTAGATATCGTGAAAGTATGAACGAAATTTTAAGTTACATGCCAAAGAATTTTTTATTAGAAATGCTTAAACCATAATGGAATATCAATTCGAGATGCATATGTATATTCCATACACCCTTGACAATGACAACGAAAAAGCATTAACGAAATTTTTATACATTGCTATATTCAAAATTTTGTTCGAACTGTAGTTAAGCTGGAAAACGTTTTCAAACATTGCTAATTGATCAATCACCAGGCATGAGAATTGCAAAAGACCTAATTTATTTAAATTGTCTGTGTATGGTCTAAATTGATATGAGAAACAAAAAGCACGCTTAAATACTACTCAGAGAGTCCAGGTTTTTACCATAGGTACCTTCCCACTGTAATGGGCTTTGGCCCACACCTGTCCCAGTACCGTAGGTACCTAATGCATATCATGCGTAAGCTTTCCATTCACCAAAGAACCATACATTCCTAAGGAATTCAGGATAACCATCCCTTTTAAGGATTTCATCAATCTTCAATAATTTTTCCTTTAGACCCCCGAAGGGAACCGCTCGGCCATATTACTGTTAAACTTTACTGCGAGAATGAGCTTCCCATTTTCTCATTTTATAAGGTTTCTAAAGAGCTCAATTTTTTTGAATTATATTTACATTTTTCAAGTTGATAAGTGCTTTGTGCTCATGTCAAGATTACCAATGCTCCCACTCCTTATCATTAGAATCGTGCAACTATTTTAAAAAATTCATGTTAGCATATTAGTCATCATAGCACACTCATTAATCTCAAATTCAAGGACATGTGCAAGCATTTTTTCCAGACAATAGCAGTTTTATGATTTCCTTTTTCAATGTTGGATATGCTGTAATCAAACATGGGTCTCTTCTTATTATGACCCAATATGATCAGTAGCAAATATATATGACAAAACACTACAAAATCATATGGGACAACTAAAAAATAAATATACAATTAGAGCCCATATGAAGAATACTTAGTTGACAAATAGAACAGAGCTTCACGATAATTCCCAAGCTTTCAATTTACTGTCTATAAATCACATGCATTGTTATCCCTAATCCTCGGTAAACTTAGTATCCTAAATATTATGATTGTTGCTACAAAAAAAATCGAAGATTATAACCTGTTAGGTTAGCTAAACATCATTAAAAGATTTGTGAGATTCAATATAATTATCTACATCACACAGCATACAATAACATGAGAAACATATGACACGCCCACAAAACAAAAAAGTGAATTATCCGAATAAACGCAATTTTGTCTATAAAACTTTAGAAATTTCTATAGTCGGTTACTCGTCTTCTGATTCCCTAGGTAGGTTGTTCAAACATATTTATCGAGTTATCAATTTTCATCCGTAGGTATTAATTATAAGTATAATCAGAAAACTTTGGAACACTCATCACTGCCACTTTACCTAGCATTGTATCAGGTTCTCGGGCACTACTCGAATAAGCCGTGACTGCATCTATTCCACTACTCCCTGAAATGAATATAATCAACATGAAATTACTGCCAATGGTTTGCCTAATTTTCCTTAAAATACACTAACTAGAATAGAAGGTTCATATTTGTGAATTTTAATTCGGGAATGGAAAATTGAAAATATTTAAAAATACTAAAACAATATCAAATCTTATTTATGTTAGATAAGCACATCGTTTTAATATGTGTAATGTGATCTTTATGTAACTACCAATATGAAGTGTATTATTTCGCAGTGTCCTACTATGTGACACCTTGGTTCCAAATCACTCAATATAATTCTTAATTTTTAAGATCAATCCTTAAATTAAACTAATAACAAATATCATTCATGTTGATACAATTGAAAATTCTTCAGAATTAACTTTAGCCACAAATAAGAAATTAACCCCATCAATGCAGAAACATAAGAAATTCTTCAGAATTCTTCACATTCAAGTTAACTGATGGAGTTCACTACGTAGCTTGCAGGGATAGTTCAAAGAAACTTGAAACGATCTTGCAACTCTCTGTCTTTCCAATTACTTGATATTTATCGTGATTTATCTTTTCCTTAATGAGCTTGCTTAATCCAAAGTTCCCAACCTTCAAATCGGAACTCCTAGAAGGAATCAAATTCTAGGAGAACCAACAAATGAATATAACTTAAATTGTAAACCTAGATTCCACAAGATTATTGCAAGAGAATTAGGGCCCATTTTCTCATCAACGATCTCTAGCTTGTTAGTGTCCTAAATGGAAAATTAGCCACCATTATTACCAATACTCCCCTGGAAAGGAATTAAATTAATTCCAATCAAAATCAACAATAAACTAAATTTGCCTAACAAACCAAAAAATGATAAACTAAAATACTGAAGGATCAAAATAGAACCAAGTAAATTTTTGTGACATCCATGTTATGCGCACATCTACTGATTTTATTTTATTTTGAAGATATCACATGAAATTTCCTATTGAATACTCTTTGTGAATAACCTATATTATAGGTAATAATGTTCTCTCCAACCCATCTGTCCAAGTAATTATGAGGACTATCTTTAATGCATCCATGGCATAAATAATCAGGCATTGTTATATTCCTTATGTTCGATCAAGGGTGTATTAATCGTGAAGATTCTGATAAAAACATTACACCGGGGTTCAAATTGGGTGGATACACCTTGAGTTACTAAAGCTTGGCTCTTATTTAGCTCAATTTAGCTTGCTAATAATCCAAGCTTGAACTCCCATCCGGAACATGTCATGAACATCTAATAAGTGTGAAATAGCTCGAGTTAGTTTTGAGCTTCACTTGTTCATCGGTATTACTGAAATCCACAATTATAAAGAAAAAAGATAGAAAAACTTAATCACGATCAATTAAAAATGGTTTTTTTAATTGATATACCTATAGGGGATGTTCAATACATATGATGTTCTGATATTTTTCATGGTAACTGAGATCGCATTTCTTGCTTCAGGTTCAGGTAGATACGTTTCCGATTCTTTCTGAAATTTTATATAAAATAAAGAACCAAATATCAAACTAAAATCCACTGTGAAAATACAAAATATGCACGTTTTAATAGAGCGGAGATAGTACACCTTTGGGAGAACAATCCTTTTGATATTATCAACTTCAATTTGTTTCAAAAAATTTGAAGTGAAAACTTCAAGTTCCCCGTATCATCAACAACTGTAAGTCCTTTTTCCAGGTTGGTGAGGCGTGGCTTCGCCCCGCACCCAGCTCAAATAGGTTAATAACCGAAGTGAATTAAAGCACCAATTATCATTTAATATATTAACAACTATAACTTCACCAAATTACCGTTAAAAATGTCTAAGAAATCTCTTAAAGAAATGCATTAAAATTTAAATCTATACTTGAGTTATAGTGTTAAAAAGAAGATTTTTTTTTCGCCGATCTTTGCTTGAGTTATAATGCTAAAAAAAATATTTTTTTTGAAAATAATGTGTTCAAGAACAAACATCTCTCTCCATATGGAAGCTCCAGATCCACCCTTTCTCCACCTATGATCTTTATTCAACACCACTTTGTCGTATTTTGTTAGTCGCTTCATTAAGGTTTTGAACTTCATCCTCCACTTTATTACCATTCTCATTTAATTCGCCCAATCGAGATAATCGTTGTCAATTAATTATCACATAGAAATATTAGATGAAATAAAAAATTAAGTATAACACATCAACCAAGCAATCTCAAGTTACTAAATGCTTACTTTCATATCTCTGTTGCAGAGCTTTCAAGCGCTGCTTAGTTAAGTGGAAGCCAATATCCGCACAATATGCTTGCTTGACGATCTTCCTTACCAAGGACTCTGAGTACGGCAAGCCAATATCATTTGAACATATTAGGTGGCACCAAACATGTTGAAATAAATTTTTTGAGCCATTACACTTGCTACATCTGCTGTTGTCACAACAGCTCTTAATGGTAAACCATTTCACATACCTTGTTGCAGTTCATAAAACAGATTACTCAAAATATATACTTGATTAATTTGTAGTTAACGTGAATACAGACTTGTTCAAATAGAACAAATTATGTAAAAATATAAATCTTCAGGCACCCAAAAAGTATACGAAAGTGGTATAATGACCTTGACCATAGTAACAAAGACAGGAATGACAACTTGTGTCTCAAAACCCCAGTAATGACTTCCAGTACAACCAAATCTTGTATGTACTTCATCTGTTACATACACCCCACCTGGCTTATGTACCACATCATATTGCATGTTAAAGACAAGAATGAAAAATCACTCTCACTATAAACAGAATTAGAAAATAAAAACACTAATATGAAATAGATAGCCAACTATTCCAGATGAATAGAATATAATCAAGGAAATGCACTGCTTTCCTCATAAATCAAACATATTTTCTAATTGCTAGTGTACTGAGGCTTTGACCTAAGCAAGCAACAACAAAAAATTGATAAAGAGCAATGTTTTAGAATAATCTAGGTGTACTTTTTCAACTAAGAAGAAGAGCATAGGGCTTTATTTTCAAACACAAACTGCCAGAGTCTAGATCTGCAATGAACAACATGAAATGCTCAACATTTCTACTAAGAGGTAATATATTTGATCCAATCATTACTAAGGCTTCAGATCAGTTGCATTTCTCACATCCATCTTATCACATACATTATGACTGAGAGAGGGAGAGACTACAACAACTTCATCACATTGGGGTGTGAGACTAAAGCAGATTCAACTTCTGTTGTGTCAATCCAATGCCCATTGATATATCAACATCCATGAAACGGACAGATAAATAGGATAGTAATCAAATTACTTTATCAACAAACTAATCAGACACCTATGAATAATCTTCTCCTTAAACCACATCCTTCTTACGTGTCCTGACTCCTAAGACCAAAGAAAGGTGCAAAAAAAGTTAAAAATGCAGAATGTACCTGACGTTGATAATATCATCAACTCTTCAAGTGAGCCAATGGTGTTGCTTATGGAGTCAAACCATCTTGATCCATTAGCTCTTTCATGTACTTGTGATCCTTACACAAATTACAATGCAAATTAATATCACTGCAGTCCAATCGCAAGTTTCTTATATGTTTAGTTTCTCTTCAATGCATGACTTTGTAAGTTCCACACCACAAACATGGCACATTCGAGTTCAAGGAAACCAATTAAGATCCAATGTCTCCCTATCTTGTATGGTAAGAATTCCATATCCTTCGTACCTCTTTATCAACAACCTAAGAAAACATAAAATCACTCAAAAGCCGCAAATCCAATCTCAACTACATAATCAAATCAAACATACAACAAATGTATCCATAATAAAATTAAAAGGCAGAAATGGTTTTTACAAATAGGTCACGGATTCTCTTAGAGCAACTGCAGCGGTCGATCAGACCAAAGAGCAAAGACCAGGAATGCTCTTTGGTCCGATTTTGTGAGCCGCAACGGACGACTAAATGTGGTATTTGGTCCAGAAATTGAACAGTATTCGATCAGGTTTAGTCAAGAAACTGGACCAAAACAGATATAGTCTGACGCCAATGTAAGACAGCGTTTTGGGAAAACGCCATTGTACGAGGACGTTTATAAACACAAACGTCATTACTGAAAAACGTCTATCAAAACGTTTATTTTAGAGTAGCGTTTTTGAAACGTTGTATTAAAAAAGCGTAATTTAAACAAACGACAAGCTAGAAGAGCGTGTGGGATGAACGTTCCTCTTTCAGAGCGTTAATTGCCAAAACGTTTGAGCAGAAGAACGTTAATTGACAAATATCGGAGCAGATGAACGTTGACACATTGAAGCTGCTCTAAGAAAGCGTTAAAATTTGAAACGTTTAAGAAGAAAAACGTTTTGGTTGAAAACGGTCTCCTAGTATGCCGTTATGTTGAAATGCTTGACTTTTGACTTTGCTTGACTTTTTTGTAACGCTCGCTCACACTAACGTGACCTTTCTTCACGCTCGTCTACACTAACGATACCTAAAGTTAACTAAAGTTAACGTTATTACCCAGCAACGTTTAAATGGTAACGCTCCTCTACACCAACGATTTTTTTTCGAACGTTGTTTTATGTTAACGTTTTTTTTTTTAAATGCTGTTTTAGTCGAGCGTTTTAGTTTTGACGCTACAGTGCAGTAACGTTTAGATTTACGCTTTACTAAAGTGACGTTTTAGTACGTAACGCTTCATTACAGGAGCGTCATTCAAAAACGCTAATGTAGATGAACGTCAAAAACATAACGTTTGTCTAGTTAAACGTCTGTGTAATATATGTTATTGTAGTATAGCGTTTGATAATTAACGCTTATTTCCACCAGCGTGTTATCATATTTAGTCAGGTTTGCGTTGCGTTTTTTTTTTTTAACGACCAAACAGATTTGGTCTTTGATCGATGGTCTGGTCCAACCGCTGCAGTTGCTCTTACCCCTTGAATTGAAACCCAAAAATGCGGAGGTTTCAGTCCATTGAACCAGCTGTCAAGTACTGTGCATTTGGATCAAACTTCCCAGATGTTGCATTCCATGTGCCCGATAAATCAGGAAACATTTTGACACATATCAACTCTGACTTCCCATTTGCAACTTGGTATGCTTCTTATATCTGAGCCACCAATAGCAAAATAATTTCCGATATGATCGTAATCCACAAAATTAGTGGACGTATTTGAACTGTAGGGCTCAAAGGTCCTGATACTCCTCAACCTTTGAAGACCCCACAATTGAACCCCATCATCAAATACAATGCTGAAAAATTCTGGTTGTAATAACTCTGGGGGAGGTGAATTTTCCGTTAGTTGCACTCTGTCTTCCTGCCCATCAAACAAAGCACTAATGCTCATTGCACTATTACAGATTATTTTCTCTATCTTTCTCTGAACATATTTGGGGCGTCTTGCGAGCTCATTAACATGTAATCTATTTTTGAGTCTTGGTTGTGCATATAACTGGAAGACATAAGCCCTAGAATATGGCTGCTTCTCAAACTTTCAAGAAAAGTCTCCTTTTAAAACAAACAATGTACTTGTACTCACTTATGCGACTAAAAGTGAAGAACAAACCACTAAGGCTTACAGGGGCAATTCGTTTTAAGAGCAGCCATGAAGATATGGCAATAAAATAGTTGTTGCACAAACCAAGTCGATCCATTTCATCTTCAGAAATCAAATACATTGAAGATAATTATCTATCTGTAAGCTCCACCAGTAATTACATTAATAAAACTTTGTTAATAAATAATTTTTCCTTCTGGAAATTTTGCGCTACCTCAAATTTATTCAGTTGGATGCTAGTGATACACGCACAACCATGACCATATCATAAGATTTACCAAGTTCATCACTAATGGGATGAACTGCAAGAGTATATGTATACATGGGCAGAATTAACAATGAACCAAAACTGCCAAGTAATACTACATAGTGTTATGTACTCTACCATTAAAATGGAAGATGAAGGCTTCCATAACGACATGACTGATTGTGGAAATCTAAGAAAATGAAGCTTGGTTCACCAATTCAGGAACCAATTTGGGATTATTTTTTCTTGCTTCCAAGTGCAGAGATAACCATGACAGTGTTTATAACAACAAAAGAATATGCCTGCCGAGAGTAGTAAAAAAAGAATATTTTGTTGATGCTCCTCAGACTTCTCTCACTAATTCCAAGCTCTAATGCTTCTATTCACAATTTTCTTGGTTGTATTAGAAACTTGTCAACAATTGATAGTACTGACAATTAGTAAGCATAAATGGATGAGTAATATTACCTTGTTGTTGTTGTTCAATGCGAGTAGACAATCACATCAGTTACTAACATAGGCCTTTGGTGGCTAAAATCACAGTATAAACACGATTACCCTTTTTAACCAAACAATTAATGACGCATCACTAAATTCCCACCACAGATTTGCATACAGATCATCATCGCGAACGGTTGTAACTCTTTCAGTGACTTAAGCATAATCACAGTTCCCATATAAAGAGAAACCACCATCCATGCACTTTCCAGATCCTTGGCTCCATAATCACAGCTCACTAACCAATGGCAACAGACCTAATACATAAACTGAGAAGCCATAGAAACCATCAATCATGAAATTTAGAACCCAAATAATTTCCACTAACCAATGGCAAGAGATGCTCAATGCATCTCTTTTGTAGATCCTTCATTGAAAGAATTGAGACACCAATGGAGCAAACTGATACGCCTGCAAGGGAAAACCGAAGAAACCACGGAAGAACAATAAGAAACTGAGCGATGTAATTAGTCATACATCAAAAGAGCCGTTTGAAGTTCTGCAAAGGTTAACATAAAAAACTGAAGAAAGTGTTTAAGAAGTTAATAACATCAATATTGAGAATTCTAAATTTGATAAGAAACGTCTCCAGTACAATTCATAATATTTACAGGTAATTGTTTAGCTTGCCCAAATTAACCATGCTATTTATTAGGCACGAATATCCTTAGTCAATTAACAAATGTTGCCTCTGCAAATGCACAATTAAAGCAAGGTCAAAAAATTCACACAATGGAGGGCGCATCAGGACTTATCTCTTTCTAACTCATAATTCCTGGATATCCAGGGAGGGGAATTGCGCCTTGAATATTATCAAGGCCAGTGGAAAACTTACCATATGCTTCAAAGGGATAAAATTACTAATTTTACCCATTTAATTTACCTATGTGACAGTAATGTAAGTGACGAAGTGGTGTTATATATCGGTCTATATCTACCTAAGCTGCTAAGAGCAACGTAAAAGAGTTACTGGACATTTTTAGGATGGAATTGTACTATTTGCAGGTCATTATCAAAAAAGAGAATTATCGGTTCAATCTTTGATAATTCTAGGATTGTTGGCATTGCCTTGGTACAGGCAAAAAACGACACGCTTTTTAAATGTACGTCGATGTCGTACTGCAGATAATATTGAAATTGCAAGCATGTAAGGTTTCCGCCCTACTCAAATAACCTTGCCATCTGTGGAACTCGAACCCACAACTACATGGTTGAGAACCATGTACTCTGACATTTAAGTTAAGATAGCAAATACCATCCTAATTAATGTAAGTGGGATTTAATATAACGACACTTAAGTGCAAACGATTTATAAGCACAAAGGGATAGCAAACAGAAAACTTACCTTATAACACATAAGCAGTCATCTTCGGAAACAATATCATGAGACACCTTCTCCTTTTACAAAGAAGAGTGTAGAGCTCCTAATAAAAGTTAATTAAACTCCAACTAAGGGACCTTGTAGCCAAGCGAAGTTCAACTATATGGACACATAAGTAGTAACATCTTAGCAAAAGATATTTTTTTATCTTGACTTTTTTGAGGGCTAACAAAAACTTAGGGGCGACTAATAAAATAAAATAAGATTATTTTGAAGTAATCTCAAGACATCCCTTATCCATCTAATTTCTATAATGGCTAATCTATCCTTGCTTAATTAGTGTTAATTTTGATTAATTAGTTGATTAATTTGGTTATAGTTAGTGTTAAATGATGAATTTAAGTTTTAGTTTTAGAATAGAAATAGGGAGTGTGTCAGAGAGGAAGAAGAAGAAGAAATTTTTTTGGGAAATCAGATTTCGACTAAATTCAATCACAAACATGGATGGGTATGAGGAAGAAGGTGAGATTGAACATGAAGAACATAGTATTGAAGGTTCAAACACGTTTAGAGACGACGATTTGGGTTATCTGTTGGATGATCCAAATTTTGGTGTGGAAGAAAACCTAGACGATGAATCACATCAAAATGAAGATAATAATGCATCAAACAATCAGGTATTGTGTTAAGAAGCTCAAAACCCAATTTGTATGCATTTGTATGTGATCGGAAACAAAAAACATACATTTTTACATGCATTTAATGCCATGGACGTACCATAATCAGTAGTTTATGGTACTCCATAAACTACCGATTATACGTCTGTTCAGAAAAAATAGAACAATCGGTAGTCTCGTGAAGATTTTAACTACTGATTATACAAAATCCCCAAATTGTATTTTTTTTTGAATTTTTTTTAACATAATCGGTAGTTTAGGAAGACTTATTGACTACTGATTATTGTAGTCATCCCAAATTAAATTTTTTTGAATATATTTTCACAATCGGTAGTTTAGGAGAACTTTTTATCTTCCGATTGAGTTAGTCGCCCCAAATTAGTTTTTCTCCAAACCTCCAAATTTATTATTTTGCAAAGTTTCCAATCGGTAGTTAATGTCAAATAGTTACCTACTGATTGTATTATAATCGGTAGTTGTGTAACACACTAAACCTCCGATTATATGTGTACATGACTTGAGTTGATTTCTTCCGTGCTAGTCGCCCCAAAACTGTATTTCTTCAAACCTACAAAGATAATATTTTGCAAACTTTACAACCGGTAGTTAATGAATACATATTACCTACCGATTGTAAATAATCGATAGTTTTTAACAAATTAAACCTCCGATTATACTTTTTTTTTGACAGGACTTGAGTTAATTTCCACGTTACAATCGATAGTTAATGAATACATCTTACCTACCGATTGTAAATAATCGGTAGCACGGAAGTTTTATTAACTACCGATTGTTCATAATCAGTAGCATGTGAACCTAATTAACTACCGATTATCATTGTTTAACTCATTGCTATTTTACGTAGATTATTGAATGGGTTAATCCTGTTGCATACGAGGGTCCTGATACTTCCCTACACTATGCAAATAATTTGGTACGCTATATACCCACTCTTAACTTGTTCTTAGAATGTATGTTACATGGTTAGGCTTATGATATTTGTTTTGTTATATGCGCATTAAGACATTTGGAAGTAAGGCGAAGGCAAACTTCTCAACAAGGCTAAAGAGAAGATGTGCGTTGTAGTTCAGAACAATTGCGTGAAAGTTGATCGATTTGAAATGATTTGTGAGAGAGGTGGCGAGCGAAAGAGTCATATAGGAAAGGATTATAAATATGTAAAGAAGACGGATAGAATATACCGAGGTAATTCAAAGAAGATTGGATGCCCATTTAAGATTATCTTCCATAAGCCCGAAGGTAAGAAAGGAAAAGTATGGAAAATGTATAGAGTTGCTAATGGTCGTCATAACCACGAAGATCGGGAAAATCTTGTTGGGCACGTAATGGTTTCCAAGTTAAAACCACAAGAAATGGAGACGGTGAAGTCTATGAGGACCGTAATGAAAGCGAGTTCAATCCTTTCTAAGATAAAGGCGGACGACCCCAACAACTTGTCCTCGTTGTCTACAATTTATTCGGCGCTACCACAGATCAAAAGGACGGAATGGGACGGTCGAATGGTTATGCAACAATCTGAGTGGTTAGCCGAGAAATACAATTACACGTTGAGGAAAGAAGAAAGGGATGGTAAGGTGATTCGTATTTTCTTGGCAAATCCGGAGATGATCCAATTGGCTCAATGCTTTCATCAAATTTTGTTGATAGATGCTACTTACAAGACAAACAGGTACAATATGACGTTGTTGAACATCGCTTGACACACTTCGGACAAATGCACATTTACTGTGCCTTGGGGTTTAATGGATGCTGGGAACGATGTGAGTTTCATTTGGATGTTGCAAACGTTGAGGTCGATCTATAATGGCGATAATTTTCCAAGGGTTATTGTAACGGATAACGATACAGGCTTGATGAATGCAATAAAGGTAGTGTTTCCGGAAGCCCAAAATCTGCTTTGTACGTGGCATATTCAATGCAACATCAAAGTCAATTGCAAACATCATATCCAAGCTAAAAAAACGAAACATATGTACCAAGAGGTCAAAGGAAGAGGATGAACGTATTAGTAAACTAAACGTCGAAGAACAAAAAGAAGAGAAAAGGTTGGCCGAAGAAAAGTGGACCGATGATGGAATGAAGTGGTCTTTATTTCAAAAAGCATGGGATAAGATAGTTTGGTTGATGACGGAGGAAGATTATGAATACAACTTGAAGAAGTTTGAGGATGAATGGGCCAAAGACTACCCCAAAGCAGTTAAGTATTGTAAATCACAATGGTTGGGACCGCATAAGGATAAGTTTGTGTATGCATGGACATATGAATATCAGCACTTGAAGAACGAGACAACAAGCATTGCAGAGGGGTCCCATGGCCGATTAAAGAAGATACTAGTCGGAAGCCAAAATGGGGTCGTCTCGGTCCAAGAAGCAATCCATGAGTTCTCCGAACGTGAACTCACTAAGATTCATGGTTCAATGGAAAAAAGTCGGCATAGATTCCCGTTGGCATATTTAAAACATAAAGATCTTCTAAGGGGTATAGTTTACAAAGTTTCTTGGTGGGCAATAAATTTCATGATGAAACAATTAGAGTTGTACAGAGATCACGATGATGAGACTACAGTTTGCAACTGCAAGACGATGATAGGTATTGGACTCTCGTGTCGTCACATGCTTGGAAGGTACAAAGAAGTGATTTACATTAATGATATTCATCCCTTTTGGAAGCAATTAAATTTCACTCCAACAACCCCGGAGGTGGATGGTGTGTCGTTCGTGGAGACGGAAATATTTGCACGACTATACGAGCGTTACTCTAGGTCAAATGGGGAACAAAAGCAAATTTTGGTGCACTATTTAGAGGAAGCCCTTCACCCCTATCAACAGGTAGTTCATGAACCAATAAAAGGAAAGCCGATTGGTAAGCCGAATACCGAAAAGCCGAGGTCAATTCAAAGGAAAAAGTTGAAGGAATTGTTATCTACTCGTCGTGACCTTTCTAGGCATGAACATACTGAAGCTGAGTATGAAGATTTCCCGGCTTCAGCGAAAAGGGGTCGTCCAAGCTCACGACAAGTCAAAGCTAAGGTGTCTACGATTCCTTCCCAACAAAGTCAAACCCAACATATACACGATAGGTATTTGGACCAACTCCCTCTACTCATTATACCATTTGTTTTGTCCACCGACGATGTAGATGGGGATCGCAATTGTGGTTTCCACGTTGCTTTGAAACAAATGGGAAACTTTAGTGAGGCATCTACCGAGAATATGACCCAATGGGAATATTTAAGAAATAAGATGGCCGCGCATTTATTGGAGGATAAAGATTTTTAGTGTGTTTTTGCGACATGAACTCATAGCTTTCAACAAATATGAATTCTTCTCATTTTTCCTGATAGTAGTGTGTTTTTGCGACATCCTCCTACACAGGCATAGAACAAAGAGAACATAATTCATCAAGTTTACTATGTTATCATTATTGGAAGATCGTAGAACTTAGCTTATGTAAAATTTGCTTACAAATTGTTGGATCGACAATTCTAAATGGGTGCGGTTAAAGATCCGTTGTTGTATAGCTAAATAATCAGTTATGGCTATTCGAATAAGTTGGTACCTATCGTGAATTTGTTCAAGAGATCTTTTTTTTGGATTTCCATAATCTCGCACATATTTGATGTAGATCCTCCACCAAAAGGTTTCGGGTGTAAACCTTCCAGCTATGACATCTTCACGTAGGGTTTCGTTGTACCATGTTTTAATTATAGCCAAATCTTCAGCGGAGTCAAATGTTGACATTCTTGTAAGTAGAGTTATGAAGTGAGCTACAAAGAGGAGATGCTTAAATGAAATTTGTAGAGTGTATGAAACTAGGTGTGTGTGGTATTTGGTTGAGAAAAAAGAGGTGTATTTGTAGGATAATTTTAAAAACTAGCCGTTGATTGTACTTTCATTCTAAATAACCTGCTAAATAATTGCTCAAATATTATTAGTCATAAAAGAAAACAACAATCGATAGATAATAGATACCCTAAACTACCGATTATGTAAGTTGCCCCAAATTAAAAATTGGAATATTTTCAAAACTCCTGGACATTAACAATCGGAAGGTTAATTTTTGTAAAAACTATTGATTATGTAAGTTGCCCCAAATTGGAAATCACAATTTTTTCAAAACTCATAGACCCTAACAATCGGTAGTTTAAGTAATTCTTAATCTAACGATTGTTGATGAATGCACACAATCAATAGTTTATGAAATTCTTAAACTACCGATTGTGCTGGGAATACCCAACTCAACGGCTTTTTAAAAAAAAATAGTCGTTGGTAATGAAACACTATAAAAGGAAACTATCCCTTTCAAGGTGATTCACATTCTCATCTATCCCTTCCAACCTCAATCTCCCCTATCCCTTTCAATCTCATACTCATTCACACATTTGATTTTGAATGGATCTTCAATACACTAATGATGAAGATGTGGCCATCATTAGATCGTGGGTAACGATCATGAAGCACGAGTACGAAACTGCGTATTGGAACAGCAATAACCGAGCCACTAATGAAAATTGGATGGCGGATCATAACACCTATCCTTGGTGGCAGCGTGTGTTTAAGATTTTTGTGGCATTAAACGGAAATGAAAATCAAAAGACTCCCGGAGACATTAGGACAAGGTATGAGGTGTTGTCTGGACGGTTGGACAACTTGAAAGAGGAAATGAGACTGAGAAGCCGAGCTCGTCCCACCGAATCGCCTGTGGCAAGAGTAAGTGTTTTACGTTAATAAGTCGTTCATTAAAAAGAGTTTTCAAGCATTGAAACTTATAATTTATTTATTTTTTCAGTGGGTGATAGCTCTCCACCAATATTTCGTTAAGCATGGGGAGAATTTTATGCATGGGGATTGCTATCGGATAATGTAAGAAAGTACCTTGTTCGGTTTCCATCTATATGCTAATTGATTTATTGTATTTCATTTCCTGTAATGTTACATGTATGCCTTTTCCATTCAATGAAATGATTTTACGTCCAACTGTTTTACAAAAGCAATCAATTGATCTAATCATATTGTTCACAAAGTACGTTAAACTCACTCAATTGCTTACAATCGGTGGTTAAAAAATCAACTAAACTACCGATTATGCATAATCGGTAGCACCGGCTCTACATTATCAACCAATTGAGCATATGGACACACTACAATAGGTAGTTACATAAAATATTAACTACCGATTATGTGTCATTTTGGATCCAGTAGAATAATCTGTAGTTTAGGTGTACAAATAACTACCGATTGTGTTCGATGTTTTTGAGTATAACTAACTAGCATAGTCAGAAGTTTAACCGTATACGAAACTACCGATTACCATTAAATTTTTGTCCAGTTAATTAATCGGTAGTTTATGACTAAACATAACTACCGATTGTGCTTGAAGTTCATGGACAATGAAGAACAGCACAATAATCGGTAGTTAACACAAACACGAAACTACCGATTATAACATCTTAGATTTTAGGTTTAGGGTTTCAAACTTTTATTAGTGGACGGTTTTGTGGTAATTATTTGATAAGTAAAAGGATATTTTAGTATTTTTACATACCCCTAGGTTACCCCTTAGCTTCTCCCATTGGATGGCTTTAAAAAAGTAACCCCTAAATAGTTTTTGTTATCCTTCAAATTCGCCAGGTTTTTTATGACACATCCATTTTTTGTAGGTCCTCAAAGGCAAGCCTAACTTGACCTAAAAATGAGTTAAACACATACGAACTACGACTTACATGAACACTACAATGAAATCTTCAGGCATAGGCATTTCCTTTCAATTGGCTTTGTCATCAGCACTTCAGCTCCAATTTTCAAGTCACCTAATTATTATTTATTACTTATCAGAGGAAGAAAAAGTAAATTATTGTTTTTAAATAGGAATAAAGCCGGCTAAAGAATGGCCTCTAAAAATTTCATATGTCCATAATTGCAAATTACAATGACTGTAATTAAGGATGCTGGACTCGCCCAAGAGAATGAAATATAATGACAATTCCAGACAGGTGCACTGTATACCTTCAAACGATCATATATTTTCAACTCTAGATGGTATCATTATATGAGAATCATTACCGCACTCAAAATAACCACCACCATTAACTTAATATAACAAATGAAGGAAGCATAAAGAATAAAGCTAAGTTTATTTAAATCATGTTAGGAAAACTATTCCTTTTTATTTTCAACAAAGTGAAAGCAAGAACAACTCAAACAATCTTATGTAAACATGGTTCAAATTGGAAACATTCAACCATCAACATTTTCGATACTAAGGGAAACCACAGCAACACGATCATACCAAAGACCATTGAGCAAATTTGTTTGGTCTTTGGTCCGCCCGTAACACTACGGTTTCATGCCCAAATATGCTCGTACGCTTTTCTAACCAGACGCGTGATATTGGACGTTATTCTAGATCAACGTAAGATGGAACAGACGTGGGAATGGTGTAACGCTTGGTGTTGGGCGTTGATTTGTTTAACGCTTTATAATAGGCGCTACAATAAAGAAACGCCTGGAACCAGACGCACTGCTGTTGGAACGTTGCAGACTATACGCAGCCTTAGTCAAACGTATGATTAAGCCTCATCACCAGGTATCGTTTGTTATCCAAGCATATTGATATGGAAACGTCCGAAAATTGAGCGGAGTACTAGGAAAACGCTTGGTTTATAGGCGGCATTCCAAGAGAACGCTAGACTATGGAGCGGCGTCCCAAAGACACGCCAGAATATAGAGCGGAGTCCCATATCAACGCCTGAAGTATAGGCGTAATCCCATATCAACGCCTGAAATTAAGTGAGTAACGTGCTACTAGAGCAACGTTCACTTCCACTTCCATTCAGTTATTAAACTGAAGAACATAATGATTGTCAAGAAGATTTCTTTCGGTTCTTAGAGATTTACTTAAAGAATGGTATTCAAATCCAGTATGATGAAAATATAGATATTTGGTTTTCAAATTGCAGAATTTGTGAATCAAAAAATGGGGTTTGTGGGTTTAATTCATTAGACCCACTTAAACCCTTTCTTTGTTTTTCATCATCATCCTCACATAATACCCAATAAGTCATTGTCCATAAGCATAAACCAAAAAAGATTGTTTTTTTCATTTCTTTCTTCATTTTTGTTTGTGTTTTGTTTCTCGCTGCACTGATATTAGCATTATTTAGACTCAGAAAAACTTATCCTTCTTCTCAAACTGAAGAAGATCCAACAACTCTGCTTCTACATAAACATCGTTCACCAAATCTTCTATTACCACCTGTATATAGTTATGAAGAACTTGAATCAGCAACAAATGGGTTTGATCCAAAACGTAAAATTGTTGAGGTGGATTTGGGTCTGTTTTTCTGGGGCAACTATTTGATACTAGACTTGTTGCTATGAAAAAACTTCATAAATTACATAGTAGTACCGCTGCTAGTAAAGACACCGACTACAAGTGAGAGCAAGAAATGAATATGGCGGGAAGCCAGGTACCTCTACTAAGAGCAACAAGGAATGAAATTGAAAGATTGAACTGCTGCCGTGAATTTGATTTGGGTTGTGCTGCTCTCGTAAAGAAAACAGGGAATGAAATTGAGATGTAAATCTGATGCCGTGATTGAATGGATTTGTGAATGATACTAATTGATTGCAGAGAAGGATAATGCGTATGATTGAAATAAGCAAAAAATTCTTGCCTGAATTTATAGCCAGAAACGCACGGCAGACGTTCGATGAAATCCCTGAAAGGAGTTAGCCGTGAGGAGTTGATTTGGTTGTGAATGAATTTGAAAGATTGAACTGCTGCGGAGATCTAAAACAACGCTCGTAGAGTCGGCGGAGGTCTAAAACAACGCTTGAGGCACCGGCGTCATCCTACGGTTACACTTGGTTACCAGGCGTCTCAATACAGTAACGCCCAATGAAAGGACGTTGCGCTACAATTGCGCCTGTTGCTTTAGCGTTACAGTGGCGTTACGTTTGATTCAGGCGTACATTTGGGTAACGCCTCTTCATTGAGCATCGTGTTAGTGTAGGTTACATCATATGCATTCTTGTGTGGTTGTTTCATCAGGCGTCACTCTACTATTACGCCCTTAATTTTAAACGCTATCCTAAGAAAACGCCTGGAATCAAACGGTTTTATAACATAATGCTTGCCAATAAACGGAGTCCCACAACGCCACTCGAGTGTATATACGTTTGGTCCATTTTTGTTTAGAAACACTGAAAAAAGTGGACCATTTCCCATTTACGCTCGCCCGCTGCGCTTGATTTTAACGGACCAAAGACCACTTTTGTGGTTTGGTCTTTGGTATGGTCGCTTGCTGTGGATGCTCTAAGTGTTCCTAATGTCTCATATGTATTCATGACAAATGACTTACTAAGTTTGCAATACGTCAATAACTAAACAGAAATATAAAATTTCTGAAAAAAGGAATTCTTTAACCTACGCTTTTTCCATGATTTTTCAGCTAGTTATGGAACTTAAGTTGTACGTCAAGTATTGTCCTATATTCTGAGTCATCCCGTCCCTGTCCTTCTCGAGGAAGTGAGAAAGAGACTGTAATACGAGACTTCTCTTAAGTTCCATGTAAAGCTAGATGTGGACCTCCACCAGACCTAAATGAATCTTCTACTTTAAAGGGTCCTTCCAAAATGAAATGAAAGATTAAAGCAACTAAATGCAACGTACAGTCTAATCTCTGGTCTTTTTCAGCATTAATGGCCTTGATATCACCACTCAAATCTGCTTCTTCTTCACCCATCATCTTTGGTTTCCTTCCAAAGTCAATCCAGGCTTGCCTTTAAGGACCTACAACAAAAGATTTTGAAATAAGTAAGCTTGGAGTTTATATTTAGATGCATTCAAAATTTTAAACATAAAACTATAAGAATTTAAGACAACACATGTATGTAAACTTGTGTACATGCCGCACTACTAAGATAAACACACAAAATAAACACATGTGATATACCTCCTTGAATATGCCATCCCCAGTCTTATCCAAAAATGAACACCTCCTGCATAGAAATATCTATGTAATCACACCAACATTCCAAACATCTGATTAGGGATCAAATTGGCGTTTCAGTATTTCTAGAGCCATATAGTACGCACTACCAATAATTTCCTATATCTTTTTCCCTACATTCAGATTTACAATTAAACTCATAAAATGGTGAATTTGTATATCATTAGACTTTTGGAATTTTGGGTTTTTCATTTGATTTTTTTTTTTTCTTAATCATTAAGATGAGAATTTTATTTCTTAGAGAGCTTGTACAGACCTGGCATTATTCTTAATCGCAATCTTGTCAATCAACATCAAGGACTGCAGCTAGGTCTGCAGTGACACATGATATATAAGCTAACTCACATGGCGGGTTGAGAGTGAGTAGAACTCATGGAAGGGATTAACCTTACATGATACAAACTGTAGGATACTTAACCTTACAACTTAGATACATTCTTCAAGTTGCATTCGGCACTGTAAATAGGCCTTACAAATTTAATAAGAAATAATGATAATGAGAGACATTTCATTTTGGTAAGTAGGGTTGGTTCAGAAAGAAAATATAGTTTAACGCCATGTTGTCATGACACATAGGTTATTCCCAAGACCTACTTGCGCGTTACAGAAGAAAAAGATGAGTATATTACGGATGCATTGGGTACAAAGAGATGGAGAACTATATAGAGATGAATGGAAAACATGATGAATGGTCAAATTATCCTTAAGGTGCATATAATAAACGAAAAACAAATCGATTTAAGAAAAAATATCTCACCTTGTTTTTATCAGGATGAGTCTTATATGTGCTATATCTTCTCTTGTGTATAGCTTAATGTGTTAGGATCTCAGGTGGTTTTGGTAGTGGATCAATGTCAATCTTCTCGTCCAACCAACACATGTTTTTCATTTCAAGTCATACAACAAATTATTCTAAAATAAGTAAGCTCCGAGTTTATATTAAGATGCATTTGATGTTTTGATCATAAAAACTCTATGAATCTAAGACAACATATGTATTTAAAATTGATCGAATCTATAAAAATACCTAAAATATAACACCCATTCATACAATTAATTAACTGAAAATAAAAGTGGTAGACTATTTATATGCAGTACATACATCAAACTGATAGTGCAACAATCAAAACAATTAAACCTAAAAATTATTGAGAACCCAATCATGGAAACCTATTATCACCTGCAATATCAAAATAAAGTTAACCAATGACAGTTCATACAATTTTTTTTAATGTTTCCCTTCCCATAATTCACCAGCAATACAGATTACAGACCAGCTAACTTGACAATGCTATTGCTATACACACAAAAACAATTTAAATTTTTAGTGATATTCCTGATTGCAATAGTTTATATTATCGCATAAGTATTACTAAATGCAGGAACAAGAAAGCCCACCTGATTACAGCAATTGCAGCACAAAGGAGATGGAGTAAGTATCATGCTTAACTATCTAACTGAAATCTCTAATAGGTGTAGTTAATTATTAACTAAATATCTAACTAAATGTATATGTTACTTATCCCTCTAGAACACACGTATATATCAAAGACATCTCTATTGCGGAAAGTTTTCCAAAAAGTAAGAAATAAGTAAATAAATATATTCCCAGCTAAGTATGTTCGTAACATAATCTACCTACATGATACCACATGCTTGATTTATCATCGACTGTTCTAGGCTTGATTTATTATCGATGTTCTAGGATAATATTTTCTTCAAATTTTCATATAATCGATATTGACGCAAATTCAATAAGACAAATTTTTTGCACATGTATGACAGTTTTATGACTATCCCTCATCCAAATTTCTTGTATACAAACTATATAAAGTGCCGTTAATTTTATAACATCGAGTGTATTGTTAGTCTACAAATAGCAGAAAACTTAAAAAAAACATAAAAACATGTTTCGATGTTACTCTTTAAGTAACATTTTATTTTACAACTTAATTTAAGCTTATAAGAAAAACTAATGAATGCCAACATTATTTCAAATATTGTTTGCTATAAAATGTAATATTTTCTAACATAATTTCTTTATAACTCAGTGGTATTCAGTAAGAATGGGACTCGAGGTCGCGGTAGATTTAGAGGTGCTACTGGGCGAGGTCGTGGCCGAGGCCGAGGAAGAGGTCGTAGTCAAGATGAGAACCTGACGGAGACTTCCTTTGAAGAGAGTGTTGAGTATCCTCAGTATGGGGGAACCCATAGCTCTAGGGATGATACGAGGTTTGGTAGTAGGACTAGATCCTCTGGTAGTTCTAGAACGATTCAGGTTGACGTAGGTGAAGCTGAATCCCATGTTATAACTCTAGAGAACCTCCAGGCAATGATGAACAATGCGATTACAGCAGCGCTAGATCAGAGGCTTGGACCACGTGAAGGCAGGGAGAATGTAGAGACTGCAGCAAGGAATGAACCACTCCCCAGAGAGAGACACCAAAATGAGAATTCTTGGGTTCAACATTATCAGGAGTTTCTGAAGATCAAACCACCTACATTCAGTGGAAATGGAGGCGCAATCGAGGCACAACAGTGGTGCAACAGAATGGACAAGATTTTATCACAATTTGAATGCTCATGAGCATTTAAGCAGCGAATGGCTGCATTCCAACTGGAAGAAAATCCAGCAACTGGTGGGAGTCCATGAGTAGGCCGTTGATGCTATGGAATGCCAGTGGGTAGTGTTCAAACAGTATTTCCTTGAGCATTACTTCCCGCCTATCGAGCGTCAGGAGATGATCAGACAATTCGAGAGTCTACGTCAGAGAGAGGATCAGACGGTTGTAAAGTATGAGTGTGAGTTTGACCGACTTTCACTTTTTGCTGCTCACCTCATCCCTACAGAAGCAGATCGGATTGCGAGATTTTTGAGTGGATTGAACGGTGCGATTGCTCGTTATATCATTGCAAACCCTAGTTTTGATACGTATGCCAAGGTTGTGAATTGTGATAGGGCACATTGCTTGAGGATTCAAGAGGCAAAGAAGAATAAAACTAGCAGAGTGGATACTAGGGGTACGGAAAAAAAAGGAGAATAAGGACGGGAACGCTAGTAGTCTGAAACGTCATTTCCACCAAAGTAATCAGGGTTGGAAGAAACCACGAGCAGACGAAGGGAATCGTAATACTGGTGCCATATTCTGAACTCCTCAAGCAATAAAAACAGAGGGATACGTATTTAGAGGACCATGTTATCACTGCCAAGAACAAGGACACAGGGCTCGTGATTGTCCAAAAAAGGGAAAAACTCTAGCAGAAAATGAACGACGTCAAGGACAGAACCAGCCACACGGACGAGGGCCTCAGCCTCGGTTAAATGATGTCATGCCTAGGAATGGTGAGGGACCGGTGGTAATGTTGGAAGGTACCTTCTTTATTCACACTCGTCATGGTAGAGTATTGTTGGATACTGGAGCAACTCATTCTTTTATATATGTTATGTTTGTGAAAACGTTGCATGTTGTGTTAGAGAAGTGTTCTTATGTTGTTTCATCACCGATGGGTGGTTCAACGTCTATCGATCACATGTTTAGGTCGTGCATTATTCGTATGGGCACAATAGATTTTGCTGCAGACCTCTTTGTTATGAATTTAGATGTGTATGATGTGGTCTTAGGCATGGACTGGCTTGCTTCTCATCATGCTAAGTTAGATTGTTATGCTAAGACAGTCACATTTATTATTCCGGAGGAGGGTGAGATTCTCGTGTCCGACTTGATGGGGAGTTCACAACAGACCAGTAGGTTGTGTAGTGCTTTACTGGAGGGGTCATCATTAGAGTCTACACCTTTGGAGTCTATTGAAGTGGTATGTCTGCATCCAGAGGTGTTCTGGGAGATACCTGGTTTGCCACCACATAGGGAGGTAGATTTTTGTATTGAACTGGAATCAGGCATTGCACCTATAGCCAAAGTCCCATACCGTATGGCACAGGTGGAGATGAGCGAACTGAAGAAACAAGTGGAGGAATTGCTAGGTCAAGGCTTCATTAGACGAAGCAATTCTCCATGGGGTGCACCAGTGTTGTTTATGGCGAAGAAGGACAAGTCATTGAAAATGTGTATTGACTATCGAAAGTTAAATGAAGTTACAGTAAAGAACAAGTATCCTTTACCAAGGATAGACGATTTGTTCGATCAATTAAATGGTGCAAAGTGGTTTTCCAAGATTGATCTGAGGTCTGGGTATCATCAGGTAAGAGTTCGTGAAAGTGATGTTCCCAAGACAGCTTTCGTGACTCGTTATGGCTCATTTGAATTTTTGGTGATGCCTTTGGTTTGACAAATGCACCGGAAGTATTCATGGATTTGATGAACCGTGTGTTTCGTAAATTTCTGGATAGCTTCGTGATTGTGTTTATAGATGATATACTGATTTACTCTAAGACTTCCGAAGATCACTAAAATCATCTTCATCAAGTACTTAAGACTTTGAAAATGCATCAGCTGTATGTCAAGTTCGAGAAGTGTGAGTTCTGGAAGCAAGAAGTTAAATTTTTGGGTCATGTCGTATCAGGTTCTGGCATATCCGACGATCCTTTTAAAGTCCAGGTTGTATCAGACTGGAAGCAACCCAGAACAGTGACTGAAATCCGTAGTTTCTTGGGGTTGGCTAGTTATTTATCGTAGATTTATTAAGGGATTTTCGGTTCTGGCTGGTCCCTTGACAAACCTGACGAAGAAGGATGTTCTTTTCAAGTGGAGTGTTGAGTGTGAGCGGGATTTTTGTGAACTTAAAATAAAGCTGACTTCTACACCGGTTTTGATCATTCCGGAGAGTGGAGTGAAGAAGGTAATTTTTACTGATGCTTCGATTCAGGGGTTGGGATGTGTGATGATGCAGAATGACAGGGTAGTTGCCTACGCTTCGCGACAGTTGAGACCTCATGAGCGAAACTATCCTACACATGATCTTGAGTTGGCCACTGTGGTGTTTGCGCTTAAGATTTAGAGACATTATTTGTACGGTGAAAATTTTGAGCTCTTTACTGACCACAAGAGTCTCAAGTACCTATTCTCTCAGAAAGGGTTGAATATGCGTCAAAGGAGATGGATTGAGTTAATAAAAGATTACAACTTCAAGATGGAATATCATCCATGGAAAGCTAACGTGGTGGCTGACGCTCTGAGCCGACAGCCAATAGGAATAGTAGCTTCGCTGATGGTACAACAATGGAGTATGTTAGAAGAGGTTGCTTGTTTTGATTTCGACATGGGTACGACTAAAGGTCAAGACTTTTCCTTTGGTAGTATGGTTATCGGTCCATCTCTATTGCGCCGTATTATGGAAGATCAAGATGAGGATGAGTGGTGTAAGAGTCAACTAGAGAAAATACAGGAAATAACGGATAAAAGCTTTACTGTTGGCCAAGATGGTGGGTTGAGGTATCGTGGAAGATTATACGTACCAGATGTTAAGGATTTGAGGCGAACAATTCTAGATGAAGCACAAGCAAGTATATTATACGTCCTGGTGGTAATAAGATGTATAAGGATTTGAAAGCGGCAATATTGGTGGTCTGGAATGAAGCGTGATGTAGCATACCACGTCTGAAAGTGTCTGACTTGTCAGCAAGTAAAGATCGAATACCAAAACCTAGCTGGTAAGTTGCAGCCTTTACCTAAGTTGGAAAACATATCCATGGATTTTATTACTGGGTTACCGCGATCGAGTAAGGGTCACGACTCAATCTGGATGATAGTAGATAGATTGACGAAATCAGCACATTTCTTACCGGTCAAGACAAATGATTCTGGTGTCAAGTTAGCTCAGTTGTACATGGGTGAGATAGTTAAGCTTCATGGTGTCCCAGTATCTATCGTTTCTGACAGAGATTCATCTTTTACATCACAGTTTTGGAGGAGATTTCAGACATCTTTGGGGTCTTCATTGAACTTTAGCACAACTTTTCACCCTCAAACGGATGGGCAAACTGAACGTGTGAATCAGGTACTTGAGGATATGTTAAGGTGCACAGTTATTGATCTTGGAGGTAGTTGGATGAATCACTTACCTTTAGTGTAGTTTGCATAAAACAATAGCTACCATTCTAGCATTGGCATGGCTCCGTTTGAGGCGTTGTATGGTAGACCATGTTGTTCAACTTTATGTTGGACAGAAGTTGGAGATTCCAAACTCACGGGTCCAGAAATTATTCGTGAAACGTCCGAAAAGATTGCACTGATTAGAGAAAGGTTGCATGCAGCACAGAGTAGACAAAAGAGTTATGCGGACAAGAAACGTCAGGATCGGGAATATGATGTTGGAGACCTAGTACTTCTCAAAGTATCCCCCATGAAGGGTGTGTTACGTTTTGGTAAAAAGGGAAAACTTGCTCCTCGGTTTATAGGACCATTTCCTATTGTGGAAAGGATTGGGAAGGTGGCTTACCGTCTTGCTGTACCAGAAGTGTTAGCTGGGGTTCATAATGTTTTTCACGTATCTATGCTTCGAAAGAATTTACGGGACGCAGATCAACACTCAGTAATAGACTATCAGGATCTGGAATTACAGAATGATGTATCTTATGAAGAAAAGCAGTATAGAATCATTGATCGCCGAGAACATGTCCTTCGAATGAAGACCATTCCTATGGTTAAGGTTCAGTGGCACCATCACAATGACAAGGAATTCACCTGGGAACGTGAGGAGGACATGGTGACTCGTTACCCTGATTTCTTCAACAATCTGGTAAGTACAATTTTATTTCGAGGATGAAAACTTTTCTTTTTAGGGGGGGAGATTGTAAAACCCCTTATCCTAGAACAACTTATCCTATAGTGTCTGACTTAGGTTAGTTGGTAGGCTAGTGACTCCCACAAACGGTTAGGAATGTGGGTTTAGTTAGGAATTCATGGGAGAAATCCGAGTAATTATAGGAAGTCTAGTTAAGAGTTTTGAAAGGTTAGGGTTTGGTTCGGTGGGAGAAAAAAAAGGGAAGTTAGGAGAAGAAGGGAGGCAAAGTTAGGAAAAACATAATTGAAGTTCATTAGGAGATCTTCGCAGCGTCGAAACAGGTAGGTTTTCTAGCCCTTATACCTTTTAAACTTTGTCTAATAAGTCTAGAAAAGTTATATGAAACCAGAGTAGAAAGAAGATAGATTTGTGACTGTGATTCCTATTAGTCTAACCTTAGGATTATGCTATATGAGTGACTGTATAAGATTTTATTTTTGATATGTATGGTTACAACGTGATGCATATGCTTAATTACTCTTGAAGTTTGATCACACAAATAGTTATTATGTGTAGTGTATGTATGGATGAGACGAATACCCCACATATATATGTATAATCATGGTCATACTTACAATCCTCATGATAGGTTCTGTTGGTTGTGATTGAGTTTTTGGCTCCTTTATTGTCTACCGTACATAAGTGTCATGATTTTCCATTTTTCTGATTTGTTAATTTGGCCAAAGTAAAGAGTTTATATCCTACTTTTAAACTGTTTGCAACCTATATACTATGGAGTAGTTAATTAATCTTTAGATTATATACTGTATGCTAAATACATTAGTTAATGGGTGATGAAGACTTGGAATGAGTATATACAGTACTTTAGAAGTACTCCTATCAATATATGACTTAGTTGTGATTCTGGAAACAACTATGTAATACCTCATATACCCAGTGAAGTATATGAGGAATAGTTGATTAACCCCATACCCAAGTAGCCTTGTCTTACGTATGGTCTTTATTGAACTGTGAACACGATGATATGAGTTGAACTAGTTGCTATAAGTCTTGTATGCTATAAGATATTAGTTAATTAATACTCATAACAATAAGTGTATTCTCTTAATGGCGGAATTAATTTGAAATCCGTTTGGGAGATGTATGACGAACTATGAAAATCTGATGGTATTTCAAATATTAGAAACGTATTGTGTACTACGTTCCACTAATGGGATTTGGGTTATGTTAGGATTTTGTTTGTAGTGTTTATTTTGCACAACTAAGGGTGGTACAGGGAATGATATGCTATTATTGACTGTCATAGTGTTTAGATGACTAAAGGAATATGTGCAGGATTGTTGGTGACTGCCAACCTGTGATGTTGGCAGTCGTATTATAACCACTTTGTGTGAATAAAAGGTGTGGTTATTTGTTTGTTTTTATTGCCCGTAGTTAGTTCGGCTCCCAGAGGCTGTTGGGCGATGACCGAGGGGTCGCCTAGAAGATATGGATCTATTATCTTGAATGGGGTCGACAACACTTATCTTCCTACGCACTGTAGGGAATTAAGTGGACTACGCAAGGGTCGATATGTGTCGTTGTACGGTTAGAGAATGATACTATAGAGAGGGGAAGTCGATTAGTTTCGTGGGTGGGAAACCTGTTTTCGTTTCTCTTATATACAATTGTTTTGTGTGCCTTTGTGTTTTCCTGGATTCTATAAAGTTCTATATTTCTGTTTAGGTCGTCGACCTTGCTACTTTCAAAGAGATACTCCTATTAACTATTTTTTTTTACCTTACGAAGTCATTTCATGAACCTTGGTTTGCTAGTTTATTCGTAAAAGGGCATAAGGGTGCGAGAACCTACTTTAAGTTGGGGTCTGACCCAACTTATTATTATTTTTCAGGGAACGGTGGCCGCGGAGCAACCTAACTAGTAGAGCGACTTTTTATTCCGGAAAGCTACATCATTTTTGTCTTTAAGGTGCTTAAACAAACAAATGTTTTATAGTTTGTCTTTAAGTCTAGACTTCTTTATTTTTAAAGTAAGATTTTTATCATTTAACTTAAATAACCGACCTGCGTGTCGAAGATAGACTTTTGTTTTAAAGACTTTCTTTTCACCATATTTCTTTTATAACTCTCTTCTTTTGTTTAAATAGACCTTTTTAAAAAAACTATTAACTTCAAGAGCCCCACACGATAGCCGGATCTCCATTTGTTGGCTTGAAGGTTTGAGTGTGTAAAGCCTCCCATGAGTATGCCACACTTCTATTTTAGGGCGGACCTAGAATTATGAGGTGGGGCGTTACAAAGTGGTATCAGAGCCGACGACGGGTCACCTGCCAAGGGTGAGAGAGTACGCTGGACGGGGTGTTCCAGGTATTGGTCTCATAGGTGGTAGGAAACGTCGGAGATCTGGGTTTGAATATATTCCGGAGTCGAGGACGACTCCAATTTAAGGTGGTGGTATTGTAATACCCCAATTCGGCAGGTAGGGTTCGCCGAATGGAATATAGGTAATGGTTTGTCCTTTCCTAACACCTAGGCCTTTTCAGCACAACTGGCTCAGAGTTGGCAAAAAAAACTCTGCAGTTAAGCGTGCTCGGGCGGGAGTAATCCAGGGATGGGTGACCTCCCGGGAAGCTGCTCCTGGATGACCACAGCGGTGCCCGTAGAAAACCCCACACTGTCGGATGACCGCAGTGGCTAAGTGGGGACAGTATCGGTGGAAGTTCGGGTCATTACACAAACCCAACTAAGGAAAATCAGCAATATACACGTAATTCCGTAAATATCTGATCTTTTATTAAAAATGAAAATTTCTGATCTTTTATTAAAAATGAAAATTTATAAGAAATCATAGTAGAAAAAAAAGAAGGAAATTAGGAAATTACCTTCTAAATTATCAGAGGTGGCTATAGAAGTAGATGATACACCATTCTGAACATGCCAATTATTATCCGGCATCGATGATAATCTAAAATATGACTCAATTAATCCAAAACCCAAAACCTAAATTAACCCAACGTTCTTTAAAACATCATAATATTTCGAAATCAAGAAAACCCTAAAATTGATTTCAAAATATTTACCTTTAATTCCGGATTTATGAATTTCAGCAAACCCAATCCAAGCATATTGATTCTTAACTTTTGGTTTCCCTGTATTCCAAACTTTTTTTTCATCAAAATCTTCATGTCCATCTTCTCTTGAGCTCTCACCCTTTAAACCTTGACTGAAATAACCATAAGCTCTTGTCATTGCTGATGAGTAATATCCCTGAAAACCTCAAAACAAATAAATGGGTGCTTAGGAATATCTACCATAATGAAAAATACAATGAAGTAGAAGCCACAGACCGTTGGATCATTTGATCTAGCTAATACAGGGAGGGAGGGAGATCACGGCAACTAGTTGTAATTGGGATATAACCACAAATATATCTTGGCCGTTGGGTGACTCACCAAACACTACTGTTATATAAGCATAAGTTTATTTAATAAAAAAAATCATTTATATAAAATATAGTTTAAAAATAAAAATGATAATATTCAAAAAAAAGAAATATATGAAGTATCCAATTAATGGTATATAGATCTAAGGGTAAATTTTATCATTTATAAAATAAAATAGAGATAGAAAAGAAAAATCAGATATGAAAATTATGTAGGACCACAGTTTCTGCTTTTAACAACACTTTATAAAAAGTTTACCAAACACTAATATAAATAAATATTATTATATTTATATTTTAAAAGTGTTTTTAGAAAAATAAAATCAATACCAAACCCACCCTTAATATAGATGAAAAAACAGAAGTTAAAAATTTGATTTAATGATTTGTTCCGAAAATATAGCAAAAAAAAAATTAATCTTAAAAAATATTGAAAAAATACTTCATATACATATTGTAAATATAGATATAGATAGTAAAATAAGGAGAGAAAAATTCCGTAAAAAATTATTTTTATTTTTTTTACAAATTTCGGTTTTAACAATCTATTTTATGTAATTCGTTTGTTGTAAATCCGACGGTTTAGATTTTATGAAAATAATACAAACGTGGTATAAAAATATGAATAAATTTTTAACCAATCAGGACCAATAATTTCGTCGACCTACCAACATAACATGAGAGTGTACGCTACCTTTTTAACGTGGAGCAAGAGATCCAATCAATTTTATAAAATATTAACGTCACGAACTGTAAAGGAGCTAATTTATTTTTAAACCAATTAGAAATCGGAGTTTTGTTGATCGTCCAATGGAAGGGGAGATTAGTACAACTCCAACATGGAGTGAGGGATGGATTGGAGTATTTAGGATGTTGATAACCATGTATATACCTAGCAACAAAAAAAAAAACTATGTCTTGTATAGACCAACTGACCGTATGTGTTGGGATAAATTCCAGAATACGTTGCATGTTCTATGTCTTTAGAGCTTTAAATCTCTGGAGTTTCACCCGTCAAAAGAACAGCTGCCGATAACCTCTTTGCGGATGGAGCTGCGCATAAAAATAAGTTAATCAGTGAGCCTTAAGGATGGATTATCACAAAGTAATGTGCCGTTACAATATGACTTCCGGAAAGACAAACATATATATATATGTTGAAATAGTCTAAATTATGAATATCGTGACCATATGTTACCAGTAAGAACTTAGAAATAAAAAACCACCTGCATGAACCAATCAAGGTAGAAGAAATTGAGGTAGATATGTGCATGAGCATGTCTTAGAATAAATTGGAGAGAGAGATGACCATGGGAGAGTAGGAGATATTGACGCGGCTCAATTCGATTAGATGGTTATACTGTTGCTGCTTCTTATGTGATAGATCTTTGATTAACTAAGTCTTCAAATTGAGACACGCCAATATCTCCATCCTTCTCTAGTTCCAATATATCTTTAAATGCCTTGATCTTCATCTTAATCAAGCACACTATAAAACTCCGATTTGCTAGCAGCAACACAGTACATATTGATACTCCATCGTTAGTTGCATCTCCAGTCTCAACGCAGGAATCTGCACAAAGCTTCACATATCAATGATATCATCAACATGATCTTATTCCCGAACTTCTGGCGAGCTAGAAAAACAAGATTCGCATGTATTACATGAGACCTAGAGACAGATAGATGGAAGCAGGCAGGAGTCTAAGTTATTAATTATATATAAAAAGAAAGACTAATGGGATTACGAGAATGACCACAGAAAGATTAATATATCAAATCATTGTCTTTCTGAGTAGGAAGAAAGTTTAAAAGGCTAGCTAGCTATTTTTCCATTCAACTTTTTAGAAATCAATTAGTTGGGTAGCTAGATATCTCCTCCTCTAAAAGTTCTCGTGGTTGTTATATATGTTTCTTAATTAATATTCTATGATCTTCATACCCTAACACGGTTTGATTAAATTCAAAAATAGTCATGTGTTTTTAAATCCTCAAGCGGGCCACAAGCTTCGTAAAGATAAATCAGTAGCACATATTGTTGTTTCTACGACAATAAAAATACTGAGACAAAATATATTAACATTAAAATAAAATTTATAAATTAAAAATATTGATTTATGCATAAAAAAACAGAATCACCTACGTAATAAATTCTCATTAATATAATAGTCCGTGGGTACTCCTTAAGAAGGAGAGATGTTGTACCCTCATATCGGAGATGTGTCCAGGATAGAACCGCCCGTTATAATTTATATAAAAACAATACAAATCACCTACTCAACGAACTCAACAGCAATAGAAGAAGGAAGAAAATAAACAAGCAAAGCGCATAGCAAAGCAAAAAGAAGGGAAAAGAGCTAGGGACAGTAGCCTGCTCTGGGATAATCTAGAGTGAAGAAATCAAATTCTTTTTGTAGGTGAAGAAGATGAGTAAAATCAGCCCAACAATTAAAGAAAATCAATTTTCTAATTAATCAAATATTATGTGTGAATTGAATGCTGACTGTTAAGAAAACGGGCAAAAATAATGCCGCCATTCAATGCACATAATGTTGCAGAAGAGAATAAAAGGTAAGTAAATTATTCTCAGCGAGTCATACGCTCTCCACATTAAAACAGAATTAGAAAAAGATTGAATTTTGTTTAGGAAATAAAATTCAAAAATAAATTACCAAAACATTTGATCTTGGTTGGCAAATGCATAAGCATGTGCACAGGACGAGAAGCTCAGTGCATATCCATATGCAGGAACCTGAAACGTATATACATCCATATGCATGAACTTTGTGTGCACATATTTGGGTATAAATAAGCTCAAGTATCATTTTTCCGTCCGCCCGTATCCATATAGATAAGTAAGCTTCTTAGTATATATGGTGGTGTCGATCTTTAATTTTTCCCAATGTAGGACTAAAGAATATTTTTTTCATTTACTCATAAAAATAAGTAAGTATCCATAGAGATTCATAGATCATAAGATCATTCCACACCAAGACCAAAAAAATAAAACATAATAAGAATCATTTTCTTCAACACATAGTAGATACCGACTCTAATTGACTATGAAAGCTGCAGGCAATAATTGTTTGCTGAGTAGATGCAACCTCTGCCAGACTCTCGAACTGTTTGAGCCTAATTTTCTTATGAACAATGTTTTGGACTAACAGAACCTGTAATGAAGAAAGAAAGGTCTTGATACAAATTTCTATAGGAAAAACTTTATACGTGAATTGTTAAATCGATACACCCAGAGAAAAACAGGGTCCCATTTTTGTGTTTAGTTGTGAATATGCGGTTTTTATGTTTTCCAATATCACGTTCCAAATAGAATTTTTGAAATCGATATATTTAGTAGAAAGAACAAAATACGTATTAGTGAGAGTACAACTCACAGTTACTAGTGTCGGTTCGTTTAATTTCTTTTGGTTCAAAAAATCCCCATTATTTGTTCCTTTTCTTTTCTGAATATTGCTTTGTTTGTGTATTTAGTATTGCCATGTATTTGTTATCTAGCACCACTTGTTTTATACTTGCAATCAGTTTCGTCTTAATTGAGTCGAGATTTTGTGCTTAGATGTGACCACTGCGACAATGTCATTTAGTAGTAACGTCTCCTCAACAACATGCAAGATATTTCATACATTAGTAGTAAATTGTTGCAATCGCCTAGACAAACTTAAACTCTTTTGACCTACTTGTTATTGGAAATTTGTGATCAAGGATGACATACGAGGGAATCTAAGCTGGACCCATTTCTTCCAAAAAAAAAAAAAAAACCCTCAGCCACATATTATTCTTCAACATTAAATTACTGTGACACTAATACTATAGATGTTCTTTCCTCACAAGGAAGGCATTAGTGAACAGTGACAGTGGTGTCCATTTCCATATAAAAAATCCCATCTTTCTTAATTACTTGATTGATCATCAGCTAAGCTATTTAGGGTCCAACAGAAAAGAACATGTCTAGTCATATCTACATTAACTAATATACGTTCGAAATATACGTTAGATAACTAGTACTCCTCACAAGGGTGAGAAGGGGAATGTCGTATTAGATAGCAGGTGGCTTGGTGGAGCTAACACTGAGAAGGCTAATTTATATACACAACATGCTTTGGATCCCGCACGAGGATGGCTTAAATGAGCCAATTATAGATAAGTCTTTTTGGGAGCTTGAACCTGAGCAGAGAGAGAGGCTTTGCGCCCAACAGTTGTAATATGTATAGAAGAATCAATATTGGTACAATTACATTGTATAATTTTACAGTGAAAAATAAACAACAAATATAACGATAACAATAACCACAAAACTGAGGAACCCCCGACCTATGCCATCTCACTGTCACGCTTATGTAGCACCTAAAATGCAGAAGGACTTGCGCATTTTCCTAGGTTGTAAGGATCAGCATAATAATACAACTTGATTCTACTTGACAAAGACAGCCCTGCTGCCAATGGTGGAACCCTAAAATCAGAGTCAGTTTGTTCTGAAGGGTCATCTGCAAAGGCAGCAACATCACCAAGAAGTTTGAAGGTAATCCGTCGGGCTTGAAAAGCTCTTGGAAAATCAGAGTACATTGGTGTCCCAGCTCAAGTCATCGGCAATTGATATTCTCCAACAGTAACCATGTTATTCGACTCCTGAATTATTCACCAGAATCACACCATAAAAAGGCACACTCAGATTTTATTGGTTATACTGGAAGTTCATGAATAGAGTTAGTAAATTTGTGTATGTAGGTGTGCGTGTGTGTGTGTGTCCGCGAGAGAGAGAGAGGGAGAGAGGGAGAGAGAGAGAGACTTCAGTTCCAACTACCTGATACGCACTGGGTAAACAGAATTGCCGGAAAGATGTGTCTGTCTTCTAGCCAAGTTAACGAATAATCCCAGATGTTTGCATCTGAAGATGGTGAATGGGTAATTCTAGGTCGTATCGCACTAAAAGCGTCAATGCGGAATCCAGCTAATTCAGGCGAACCGAGTGACAGATATTGTTCCATGACACAATCGTTATCGCTTAGCCTTTCAGCTTCAACAGGAACCTGAAACAGATACAAGCGAATGTGACCCATCTTGCTACGGAAGCTATTAAAAGAAACTCTTGAGAAAAAAAGAAGAAGAATCTTAATTTACCCTAAACCGGCTGAATTGTGGGCCTCTCTCCAACCAACTTCTCAATTTTATCTGATCAGAGCCTTGTTCTGGTGCAGGTAATTCTTTTGTAACAGAACTCCCAACTACTAGAAGTCTTCTGGCATGGAGGCATGGGTCACTCTGAACAGTCCCACCAAAAGTACGGCGATGGTGTTCTGCGTAGGGGTTTTCAACCAGAGAAAGAAGATTAAAATCTCTCCCTAAACTGACAGAACCTGAACCATCCCGTTGAAGACGTAGTGTTACCCAAACGATGCGGCACCGAACTGGATTTCGGAAAGTGAATCGAATATGCCTTGGAATAACGTTCTGAGTATCAGATTGCTCTGGTCCGTAATATTCTGAAGAGGATTGAATCAAGGATTGGACCTCCCACTTTCCCATGCATGAACGCTCTTCCTTGTTTATCTTATTGCTGGCCCATATTTGCACCTGTCTAACAATAATGGAAGACTTAGGGAAAAGGAGGTACTGGATGTGATAAAAAAAAAATAGTAAGACTAGGAACTATCTTTTTTTTTTTTGAACAGATAAATCGGGGACCATCAGGAACAAAATAGTTTGAGAGAAGGAGATAGGAATAATATAATGATAAGCAGAAATAGTTAGGAAGAACTGCTTACGTGGGAGTGTCAGAAGTTGAATAGCCACACGAACTGACTAGTAGGAGAACCCCTGATACATCAGAGACACTGCTAAGAACTACTGCAAATTCAACGAAAGAAACACTAGGGGGAGCTTTCCAATATGAATGCCCTGACCCTGAATCTAGTGGAGCCAGCAGTGACAGGGAAGGTGCAGAGTCTACAGCTGTTTCCACCTGTATTAACATGCAGTTAAGTAATATGTGATTATGTTAATAAAGGGAATCTTCTTGAGCTGGGTAATTACAATTAAATTTAGCAACGGCTTCTGTGTTGCAAGTTTCAAGGAATATAACAGCTTAAGCAAGGAATTGAGCCAATTAATAAACGATTTAGTGACAATGAAAATCACTAGTTAACTGGCTAACCAAAATAGTAGTAACATAAGCAATACTTATCAGCTAATTCTAAACTGAGGACAAAAAATACTCATTAAACCGTATGTAAGAGGCTGGCAGATGGAAATTCTGCAAGTGATTCTTCTCCATTAAGTAGCTTTCTCAAGTTCTTGAGAACTGGGACATTGTCAGAGGCTCCGTTTCTTTCAAGATGATAATCTTTTGATGGAAGTCCCATCACCTGGTATAGAGATTTACGTGCTGCACTGTCTGCACGAGTACTTCTTCTCAGGCTAATCAAGGCCCTAACGTAGTCCAGAATCAATGCATCTAGGATAACTTCATTGCAGCAAGATTTACAGATAACCCCATCTGGTCTAGCTGTACGATTAGGACCCCCATCACTTTGACCACTCAAAGAACCATTGTAACCTCCCACTTCCTTAGAGTTGGGGCTTGAAAGCAGGAGAGCTCCTTTTCCAGCACAGCAAACTTTACACGCCTTTCTCTTACAGCGTGAACATGTTAGGATCGGAGGGGAGGTACCACCAGAAGAGATCAGGGAAGGAACTTGTACACATGGCTGAGTTACAGCACGGACAGCACACAGCCCACCAGAGCATGTCTCTCCGATTCCACATATATTCCAGAAATCTATAATATCATCATCACTGGTATCAAGACCAATGGCAGCAGTAACTTTGGCTTCCAGAGCAGCCTGCCCAAGCAATGCAAGACTGTTTGTAATTTTGCATAACCTTCCCATGTATGAGTCATCAAGTAACCCATTCGGATCTACAGTTGCAGGATCAGTGCCAATTGATAATAAAGTTCTATCTCTTTCAGCTGCAGAAAGATTCACCCTAAGTCGTTCAATTTCAAGTTTCATGGCTTCTTCAAAGTCGATCTTCCTTGCCTGCAGAGGATATTTTTCAGGAATGCTGGGTTAGTTGTTTTTTTTAAACCTCTTTTATAAGAAGAGATCTGCTACCTACAAGACCAGGTAGCTAGGCAAGGAAAGAAAGAAAAATCTCCCCCACCCGGATACAAGTAGGATTTGAACCCCAGACTTTTGGTACAACCACCAAGTGTCTGACCAACTCTACTGTTGGATACTTGCATGGAATGCTGGCTTATTAGCTATACTTGACTCTAACAAAACAAAATGAGAGAGAATTATAGCTAAATAAACAATAAACTGGGATTTGAAGTCAGAAGCACATGTGAATTAATAAAAATACTAATCCATGGCATCAGGCTATTCGAGTCTAGGTAGGGTGTTTTTTTTTTAAATATCTTATCCGGCAATCAGTTAACTTCAATAAAAATTAGATGAACAAAGGTGGTACTAGTGCAGGATGGAGTGAAGTACCATATGAGGACCAATCAGAGCTTTGAAGCAATGTGTGTAATGCTGAATGCCAGTGTTGTCTGCAGGTCTTCCATCTTGTGGCAAACTCGAGAACTTGGAATCTTCTAAATCGTTGAATTCTAATATAGGATTATCTAAGAAATCCAGCAAGCCCCCTCCACCAGACACAACATTTTCTGTTGTATTCGGCATCTGTTGCTGAGAGATTGTATCAGAAATCCCAATGTCTCCAGTCAAGAAATCAAATGTCAGGGAGGCAGGACTGGTAAGTTGTGCTGATGGTAGAACATTTTCACTAGACACAGAACTGCCAACAAATGGATTCGTCTCCGAACAACTTAGAAAAGGGTTTTTCTCCTCTTGACCTTGATGTTTATTGAGAAGCTGTATGAATTTCTCACCAGGTCCATCCTTGGTAAATATGCCTTCCCAGGGAAGAGACATTCCAAGTATCTCTATCTGTAAGAAGATAACTACTGAGTTCAGTTCTCAAAAAAAAAGTACAACAACCTAGGCCAGAAAGAAATTTCAGCATAAGCTGCAGGTAAACAAATAATAAACTAATTATATCTTGGTCGCTTTACCAACAAGATATCATGGTAACAAATTGTACAGCTGAAGAAGGGTGGGAATGAATAAAAAATCTGTTTAACCACAGAGCTACTATTGTTGAAGAAATCAACTCTGTACCTCACCAATTGTTAAAGGAGTTTTTCCACGAACTGCAGGATAAAACGTAAGTGCAACCACACGAGTAAGAAAGTCCAACTCTCCCTCTAATTCCTCAAAATCATACTCCCTCCGTTTCAGGAAAAGAGTTACTTTCTCTTTAAATTTTTGTTCCAACAAAAGAGTTACTTTCATTTTCAACATAACAAACTTTCAAAACTACCCTTGTTATTTTAATAAATGTTATTATTCTCATTATAAAGATATATGTAGTATTAAACTTTTTGTTAGGGTAAATCTGGAAATTAATTATAAAAGTTATTCTCTCTTATCTTGCCTTAACAATTGTGCAAATAGGAAAAGTAATTATTTTCCTGAAATGGAGGGAGTATAATAATGAAAGGCTACGTGTTTCTTGATGGCCTGTGTGCACCCGCACCAGTGACTGCCATATACTCAGGACTAACAGGGGCCGCCAAAGGTACCAAGAGGTTAGTCCCAGTTACACATTGTGGAGTAGAACCCCCCCGCATAGAGCAGGCAATTTTAACTATCAAAAAGTATAGTGCACCATAAGTTCTTTTCCTGTTACAGATAGGAAGGTGAGGTGATTCCCAGCACAGATCTATCAACACTAATGAACTTTATAGAAAAAAGAAGTTATAAACACACCTCGTGAACAAGTTTGAGCCCATCTAAATCACATCCTGTCCTCACATCAACTGTTGCTGGAAAAGTTGAATCGTCTGCACCATGAGAAATTGTCAGAAGAAGCTGACAAACATGACAAGGCTCGGCAAGATAAACAAAAAGTTCAACCACATCTGCTGCCTGCGGACAAACCTGCAAAAACAAAAAACAAAACAGACATATGCCTGTATTTTAGATCAACAACATCCAAATATGTGAAGGATACATATAATTAATAGGAAGTCGCACTCTCTAAGCAAATTGAAAAATAGAACTATAAGGTATCTAACTGAAAGGCAAGGGTCATACAGGAAAGGAAAAGCCCAAATAAACCAACACAAAAAAATTGCACAGAAGTCCTCAAATATTTAGCCTTAAAAATTCTGTCTCAGTATCAAGACAACAGAACATTTCAGCATCCCAACATGTACATTAAGAAATCCTACTAAGCCAAGGGTTTCTTATCATTCTTGGACTGAGATCACGATACGTTCCTAGAGCACTAAAACATTTTCAATAAGACTTCTTTTGTGAAAACAAATGATATAACAAACATAATGATCATCTATAGCCTGAGTTTTTATATCAAAAGGTTATTTCTAATAATAGTTTAACAATCCTCAGATTGCAAGATTTCTTGGAAAATTTGACTGGTTTCAAGACTTCAAGTACAGGGACCCTTTTTTCTGCGAAAGTCAAGAAAATAAGTACCCATATTAAATCCTTTTTCTTGAAACTCAGAAGGTTAGATTCATTAGTGGAACTCGGGAACACAGTTGTAACCTGCTTTAGAAAGCAAGCAGAAGGTCGGGAACTCGGGATAAAACCTGCATTAGCAATGAATAGAGAAAAGAGGCAAACATTAATACTTAATAGCAATGACATGTACCACCAATTAAAAAGTCAATCAGAATGTTAAAGAACAATGCGATTCAGGACATATGACATCTGAGTAAATTCACCTTAAAATACAAATGATAAAAAAGAAAGGACAGTTGAGAACATATGTATATATATAAGTAGAGAGGAAAAGTTTTCAGTTAGCTTATATATGAATTTGATGGAAGGAAGCACAGCAATATCAGTAAGCAAGAAAACGTTATAACCTTTATCTGCAGAAATTCGATTGAAACAGGATTCAACAATTTAGGTCAAAAGACCTATACCAAATAAAAAGTGTTTATGTTGTTTATCCATCTGGTATAATATCTACTAAGATGCCTACATAATAAGCATGAATACAAAAGTTGTAACAAAAAAGTCATCAGCAACACTTACTTTTAAAGGATGAATTGCAAGTGATGGGAGATGTTTGAAGAGTCTCATTCCAAGAAACATTTCAAGCTGCTTTTGTCGAGAGCTATCAACAATTGTATTTTTATATCTTCTCTGCAGACTGATCTTCACATTCTGTGCAGCGGAGAACTGTTTAAACTTGCCGCCAGTTTCTTCATTAAATATGCTTAGGATTTTACTATGCATAGCCCTGGAACCAGTATAGAGTGTTGCATGTATATCACCAGCAAGCAGGAAAAGATCATCAAGTTGAGAAACTGGTGACAGTATTGTGGATCTCTTGAACTCTTCAAATGTCATATTAAATCTCTTCCATGGTTTATCTGGACATGGATGAACCCAGGTAGTGGTTCTAGTGTTATGATCGATATAATACGCCTTGCCTGTTACTGCATCAGAACGTTTTTCCCACCCTGGTGGTAGTGGAGCAACATAACCACCATAGTTGTTTACTGATGGATAACCCAAAGCTATATCGGAGTCAAGAGAAACCCCTAGCCGTCTACATTGCTCTACGAATACTTGAAGGGCACCAAAATAACTAGCAGCATTTGTTCTATCCAAAGAATCTGCACAATTGAAACGTATAACTCCATTTTGATGTGATCTTAGGCAAAAGGCACCTTCAAGATCTTTGGTGCATATTATTTCTCCCTTGCAATCCTTAAGCCGCTGTCATGTGGGCAGATAATCCCCTTCACAAATACCTATACTAATGGTGGGTGCCTTGAGGTGTATCCAAAGTCCCTCAATTGTTTGTTTTTCGCCTTTGAGTTTTGTACTGGCATGCCAGTCATAATGTACCAAATGTATGCGAGTGTTTGGAAGTTTTCCAGTTGATCTAACATAGTTTATGGATTCCTCAAAATGCTGAACTAAAATGCATTCTGATTTTCCTGTTCCACTTCTAAGCAAATTGATACATACAATAGGAACCATAGATTTTTTATGCTGACTAGATCCAACATTTCCACCTATGTTGCATGTACCATATCTCGTGCTTAATCTCTGGTAGTATTGTGAACTTCCTTTATAAGGATCACATGCAGATATATATATTTCTGCCTCTGCGGCAGTCATCTTTAATTCAGCACCCCACCACATCGGTATAGTGCCTCATCGCCAGATATACGTGTTGAAAGGAACACTTTGACCTGCTCTCTTCGGAACCCAAACAAGTTGCTCACACTCCACTTCCTGTGAAACACACGATATACTGAGTTCTCTATAATTCAAGTTTGACTACAAACTTGTTCTACAAGGATAAAATCAATTCAGAGATGTACATCAGAACAAGTTTGAGAATAATAAAAGTATCACCACTTTACACGGGTAAACCACATCATCATCTTTTCCAAACAAAAATAAGAGATACAAAAACATCTTCTGCTTTTCCCCTCTCTTTTTGAGAAGCATGATAATAATAAACAACAATTACAGAAATAGATTAGGAGATAGAGCCAATTGATGCAGAAGAGTCACATAGCACCTCTCATGAAGATATGCAACTTCATCTCAATATTACAAAAAATGTACATGGCGTTACCTGTGCTAAAACACCCATTCAACCCTCTGGCCAAGTACCTAGTACCAGGATGCAGTTTGCTACGTCGAGCTGTGAGAGCAACTACCCCTTGCTGCTGACCTGAGCTTCCAAATATTCGACATTCTGCAAACCCCTAAATGCACAAGAGATATTATGAGTCTTTGAATCACAAGAAGTGCTGCTAAGACAAGAAATTTTTATACAAGTGATAACTTTTGGATATAGGAAAATATTTGTTAGCTTTGGCTAATGTTCTATTCTACTTTATAGACCTTCAGTGTATCAAGTTGTCAAACTTGCATGAATTTATGAAATGAGTTTCACTTTTTTTTTCTTATTTTGGTATCAAAACAGAAGGACGAAAAACAGCAAAACATCAACAAAGGCTAGCATATATTTATCTATTTTTATCAAAACCCCAAGGGGTGACTTTATTAATCAAAGAAAGAAAAAATAGAAACGGAGAGGGGTATAAGACTATACCTCCACAAAGAGAGAAGAAAAGAAAAAGCTAGAAAAGGAAAAAACATTAGCGAAATCGAAAATTGGGTAAGACATCTCTGTCTTTCCCCATTACACCGAAAATCATGGCTGGTGGAGAGTTCCACCAACAAGGAGCTAGCATATAGATTTCCTATTTCCAACAATAAACAACAAAGCAACAAAACGAGAAAATGAAATGATGGCTAAGCAAAGTATAAACAACAGAAAAACCTGTAAGAGAACAACACAATGTTGTGGCAGACCAATGTCCTTGAAAGGCGCTGAAAACCAAAGGTTCCAAACAAATTCCTCATCTGGCTTCATCAATGACATACGACTCGGGAAAGGCCTTGTAATATCCTTTGTGTCACAGAAATAGTGCTTCCCATCAATGTCTAGGTCAGTCAATTCTTGAATATTCTTTAGTTCTCCTTTACCCTGGGGTTAAGGGTTCAGAAGCTGAATCTTGATCCATCGACTCTCAGACACTGTACACACACCCTCCACCAGGTAAATTAGGAATAGAAGCAGTAAATTTAGTAGCAACTAAAAGTAACCTAAAACTCCCGAGGGCTGAATAACCCAGTATAGCTCTTGCATATGTTACACTTTTACAAAGCCATTTTGATCCATTTGTGATGAAATTCAAAGCTTCCTCTTCAGAATCAAAAACATCATATCCCAACTTATTTCTGGGGCACAATGCTCCTGTTGTTGGATCAACATAAATCACCTGGGTGTCACTCCTAACGGCCAAGCTCACAATAAAATATACTTCGCTACTATCTAATGTAACAACTACCACGGAGGAATCCCTTAGACGACCAACTGCAAACACATAGACATGGACACAACCACCAGGATATGTTATGATACATTAATGAAGGAATCTCCAAGTAACACTGCTGAACACTACAGCCGAGGTAAGAAATTCATGCTGTTCAAAAGAAACAAGACCAATAAGTCCAATCACAAAGATTATCCACACTAATAGAGAATTACCAGGTGATTTCATAAGCTTGTAAGATGACTGAACACTTAAGCAATCTATGTAGATCGATGCTTAGAGAACTAGTAATCTGAAAAGGCAAGAGAAAGAGGACATGTTACATGGTAATAATATACAACAATGTAGATGCAATTGAAAGATATTGGCTTGCATGCCGTACATATTCAATTTGTTTTGTATATAGAAGCCTGGGCTTCTTTACCTCGAACAACCACCATAGCTTAGACTCTCCACCACCATTTTCATAGCATGTTTTCCACTTCCCAAAACTAAAATGAAAAGTGAATACTGTCAAAAAGTAGTTGCTGCTCATTCACATAATGTAAAGTATGTTGTGTATTAGTCAATGGTTAACCTATTCTCCAAATGCCAGAGACAGTGGCATAGCCTATATGAACTCACTGTACACCCAACTGAGACCCAGGTTTGTCTCGCTCAAGCATTAAAACTCTTTAAACGTAAAGTGATGTAAAAAGTGGCTTATATCACCCTAATAGTTGACTTAACGAGCAAAGGACGTGTGCAAACTACCTTGTTTTCTTTGTGAACCACATTTGTATGCTCAAACAAACTTGTAACACATATAATCTTATAGCAAAACAAGAAAGGGGGGATAAAAAGAGTCTCCTTCTGTATTTCCTCTTTACCTGATTTCAATAACTAGCTCAGAAATTCTCAGATTCTAGTAATTTCTACGGATCATTTGTGATCAACACCCGAAAACTAACAACTAATGCAAGTAACTCCCTCTGAGAAATACATCAAAACCATCCTTCATTGAAACAATTGAAGCCAATTCACAATGCGTAATCATCAATTAATCAATGCGAATGAAAAAAAAAAGAATCAGATAAAGTATTTATTGAAAAAAATCCACTTCAAATTCAACAATTGCAGATCAAGATATCATAATTTAGAAAATCATTCATCAAATTAAGAAGGATAGTCACAAATTCACAACGGGATCATGAACATTAATGGTTTTTCAAAATAAAAAAATTAAATATAAACGAGAAGAAGTAATTGAAACCCTAACCTTACTTTATGAAGATCTGATATTGTTGATGGTTGGAGATGATGAAGAAGAAGAAAGTGGATAGAGTATTTTCAACGATAAAATGAGAGAAAAAATATTTTAAATCAGATGTCAGCAGCAGCACCACCACCACCACCACCTTGGTTGGATCTTCTTGTGACTTGCGTACTTTGTCTGCTTGAATGCCTTCTGTGGTTACTGATCATGAGAGTCATATGCTTACTAGAACTGTTTGCTGAGTCCGAAATCAAAAGCCAGGAGTTACTGCTTCAACAACAACAAAAAAAATTGGGACTGCGTGCACTAGCTTTTGAAGCATAATCAGCCTCTTTATTAAGTTTTCTTTTTGTCTGGACTAGCCAGCAGATGAGAACCTGGAACGAGGGGCTCGCTTTTCTTTTTATAAAATACTGTTAAGGAGTCACGTAGACGTCTTTAGATTCTCTATTCGATTCATAAAATGAATTTTGCGCCACTTCCATCTGTCTGCTGCCCTACTTATTTATAAATTTTAATGAAAGGTTTATCTTTTCTCTACCTTTTTTACTTGAAGGTTACCTTACTCCTTGAACCGATAACCATCTTTCGGCTACCTTAATCTTTTTCGTCCCTCGGGACTAACAAGGAGTAATCCAGGAATATTCACCTATTGTCCATTGATTACGTCTTTCGGTCAGACCTTAGGCCCTGATTTATCCTCCGTGGACGAATTGATCTAAATTCAAAATTTTATCACACACGTTCTTCCGTGTTCGTAGGTTGACTCTATTTCTATCTCGGTCTCTAAAAGATGCACTTATTACAAGGATAATATTTTGTTTATGGTCTTATCAATTATGATAAGAAGGCGTTCTTAGTTCAGTTCGGTGGAACGTGGGTCTCCAAAACCCGATGTCGTAGGTTCAAATCATACAGAGCATGATTCTGTTCTCGAATTACAATGATATAACTCCACCAACTTAAACATCAACCTTAATTTGACCCCCTTAGAACCGTTCCAAGGTTTCAGATAGAAAGGGTATAAGATCTTTATCTGAATACCCTCTGTTAACCAATTTTTTGGAAATTCCATTTCGGATAATTAAACACCATTACAGGTGCATTTAACATGCATTTCTCTACCCCACTCCCTCCAATCCTCATTCCATTTCGGGGGTTGAAATATTAAGATACAGTTGATGTTTTTAGTTATTATCAATGAAGGCAATCCAATATATTTTCTAAAAATCGAGTGGGCTATTAACAAGCAACCCCTTATTGATTGACCAAATAGAACAGAATCCCAGCTTTCCGCCACTGCTAGCCGGTCATTTTCTTCCCATTTCTTCTTCATTTTTTTATCCTTTTCCTTTTTCCTCTTCCTCAAAACTGGAATTTTTCCTTAGATATCCTACAACTAGAATTCCACCTTTTTCTGATCCGGTTCCTCCACCACCGCGAACCCCAGTTAGATTCAGGCATGATACACTTTTTCGTTATTGGGAGAACCCAAGTACTATCTTTCGGATCCATGAAACAACTTTTATGTCTTCCTTTCCTTTGACTTGGTTTGGACCATGGCAGCTAATTGAACTACAACCCCAAGGCATAAAGGAAGCTATCTACCTGTTTTACCCATCCCGGATTTGACTTGAAACGAAAAACTCTTTTTTGGATTCATATGTAAATTACAGGTGCTTAGATGGAGCTGCTTCGTATCTTACATAGAACGCATGACTATTGCTCGGAATCCCCATGAATAGGATCGACTTTATTCCATGGTATTTATATGAGATTCCTCTTTCTTATTCTTAAGCAAGCCCCCGAGAGGTCTTAGTTGATCCATTATTTATCCTTCATCTTTTGTTTCCTTTTCGTTTGTTTCGAGAAAAATATCGATCCACTCCTATCCCACTTCACACCTCGGAAGGCACCCTTCTTATAGAGAAAAACGCGATTTCCATATCTTTTTAACCTGAAATGAAATAGGTGAAGAAAGGTTCCTTTTTGAAGGTACTCTCGAGAACAGATCATGTGGAGACGGGGTCGGGATTGTAGCTCATAGGATTAGAGCACGTGGCTACGAACCACGATGTCTTAGTTGAGTACCTTTTGGTTGGTGCCTATGGACATAAAGGAATAACTGGTGGATTCTCCTAGTCTGGTTGGTTGGAATTTTGACTAAAAGCAAATTTCTCGATCGGAGAGGCCGGATCAAGCTTATCAATCTAATTCAAGTTATTGATAATATCCAAAAAAACATAGTACTTGATAGTAAGTTTTACTTTTCTTTTTCGATAATAGGCACTACTTGAAAATATAACACACTGGATTTGTTGTCAGATTTAATAGGCAGAAAAGAAACTGAGATAGCTGGGGGCTTGGTGAGGAAGGAGATTTCAGGAACAAAGAAGCGTTAGCTCAAAAAAGAGATAAAAAAGTTGGGATTATTACGTGATTATTTGATTTCGAAAAATATGATTCAAGTAGAAGAGTTGAGAAAGAGATAGTGGAATCAAAATAATTTCTTTTTAAATTCTATTTCTCCCTTCGCCTTACCCTGGATTTCCTTTCTTATATGCTTTTTCGCCTGATGGATGGATGAAAGAACTATGCTACTAGGTATACTTATTTAATGAAGAAGCCGATTTCGTAGACAAGTGTTTGTCTGCCCAAAGGAACTCTACCCTCTCGTTATGCTTGCACCCGCACCCCCCCAGCACTCAGTGGAAGAAGAGGAAGAAAGGAAGAGGATCCAGTATCCCGGTCAATCGAGACCTACCCCCCTTATCTCTATCCCGTGCTGGCCTTAGATCATTGATCTATCTCCCCTGAAGGAAAGGCATAAGTGTAGAATGTGCTATGTCAGAATTAGATGGTGATATCGGAAAAAATGGAGATTCCGCTGGGTAAGTTACAGCTTGTGAAATCTGAGAGTCCCTAACTTAGTTTAGTAGGTGAATTAACTACTGATTAAAATAGATGGACAAAATCAGTTCCATCATCTGCATCTAGTCGAAGTTGTTTGACTCTAAAGAGTTGGCTACGCTAGTTTTATAACTTGGTTATATGGTTGAAAAGTATGGGTCAGCTAGCAGTGAAAGTGGAGCTTATAGGCCAGAAATGGTGTAATCTACTATGTTGGGTGGCGAAAGGTATTGTCAGAATGATAAGACCCGGGCATCGTGAGGTAAAACGTAAAAACTTAAGTGGGTTCGATTCCTTAAAGATGCTAGTCGAATTGGAATCAAATCTACCTCTAGCATAGAGTACATCTACTAAATAATACAATATCGCACCTGGACCTTTAATGCCTGTCATCTTCTCTTTCTTCCTCTCCCAATGGTTGGTGGGGCAGGCTCGGCCAATCTATGAAATGATCCAATTTTCTAATTCCGTATTTAGGTCATCCATCCTACAAAGCTAAAGGGCATCTTAATGGAAAGAAATGACTAAGTTACCTTTAATTAAATTTATCCTAATCTAATAACCATCTAAACCTAAACATATATAAATCTAATACTAATCTTAAATGTAAACCTATTTCATATAAACAAAAACAAACTCAAATCCGTCTTCTCTTTTTCTAATCGAATTATCAAAAGAAAATCCTTCTCCTCTTTTCCCTCTTCGTCTTCCAAACTATTAATTGTCGATTTGTAAACGAATTACATTAGAAGGTAATTCCTGAAAAACTCATCCATTTTTATATGTTTTTGATTGTTAATTTGAGGTGAAACCATCAAAATATGGGTTTAAGAAGTGGTTCCAGTGTAAAGTTCGGTTAAGAACATTTTTAAAAAACCCTAACGAGCTGACCAAACTTTCAATTTAGGAAAAACATCAAGAACAGTTCGGTTGGGAAGAAATCTTTTTTCCTAACCGAACTTATCGACCTAGTCGAACTTTCTACTGTTCTTCATTTTCCTAACCGAACTTTCTACTGTTTTTTATTTTCCTAGCCGAACTTTTATCAACCTAACTAAACTTTTTCCAAAACTCTTCTTCTCCTACATGTTCTTCATTTTCCTAGCCGAACTTTCTACTATTTTTCATTTTGCTAGCCGAACTTTTATCGACCCAATCGAACTTTTTCCAAAACTCTTCTGTTCCTACATGTTCTTCATTTTCCTAGCCGAATTTTTTTTTGACATAACCGAACTTTCTACTGTTTTTCATTTTTCTAGCCAAACTTTTATCGACCTAACCGAACTTTTCCAAAACTCTTCTGCTCCTACATGTTCTTCATTTTCCTAGCCGAACTTTTATCAACCTAACCGAACGTTTTCCAAATAGTTCTAATTCTCTAACACAACGCTAAATCCAACTCAAGTATTTTATCTATCTAACTAATCTAATCTAATCTACAACTAAGAATTAATTAATTTAACTAACTTCAATTATTAACTTCTAATCAAGTAAGGGTATTTTGCCCATTAACAAAATTATATGAATAAGGGGTGCTATAATTTACTTCATAGTAACCTTATAAAAAAAAGGGGGATGGTCCCCTCAAATTCTGAGGGGTCCCCAAAAAATCGTTCAAGAAAAAAAACAACAACTAGAAATTACTAATTACTAGTATTTGTTTATGGGCCTAGTTAATAGCTGGTCCATCCATAAAAGTTGTTTTAACTGCTGGATCATTTTCATATTCCTAGGTACACTAAAATTAAAGTATAATTATAACCAATGATCTATGGTTGTTGGATGTAAGTGATGAAAATACATCTTAACCATTACTTATGACAGAGGAATCGATATGTTGCAACTCATCCACACCTAGACTAACTGCACCCACCATTTGTGCCGCCATTTAGTTTTTCGAACGATAACTCTCTCTACCTATGCATAAATTTAGAATCAGAAACGATCAACCATATTTTCTTGGTTAAAAATTTAATCATCACCATAACAACATGAATTTCCAAAGCGATCACCACTGCTCACCAACACTTACCATCATCATAACTACCATTATTGTCGATGCTTCCACCACCAATGTTGATCACCGTTAATACCGTTACCTCCTTTTCTGCTCACCTGTATATTGACTCTACCACCTTCACTACTACTCCCCAACACCACAAAAACCATTAATATGTGATTTAATTATTATTTAATTAAATATTATCCATTAATGAAAATATATTTATTAGTGTATTGATGAGATATTTATTAATTAAAAATAATAGAACATTTAATATGAGAAACTAACGTGAAATTAATGATATAGTAATCAATTTAAACCGTCAAATTTATCTCCTTTCTTAGACAACTCTATGCCCTTATTTGTGAAGTGGTGGTTCATCTTCATAATATTTATTTCATAGTACCCTCTACCACGTAAAATTAGTGCTTCGTTAAAAAATTGCTAGGAAAACCTGTTGGAAAAACCATAGTGAAGAAAAAAAAAAGAGATATATGATGAATATTGATAGAACAATTGAACTGAAATCTAGAAACATGTCGGTTGCAGATTACGTTCCCAAGAAGCACAATTGAACTGCATAACTACAAAATCAAAGATTAACAACCTAAACAAAATGATAATACCATGAAAATAAACTAGTGACGTACTTCACGAAATTGTGCAACCCCCTCATGAGTGATATATTTATGTTGGAATCTATGATAAAAAAAATACATAATCGAAGTTATCGCAAGATTACAGAGACAACATAACCAAAAATGACTTAATAATCTGAAGTTATAAACAATAATAAGATCATTACTTTACATTCTCCTATATATATATATATATATATATATATATATATATATATATATATATATTCGTCACTCATCATACAAGGTGTAACATTGATTCAAAGACAAAACTAAAACAAAATCAAAACAACATAGCATAACATAATTAAACAAAAAAATAATTTACCAACTAAATATAAACTAAAATAACATGATGCAAGCTAAATTACGGACATTATTAACCTAAATTTAAATGTCGAAAATCTGAAACCAAAAAATAAAAGCTACACAACTGTAGCAATTTTATTTTATATATATATAAAAAAAAACTAAATCAGAGAACACATCATACAAAAACATCATTCATCTACATTCGTAGTACTGTATAGAAACAAAAAATCATCAAAAATGATTCGTGAACTGACCTAATCAAAGATATTTGGAAACGCACACCAAATATCAAAAATTCAAATCAAAACCTGGAATAAAACAGGATCTTACCTGTTTCATAAATGAATCAAGAATCTCGAGCTCAATTATACCGAAATACATAAAGAAATCTATTAGAATCAACAAAAAATGGAACTCCAAAAATCTCTGTAAACTGAATCGGTCTGAAGACATATCTCAAACCGAACTTGAAAATCTTATATATATTTGAATCTTCAACTCGGGATTACAAATTCAAAAACATAAAAAACAGTTCTCAAAAAATCAATCTCTGAATCTTCAAATTAAAAAGAAAAACAAGATGAAGATGGAGAACAAACAATAATTTATGTTGTTGCTAACGATTTATACGAAGAATTTGATGAGGATTTCACATAAAAATCTCGGGAAAATAATCTCGCGGTGGATCTCAATCCAGTTTACTTTCTCATTTCTCTCTCTCTCTAATTGAAACTAATAATTTTTTTTTAAAATTACCGTTTATAAAAGAGGATAAAAATGGTATAATTTTTTTTGGATTTCCTTCTAGAAAAAGGGGAGTATATATAATGGATTAGGCTTACTTTTATCATATTTCACAATTCAAGATTCATAGTTGGACACGTCACCTTGATTCAAGGTCTAAACGCTATCGTGATTCAAAGTTGAATCAAGAAAGCGCCTAATGATTTGGCGCAGAAGATAGGAGCCGCTAGATTTTAATATTTTAAAAAAATCTGATGGTTAATAATAGAAGCGCCCAAAAGATTATTTTTTTTCCTTGAATCTTGAATCTGGAACGTCCAAAAGACTAACTCTTAGGATGGGCTAAGCCTTGGCTAAACCTTGGAAATCTTAATGCCATAATGCTTTTCAAATCCTCCTAGCCATTATCCTACTGCAATAATTCTTGCTAAGAAGAATGCCCATGTTGTGGCAATTCCACCCAGAAGGTAATGGGTTACTTCTACAACACGTCCTTGTACAATGCTCAAGGCTCTAGTCCATCCCGAACTTGGTGGTTAAACTCTACTGCGGTGACGATACTGTTGGGGAGGTCCTGCGGAAAAATAGCTTGACGCCAGGATGATAAAAAGCTTAACACCTCTCATTCTTATTACTTATTCAATATGAAAAAAAAAGGTCGTTTTATTCAAAACCCCAATTATGACATCCCTTCTCTCCCACTTCACACCTCGGAAGGCACCCTTCCTATAGAGAGAAACGCGAAGCTTTTATTTAAAAAAAGAGAGATCAAAGAAAGATCTTCCCTACCCCACTTAATAAAGAAATTAATAAAATTTCTTCTCCTGTTTTTTCTTTGATGAAGGGGTCCTATCGAAGCAAGAGTAAACTCCAAAAAAGTACATTTCTAAAAAAACAAGATCCTTTATACCCTAATCCATCTTTATTACACCTCTTTGTCTTCCAAGAAATTTAGATCATAATAAACTAAATGAATTTCGAACAAAGCCCATAAAAAATAGGGATATTTATTCAATTTCAGTAACGAAATAGCCTTTGTCCAATTCTAAGGATCATTAACATTAATCTAAAATAATCAACACTAATGGTATATGTAAGAAAACTACATGCCTTTGCGGGTTGTGGCGCAGAGCATTTCCTAAAATGAAGACACGTGCACAAATTCAAGTATGTCTCTAATATAGACATGAAACAAGTTTCCTTTCCAATCCTTTCTTTCAATTGTACCACCTATTTTTGTGTTACTCGGACAAAATGATGAGTTCGGACCCGTCCTTAGCATACACGACATTTGGGGTGAAAAAAATTAGGACTTATTTTTTTATTTTATTTTTGTATTTTTTTTTATCTATATAAATATAAATCTGTGAGGATGGAACTAACCATCCATAAAAATCTTCAAAACTTTAAATGTAGTTATAATAATAAAAAATCTTAACTTTAGATAAAAAACTCAACGAACAAAAATCTAGAAAAACAAGGTTTTATATAAATACAATAACAAGATATATGTAATATTTTATATTTTAAAATATAAAAAGTATCACATATATTTTATAAAAAGAAATAACACATCAATCATATATGAGAAACAAAAAATTTAATAGACTTATATTATGTGAGATGTTTCTTAAGTTACCCATATAAGATATTTATTATTAGTAATACGAAAAATCCAAAACGAGTACTTGTAGACGTAGTAGTACCAAAAAATTTAAAAAAGAAAATATTAGTCGCCATACTTTCTGATGTTAATAGTTCAATTTTCCATGATTATAGAAAGACGAATTAAGACATAGTTGCGTACATTTAGATATTTAAGAATTTTTTTATCTTTGCTCCTTTTTCTTTTGGGCCTAGGAAAGTCGACCATTTCGTCTTACCTAAAAGAAGGTCATGATTCATAAATACTTTATGTTCTGTCATACATTGCATAGCTCAGAACTCATATGAGCTTCTTTACCAGTTTACCTAATTCTAAATGCTTATGTATGTCACTGTCAATCTAATCTTTAAACCACTGTCAACCTAATCTTTAAACCAAATAAGAGGATAAGTAGTAAAAAAAGTATAATTTTGACTTGGGAGAGATCTAAGCCGTCAGATTGCTGACCAAAAAATAAGGGTTGTTGGATAGATTTCAGGAAAACGTCGTTCGTCGCATAGAGTTCCGTGTGAACATTATATCCTTGTCGTCGGAAATTAGCAATGCTCATATCTGTTGCTAATTTGTGGCGAAAACAGATTGTTGCAAGAACTTAACGATGGAAATATCCGTCCCTAATTCCATCCTTATCTCTTCCAAGCACTGGCACCTGCCCCTATAATTTCACGGATGAACAGCGTATATTTACGTTGTAAAATGCCTGTCATAAAATAACCGTTGCTGAAAATATTTGGAACCGTAATATTGGTCCCAAAGTTGTGGCAAAAAATCTGGACAAGCAATAGGGACTTGTCATCATTATGCTGCATTGGGATTTTGTTTATCTGTGGAACATGATTTTTTGCCAAATTAAAATAGTTTGACTGTGTAATTAGTTCATGAGGATTCTTTTTAAGATAGCGAACTTGATCATGGGTAACAAATAAAACATCCAATAGCTAATTGAAGTCTCTAACAGGTCCAACTGCAACTTCATTAAAAGATGCCAACCACAGCAGGCTAAGGCCCAAGTTTAAATTTAGAGATGAAGCAGATGGACATGCACCTAAGCAAAATAGCAGAAAAAAAGAAAACCTAGCAGAAAGTAAACCTTTTGATTTATATCGTCACTATATGAGATTGTTGTTAGAAAAATAGTGATACGACCAATGTGCCATATCATCATTTGAAAGGGTTTCAATTAACCGATATATCTCTATAACTAAATTTGTGTCTCTTCCGTTAAAGTAGGTATCTTTTGAACTTGGTTTTCACACATGTTAACTCTTAGTGAAATAGTTAGTTAAGAAGATTAAATAACGGGTCCATACACACACTGGAATCACTTTTTTTCTATCATATTCGATAACCATCAAACAGAGTGATTTAAGAATTAGTAAGAGTGCAGAAGATCTTGTTATAATATTTACTGCTTTAATTAATTAACGGATTTCACTAACCATTGTAGCAATTGGTTTTCTGTATTGGTTCTTGATGTAGATTTTACATAACCAAATAAATGATTAAATAAAACCTATTTTAAATCCTCAAGCGCACGAGTTAATTTGTAGTATAGCAATTCACTCACGGGTCATTGTCCATGGAGATTTAATTACAAATTAATTTTAAAACATTAAAACTAAATTAAAACTAGTAAAGGCAAGCAATGAGATTTGGAAATTTTTGTTTTAAAAAATAAAAACTGAAACTATGAAAATTGGAAAATATTTTAAGATTTAAGAAGGACCAAGGCTTGGGATTCCACTATTTCATATATTTGACTGTTAAAAAGATAATATGTTAAAAATTATAATTGAATTATTTTTTATATTAACTTATTATTAATTTTTAAGGTTTACAAATATTCAATTATAATCACTAAGTATAAATTATCAAAGAATTCAATCAAAGTTTAATTTATCGAATTGAATAGCAACTATTTCGTGAAAATTATATAACTTATAGTGATCTAGTGAATTAACTTAAATTAATAATCAACGCCAAAAGAAATTTACAAATCAAACATATGTGAATAGCTTCCTCCTTCACCTTAATCAAATAATTAGCTACTCATGGTAGAATTAGAATGCATATTTGGATTGAAATACTTCATTAAAATTATAACCCTCAATTATGTTTACAAGAGACAAAGGAAATAACAAATTGATATTCTTGGAAAAATAAATCTCACAATTACTCTCCCTCAACAACTTATTTGCTAAGATTCTCCTACCTACGCATAAATTTTAGAATTAGAAATGATCAACCACATCTTCCCGGTACAATGTCATCATTACCATAACAACATGAAATTACACATCGATCACCACTGCTCACCAACACTCACCATCATCATAACTATCAATATTATCGATGCTTCCACCACCAATGTCGACCACCGTTAATGCCGTTGCCTCATTTTCTGCTCACCAGTATAATGATTCTACCATCTTCACTACAATTAGGAAACAAGCATATCAAAGATACAACAAAAGACTTGATTCAAAAACTTTTTCCTAAAACCAGAAGATCCATCTACTATTATAGTGACTCGATCTTCCATCGATATTCCCCACTTAGACACCGCGGTCATCCGGCAGTGTGGGATTTTTAACGGGCACCGCTACAGTCATCTAGCATCAGCTTTCCATGAGGTCACTCATCTCTGGATTACTCCCGCCCGAGCACGCTTAACTACAGAGCTTTTTGCCAACTCTGGATCCAACTGCTTTTAAAATGCATCGGTGTTAGGAAAGGAAAAACCATTACTTATATTCCAATCGACGAACCCTACCTATCGAATCGGTGTATTATAACTATAATCATAAATATGAAATAAAAACATGGTTGAACAACTTACCTTCTTAACAACAATTAAGAAAACCAAAAAACTTCAACATTGACTTCAACATTGACTTTTTGCTACCATACACGAGCATATAATCTCTAGTTCGCCTGAGATATTTTAAAATGTGCTTGACCGCGATCCAATAGTCTTGACCAGGATTAGATTGATATCGACTAACCATGCCTACTGCATGAAAAATATCTAGTCGATTACATAGCATGACATATATGAGACTACCCACAACATAAGCATAAGGGACAGTCTTCATCCGTTCCTTTTCTTCAGATGTTTTTGGACATTGATTTTTCTAAATAGAAACTCCATGTCTATAGGGACTGAATCCCTTCTTTGATTCTTGCATAGAAAATTGTACAATTATTTTGTCAATATAAGCATCTTAGGATAAACCTAACGTTCTATTTTTTTGATTCTTTAAAATCTTAATTCCTAGAACATAGCTGGCTTCCCCTAAATCTTTCATACCGAAATGATTTGATAGCCAAAACTTAGTTGATGACAGTGCACCTGTATCATTCCCAATGAGCAAGATGTCATCGAGTATAACACCAAAAATATTACCACAGCTCCATTCATTTTCATGTATACACATGGTTCTTCAGGATTTTTATTAAAGCCAATTGATTTAACAGCTTGATCAAATCTGATGTTCTAGCTCCGAGAGGCCTGTTTAAGTTCATAAATGGACTTATGCAATTTTCAAACCATATGCTCTTGACCGGGAGCTATAAAACCGTCTGGTTGGACCATATATATTTCTTCTACAAGATTTCCATTAAGAAATGTAGTCTTGATGTCCATTTGCCAAATCTTCATAATCAAGCCCTTGTTTTTGAGTATAAGTTTCGACATTTCCATCAGGACCTCTTTTCCTCTTGTAAACCCACTTACATCTCATGAGTTTAATATTAAATGGTGGATCTATAATATCCAGACTTCGTTGGAATTCATAGAAGAAATTTCAACTTTTATAGCTACTTGCCATTTTTTCTGAATCTTTATCACGCATTGCTTCATCATATATAGTTGGACCCGAATCAAATTCATCTGTGATAGCTTCAAAAGTTTCTCCCAAATGTAAAAACTTTGGGTTAGGCTTTCTGATTCTCCCACTATGACGAACAATTGGTGCATCTACATGATTAGAAGGGACATGTTGTACTAGTTCAGTTTGAACTTGACATTCAAGTTCTTGTTGTACTATTGGTGTTGTTGACATACTAGGTCATAGTGTATTATCATCAATTTTTTATATACCAATTGCATTATGATTAGTTGTTTCCATTATATGAGGATTATTCATCTGAGGTACCCTTGAAATTGGTATCAACGAAGTGGAAACCACATCGTTCGTTGTGAATGGACTCTGTGTGTTTTGTATACCACTAGTTATCGTCGATTCAATTTCGGATAACTCCTCAAGAGTTACTTAGTTAATAAGCTTGTAATTCATCATATAATCTTCTTCAAGAAAAATTACATTTGTGCTAACAAACACCTTTGTTCTCTCGGATTATAAAATACACCAGCTCTTGTGCCCTTTGGATATCCCACAAACAAATATACTTCTGACCTTGATTCCAACTTACTATACTTACTTTTCAGCACATGTTCTGAACACCCCCATATCCTAATATATTGTAGACTTGTTTTGTGACCAGTCTACAATTTCTTGGGTGTCGCACCAACATCCTTGCTTGGAACCAAATTCAAAATGTATGCTGCAATTTCTAAGGCATATCCCCAGAAAGAAATTGGTAAGGTTGTATAACTCATCATAGATTTCACCATTTCTAGTAAGTTTTTATTTCTCCTTTCATCTACACCGTTCTGTTTTGGAGTACCCAGTGCAGTGAGTTGGGATACAATCATATTTTCCACTAAGTATGCTCCAAATAAATTAGAAAGGTATTCACCACCACGATCTGATCGGATAACTTTGATCTTTTTACCCGTTTGGTTTTCCACTTCTATCCGGTACTTTTTGAACTTTTTAAAAGATTCATATTTATGTTGCATAAGGTAGATATAGTCAAATATAAAGCAATCACCAGTAAACATAATGAAATACTCAAAGCCACCTCTTGCCTTAACATTCATGGGACCACATACATTTGTATGGATTAATTCTAATATCTCATTAGCTCTAATTTTTTTACCATAAAAAGATCTCTTGGTCATTTTACCTTCCAAACATGATTCACAAAGAGACCATGGTTCAATATCTAGTGAACTAAGAGGCCCACTTCGTACCAATCTCTTAATCCTGTTAAGGTTAATATGACCTAGTCTGAGATGCCATAGATAAGTATAATTAACAGTAGGAGACTTCCGCTTATCTTAGGAAGAAAATGCAACTATTTCCTTAGGGCTAATTGATGTTTGGTACTCAGGTTTTGACCAGGTTTTAGTATTTGGTCTAGCATTTGTCCAACATTAGGGATTGGTACCTGGACTGACAGTTGACCGTAGTTGAATGTTTATGATCAGAATTTATTTAATTTTATAAAATAAAAATAATATAAAATACTGAGTTTATAAGTGTACCCCTGAAGTGGGTTTGGGATCTGACGGTTATAATAACATCATTTAGTCTGATTGGTCTGATTTGAATCATCTCAGTGAGTCGACTCGCTAGATAAAAATCCAGCAGAGCCTCCCTTGTTTTTGGATGGTTTCCGGCCAATTTCAGGCCATTTACAGCTCCTTCCCTGTAAATTCATTCATTCACACAATCAAACACAATACCATCAACAACATCATAGTCTTCCATTGCAGCAACTCAACCTTTAAACCCTTTATCAATCACCACTTAACAGCACCATCTTATCTCTACAATTTTGAAAACCATCATCAATCTCACAGATTCCTCTTATTTGCTTCATGACAACTATCTTCTCTAGCAATAACTCATCCCTAAATCCATCTTCAATGCTATATCTATTCAACCTAAATATGAATCATACGATTCATACCCATTCTTTTTTCTTCATTGTTCTTCCCCTCGACTAACAACAACAAGAACTTAAGAACCTATCTTCCCCATGACTAACAACAACAAAACCTTAATTAAACTCTTAAATATTCTTCTCTTCAATTTGACTTAAAAATATCCATTTAAACTCTTAACTCAATCAAACCCACCCTTCATTTACTTATCCATCATTAATCGATCCTTCAAATCCATCTCAGAAACCCTAACTTCTCAATTTCACTCAATTCTTCTTTTTCATCGTAATTAACCCTTTTATTAGCATGAAAATATTCATCTTCTTCTAAAATCTATCTTTGAATAATCAATTTCATCTTCAATCTTCAACACAGAAAACCCTAACTACTTCTCTACTTCAATTTAGTATTTTTACATCTTCTTTTGCTTAATCAACATAAAAACCACCACCATCAACACTTCTTTTACCTCCCCCCCATCACTCGATCTCAAATCATCGGTTTCATTCTCTTGATTTACAGATAGAAGAATAATAGAAAGAAGAGGAGGCGAAGAACAAAAGAAGAGGAAAAGAAAAGAGAAAAGAGAAAAAGATATATCTCTCTCGATTAATTAGATATAACATGAAGTTGGGGTGGAAACACAAATTTTAGGTTATTATGTAAATGTTAGGAAAGTGAAGGGTACAATGGTAAATATATTACTATTTAAATTTTATTTAAATTTGTAATAATTTATTAAACAGAAGTCAGTATTTAACATTGTCAACTCGGGTCAACCGTCAGTCCAGGTACCAAGCCCTAACGTTGGGCAAATGTTAGACCAAATACTAACAAAACCTGAGTACCAAACATCAATTAGCCCATTTCCTTATTGTAAATGCAAGGTAAGGTATAGTATGAGATAAAAGACACAAACCATTTGATAGTAAACCAAAAAAAATAATTAAACTTCCTTTAATTATCAAAACCTTGGTGGAATCAAATTTAACTTTCAAACCGTCTTTAACTAGACAAGAAACAAATACTCCCTCCGTTTCAGGAAAAGAGTTACTTTTCCTATTTGCACAATTATTAAGGCAAAATGAGAGAGAATAACTTTTATAATTTATTTCCAGATTTACCCCAATAAAAAGTTTAATACTACATATATCTTTATAATGAGAATAATAACATTTCTTAAAATAACAAGGGTAGTTTTGAAAGTTTGTTATGTTGAAAAATGAAAGTAACTCTTTTATTGGAACAAAAATTTAAAGAGAAAGTAACTCTTTTCATGAAACGGAGGGAGTATTAAGTTTCTCTTAAGATATGGTACAAATAAACAATCTTTTAAGTACCAAAATTTTATTCCTATTACTAAAATTAAAACTTGAAAGAATTCGGATTTCTTCGATAGCTTTGGCAGCAACTCTTGCTTCCGAACCAAGGTTTAGGTAGATTTCCACTTTCAATTAGGTGCATGGTTATCTGGAACCCCTGCAAAGAATTGCATACATGATTAGTGGCCCCAGAATCAACACACCAAGAATATGGTATGTTAGCAACAACATTTTCTTCGACAACTAAGTATTCAAAATTATCTGTAGTCTTCTTCTATGCTAGATAATCTTTGCAGTTACATTTCCAGTGCCCTTTTTTCTGACAATGGAAACATCTCCCTTTAGGTTTATCACCTTTTCCTTTCTTGACTCCAAGAGCATTAGCTGTTGGTGGTTGCTTATGAACCTTCTTCTTCTTTCCCTTATCCCAAATGGACCAGAAAAAGACTCCCCAATATGAAGCATACCAGTAGGCTTTTGTTCGTTAATTATTCCCTCATCCTTTTGCAACTATTATAGCAGCTCAGGGAGAGCCATGTCCAATTTGTCCATATTAAAATTAAGCTTAAAATTTGCAAACGAAAGAGGGAGAGCATTGAGGACAATATCTACTTTCATATCAAGATCCATGGTTGATCCCAAAACATCTATTTTATTGAAAAGAGACATTATGTACAATACATGATGCCGAACTGGAGTTCCTTCCACCATTTTCGTGTTCATTAGCTTCTTGGTAGCTTCCGTTTTGCGGGACGGCTATGTTCCACAAATATATCTTTGAAGCTTTCCAAAATGTTAGCATCAAACTCATAACCTTCATAAGTGAATTGCAATACATGATATAGCACTTGGACATATCATTAGCATTTGTCCATTTAGCAAAGTCATCTTTCTCTTCTTGAGAAGCATTCTCATCAGGAACTTGAGGTCTTTCCTGAAAAATAACAAACTTGTAATCATGTACAATCAAGCAAATGTCCAAGTTCCTTTTCCAGTACACATAGTTAGGACCAGTTAACTGATTGTTTCTCAATAAGTTAGGAAAAATATTGACATTCAACATCTATTCAAGTAACAATAAAAACATACAGTGAGATACAAATATTTTCAGAATTTAAACAAAAACTTTTATTCATTATAACATCCTCAAGTCATATAAAATTCAGATTCACAATCAATGTATACATAAACCCATTCTAAGGAATAAGTGTACATATAAATTCATCAATTGAATCTCATTCAATTTCATAAAATTTGTCTAGCACCTCATGTAAAATCAAATCAAATAATATGATCATATTTGGCTTCTGAATACATGGTAACCATGTATTCCTATGGGAAGCATTGTCACATATATTTCAGTTAACTGTTACCCATTAACTTAACTTAGAATACAAAACAAATTAGGATAATTTCCTAAGGGAAATCTATACCAATTTGTATGTCCAAGTTGTGACGTAGCGTGATCCATGTCGATATCCGGCTAGAGTTTCCATTTCTAAGGGAATTGAGTACATAGTTGTTTTAGGGTAAAAACAAATGTACTGCAAAGTAGGTTCGACAGATCAAGCTCAAACAGGACGAGCTTAAACCAAGAAATGGTCGTTCACGTCCTGCTTCGATTACAAAGATGGAAGGATTTGGGTAGGTCTTAGGAGAGGCGGGAAAGAAGGTTAAGAAATATTAGTAGTGTGTGAAGAAGAATGGATTCTCCGTAGAGGGATCACTAATTCTGTAAGTTTTGGTTTCTTCAGAATGATTGTATGGTTGTCTCGTTCTGTCTTATTTCGAATAGATGAGAATCAACTATTTATAGTTTGAAGAGGACATAATTATTTTCTCCTAAGTCATGGAAGTTGGGGAGAGTTGGAGAAGTGATGATTGTAGTGGGGCGGTTCCCAAAAGGTGGAGAAAACCTGTCTGTCCATTACTCCTCATCCTCTCAACTGCTCTGTAACCGCCAACTTCTTGTTACCTTCTTGTTCGTGGGGGTTGCGTAACCACCCACGATGTCGTAGACCGCCAGATCAATACTCCAATGAGAATCCCCCATGTTGTATTTGATATCTCGTGGAAATAGTGGAGTTATAAACCACTATGGTTTTGATTAAGTCAAGTCAAGTCAAATGACTTGCTAAGTCAGTGAGGTAAGTTGTGCGACTCACTTAATTGATAGCCAGACTGATTAGTATCAAGTCCGGGAATTTTAATGGTCATGTACTTGTTTGAAAGTAACATGGCATATTTAATGACGAAGTATTAGCTTAGAAGCGACTTATCGTAAGTCTGAGAGGCCTTTGAGGCCAAATATTGTAGAGGGCTCCTCGAGCAAGGAAACCTGTTGGATTTCATACAAGACTCAATATGTGATCTATATTGAGAAAAAAGGCGTATTTCTGAGGAAAGTAACTAGCAAAACTAACACTATCTACTTAACGCATATAATAGTGTGCTAATTCTTTTAGTACAAAAGTCTAATGTGATAACGTTTCAGAAATAAGACCAATATGCATAACCTATAGTAAATATCAATTATACTAGGACTAGAAAGCTATTACTAAGAAGGTTTGGAGTTAGCACTTCAATTGTATAGTTAACACTGAGATTTTAGTATTAATGTACTTGTGGCAAAGTCGCTAAATACGAATGTGTTAGGTCAAGAGGCGTATTATCCATGGATTTTATCTAGAGACGTACTTAGCATGGATAGAGGCGCATAAGAGCCAAGGGTATTGGAGTTGGTAGCGACGTATAGGAGCTAGGGATAAGGCGCCAAGTAGCTAGCTAGGAATAAAATGGCCTTGGAGGCACATCGGCCTTGACATTGAGAATGCAAGGAATACGTAGAAGCTAGGGCAAGGGCGTCACGGCTAATCAAGGGAGTCACATCCAAGCAAGGGCGTCATAAGCTAGGCAAGGGCGTCACGAGCCAAGGGTTAGCGCTTTTGTTGCTAGAATTAGGGTTAGCACTTCGGTGCTAGGGTTTAGGTGCCAAGCTGACAATACACGGGCTAAGGTATTATTAGGATAAAGTGTACTATATAATACCATTTTTTTTTAGTTAGCACCTCTCAGGTGCTAGGGTTTAGCGCCAGGAAAGTTAGCGCTTTTAGTGTTACTGTGGCTAACTAGTGCCAATGCGATGCTAAGTCGAATGACAAAGCTTCAGGGTTGGTGGCTCTTGAGGGGGACAAAGTCTGACAAAAAGGGAGAGAGATGAGCTCGGATGGAGTTTTTGGGCTAAGAGTACCGAGGAGTTTCTGGTTCAAAGGCAGGTGACGGCTGAAAGAAAAGATATAAAAGAAGAGGACACAAATAGATAAGTTGAAGGGTCTTCTGTTTGGGTTGTTCTGGTGCAAAAATACGAAAAAGACACAGTTGCTCAATATCAGTTTAATCTCTACTTCTCTTAATTTATTTTTAATGGGTTTTAAGAAATCTTTAGCCATGTCTTGCTAAGTTTTGTAGCTAGGATTTTATGTTGAAACCACTTGGAGTACTAGACCAATTGAATTGAATTATTTGGCAACAAACTATTATGATTTGAATATATTAATTATTGAATACTGTTTATTGATTTAATGATGAAATTAGTTGTTGCTTCACCGGTTCTGTACAACACAGTAACCTATGCGCATAATTAATAGGATCGCAAATATATTTGTCTACTTATTTAATATTCCATGCTTAGGTTAAGTTCTTTGATGGGGTATGCTTAAAATAACAAGTATTATTTGTGAGCCTATATTTAGTTTCATATAATTTTCACGCTAATGCAATTTGATGGTGCATGCTTGGGATTAGTCTGTGCCATGCTTTTAGTATTCTAGTGATATTTGCGACTCTATACATATAACAGGTGAGGTCGATAAAACGAACAATAAAAAAAAATATAGGAGTTATGTTTCTTTTCAGTAATTAAATAAAAACAATAGTGGATACTATAAAACCTGGTTACCGAATCCCTTTGTATATTTATTTTATTAGTTTACTTTAATTTTATTGTTTAATTCTTAATTTTTAAAATCAAAAATCATCGTTCTTTGATTAGTTTGTTAGAGATATTGGTTGTAGTATTCTCCCCACTCCTTGTGGGTTCGACCCGTATTTGCCGCTTCTACATTGTAGACGACGTGCAATTGCGATTATTATATATAGGTATTTCAAAATCCTATCAATTTTTGGAGCCGCTGCAGGGGAGTGGTTGTGGAATATTGTAATTAATATTTTTTATTTCTAATCGTAGTATAGGTTTTTATTTTATTTTATTTTATTTTGTATATATTTTTATTTTTCTTTGGGATTTTTAGTTCTATTTGACTTGTTTTGTGTTTTAGAATTTTATTTCAGGTACCTGTTTGAGGATGATGACTCTTTCTTAGGAGACGTCATCTGAGATGACAATTTGGAAATATAAGTATGGGCCACGGTATAAGGAAATTTTTGCTTATAATCGTCTCAGGTATGGAACTTGGCATCCACATCATTTCGATATGGGTGGTTATTTAGATGAGTATCAACCCAGTACCATGAGGTTGTTTTTTCTCATATGAAAAGTAAACAATCACATAAAACAATATATGAGGAATATTATAACCAGAGATCGTCTAGATTGGATCAAAGATTGAGAGTTCTTGAATGCCAGAGGATATATGATGATGATGATCAGTTTTGTAGTGACTCTCTGTTCCATACAAAATATATAGATGACCATGTGGATGATTATATGGATGATTTGCCTAATTCCATAGATGAATCTATCTCACAAGATCATTCGCCCAATTTAGAGGTTATCTCTATAATTCTAGACTTCTAAAAGTTACCTAATTTAGGGTTAGAATTGTGTGCTTTAAAAGTTTTGTTGGATTACTTTGCATCCAACTACCTAAAAGATTTGTATGTTCCTGTTGACACCGTGCATGAACCAATTGATCAATTCCCAATCCCAATATTATCTCCATATTATGTTATTTACGCACTTCCTTGTGTATTAAAAACTTGGTTTGGGGGTAATCCTCTGTTTTTGATAGTTTCAGTGTCTCCGCGTTGTCATAACATAACTGTGAAGCTGTCATTTGTAAATGTTGTATTTTGGGTTAATCCCCAAATTTTCAGGTTGTTAATTTATGAGGATCCTTGTTGTACATTCAAGTAGGTAGGTTTTTACTTTATGTCTTCATTATACATTTTCTTTAGACTTTTTATTTTTATTTTTATTTTATTTTCAGTGTTCTTTGTTATTACTATCGTTTGATGTGTGTTACAGAGAACACTGCCTTTCTTGCGTCAATCAGGTGAAATCTTCCAATCCTTTCTCTTTGATTCATATTTGTTTCTCATATTTATATTTATTGCATGCCATTTTAGGTTGCACAGTTTGAAACATTGAGGACAATATTAAATTTAGGTTTGGGGGTAGAGTTTACGAAAATTGATGCCAATAAGAAACTCCAGAATTTAGAAACTTGTGAACTATTCAGGAAGACACTAACCATTTTAAGTAGATGGAAACAAAAATTTTATCTATAGAAGTTGGTGGGCCCAGCTAAATGGTCTATTCATAAACGGATTCCTAGCTCAGGTGTTAGAGATAACATGATAGTCGTCACCATATCTCGCAGTCAATCTTGACCATATCACCTTCTGTTTTTCTTTTTGCAATTTTATGTGTTTCTTTAAGTGATTTGGTGGGGCACTAGTATCGCCTTGTTGTCGTCACTGGGATGAAGTAGAGTGATTGAGATCAAGCCCCATTATTATATTTTATTTAGACCAAAAAAAAATCAATCAGAAATAAATAAATAAATAAAATAATAATAATAATATTATTTTTTTTTATGTTCAATAAATCGACCGTTGGGGCCCTTGTATATACCAGCTGAGTCGATAATAGTATTAGGATTAAGACCAACGGGAGCATATCTCAATCAATTAGGATTTATCCTGGCACTGACGTTCATACAAATATTCTTGGAAATACCATTCACCTTAGTCAACATGAGCAAACTTCATTATCTCCATATCCAGCTTCTAAATCTATTCATGTCATTGAACTTTGATAGATTCTGAGTATCATGGGTTGTACGACTATCTGAGTAAAGTTTTGAATTCTTATATGAATTTTAGTACGCTGATTGCAAACTCGTGTACAACAATTAGATTCATACAGGGTAATGATTCTTATAGTCAAAGAATTTAGTATGCAACTAAATAGCATGTTTAATGTCTATCCTCAATTGTTCACATGTAGCTATGAATTGGAGTACAGGTCTTGTGGGTATACCGAGATTATAACTCGTCCGATAGGGACACTTATGGGTTTAAAGGCTTGTTACACATACTAAATGTAGTCGCGATTCTTGCGAAAGTGAGTTAGGATTTATTTTCTTTTTAGATTAGTTTTGATCGAGGACTACCAAAATATAGGTTTGGGGGTATTTGATACGTGCGTAATTTATACATTTGTACCGTCTAATTTATATTTGCTAGTATTTATAATTTTATTAATTTTACTATTTTGTGTGTTTATAAGTTGATCGCATAATTCCCAATGTTACAAAATAAACTTGGCTAAATGAATTTCTAATGGAGCTGGCTAGTCTTGCTACCCTATTACAAACATCCACTTCTATATTGGAAGTACACATCCAAAATGGCTAGTCAATTTATATTTGACACTGGCTTGATCAAATAAGCAAACCCGACACTATTAGAATAGGCTCAAGGTAGTTTTGAACGCCAACAGGTTGCAGATGCAGTAAATTAAAGGTCTTGTAATATTTATATTCATGGACTTAATGGTGAAACATGAGAGAGAAAATTGGGTGTGTACGTGTCATATAAAGAAAGGGGATAATTGGTGGACTTTGGAAAGTGGGGTAGAGAAGGAAGAGAGACGTGGACAAACAAGGAAAATAAAAAGATATAAAAAGAGAGAAGAATAAAGGAGAGAGGGAGATAAAAGTTTCTGGGTTAGCGGCTGTTGAGGGGGACAAAGTCTGACAAGAAGGAGAGAGAGGAGCTCGATTGAAGTTGTTGGTCTAAGAGTAGCGAGGAGTTTCTGGTTAAACGGCAGGTGACGGCTGGAAGGAAAGACAAAGAAGAAGTGGAAAGAAATAAAAAAGTTGAAGGGTCTTCTGTTTAGGTTTTTCTGGTGCAAAAATATGGAATAGATACAATTGCTCAATATCGGTTTAATCTCTCCTTTTTTTAATTTATTATTAATGGGTTTTAAGAAATCCATACCCATGTCATGTTAATTTTTGTAGCTAGGGTTTATGTTGAAACAACTTGGAGTATTAGACCAATTGAATTGAATTATTTGGCAACATACTATTATGATTTGAATAGGTTAATTCTTGAATACTTTTTATTGATTTAATGATGAAATTAGTTGTTGCTTCGTAGGTTCTGTACAATACAGTAACCTATGCACATAATTAATAGGATCGCAAATATATTTGTCTACTTATTTGATATTCCATGCGTGGGTTAAGTTCTTTGATGGGGTATGCTTAAAATAGCATGTATTATTTGTGAGTCTATATTTAGTTTCATATAATTTCCACGCTAATGCAATTTGATGGTGCATGCTTGGGATTAGTATGTGCCATGCTTTTAGTATACTAGTGATATTTGTGATTCCATACGTATAATATGTGATGTCGATAGAACGAACAATGAATAAATATTTAGGAGTTATGTTTCTTTTCAGTAATTAAATAGAAATGGTGGTGGATACTTGTTTTAGGGTAAAAACAAATATACTGTAAAATAATACTTTCAGGTAGGTTCGAGAGATCAAGCTCGAACAGGACGAGCCTTAACCAAGAAATGGCCGTTCACGTCCTGCTTCAATCACAAAAGTGGAGAAGATTGGGTAGGTCTTAGGGTAGAGAAGCAAAGAAGGTTGAAAAATCCCAGTGTAACGAGTAATTGTAGTGTGTAAAGAAGAATGGATTATCTCTGGGATGAATCGCTAATTCTGTATTTCTTAGTCTTTCTTGTTCTTGTTTCGAATAGACTAAGCCATCTATTTATATTTCTAAGAAGACTCACTGATTTATCATAAGTGGTGGAAGTTAGAAAAGAAGTGGAGGAGTAACAACTATAGAGATCATAGTGGAGTCATGTCTGAAAAGTAAGGAAGACTTGTATGACCACTACTCCTCTTACTCTCAACTGCCTTGTAACTGTTCCACTACTTATTACCTTCTTGTTCGTGGATGTGTTGCCACAATACACGATTTCCATAGACCGCAACACTAATACCCCAATGACAATCCCCCCATATGTTGTATTTGATATCTCGTAAAATGATAGTGGAGTCATGAGCCACTACTATTTTGGTTAAGTCATGTCAAGTCAAATAACTTGCTAACTCAGTGAGGCAAGTCGCGTAACTCACTGAATTGGTAATCAGACTGATCAGTATCGAGTCTGGTAAGTTTAGTAGTCGTATACTAACTTTGAAATTGCATGGCATAATTTTAATAGCCAAATGTTAGCTTAGAAGTGACTTGGCATAAATTTGGAAGACGTTTGAGGCCAAGATTGTGAAGAGCTTTTTAAGCAAGAAGGCTTATTAGATGACCATATAAGACTAGTGTTGGCATTAGGCCAATATTAAAAGGAATGGAACATTTCTAAGAGAAGAAGCAATGCTAGCACTAGCTTCTTAGCACCAACGGTAATGTGCTAGCTTTTGAGAGCAAGGCTAATATGCAAGCTTCTAGCAAAGAAGCTATCTTTTTATCTACGAAGGATAAAACGCTACTAAGGAGGCTAGCGCTTTAGTGAAAAGTCTAGGACTCTACTAGGTCAAAAGAGGTTAGCACCAAGGTCAAGGAAGCTAGTTAGGTCAAAGAAGCTAGAGCCAAAAGTCAAGGAAGCAAGCTAGGCCGGGGACACTAGTTAGCTGAGGCGCTTGTGCAAAGATGCTAGTTAGCTGGGACGCTTGTGGCCAAGATGTTGCGCCGAGGACGCTTTCCCAAGGACGCTTATGGCCAAGACGATGTTGCTCAAGGAAGATGTTTGATAGACACATTTATGTGTTTAATTTGCTTTCAACTTTTATAGTGTTGGAACTCATTTTGTACTAATATTGTGTTTTTATGTATTTATAGATATTTTTGGAAAATAAACATTGTTGGAAAAATTGGCTCAAAAAACTACTAAAGGCACCAGAATTGATAAAGGCACCCGAACATTGGATATGAGCACCCCCTCTTCTTCACGGTTCAAAAAAATCATTTTGGCGGGAAATTCGTTTTAAATACAGAGATATCTTGTATCGATTTTGGATGAGATTTTCACGTAATTTCTGGGATTAAAATTAGAGAGTATAATGGCCATATAGACATGACCAAAAGATACGTGAAAGAATCAACATATCTTGTGAGATGTACGTGAAAATTGAAGAGTTTTTATTCCCGGATATTATTCTTATTTAAAAGAGAATTTTGTGAAGATTAAATGTGTTTGGGAGATGTTATGGGTGTATAAAAGAGTGTCGAAGGTCATAGAGTGATCAGAGAGTATTAGAGAGAGTATTGGAGAGCTCAGGAGTAGCCAGAGATCGAAAAAAAAAATCCAGGAAAAATATTTTTTCTGCTGGTGAAAGAAAAGAGGAAGAACATAAGGCGTCAGAGAAACGTTGCTGATAGTGTTGCTGAAGCAGTCTTATTCAACAGCACCAGAAGTCCATTCTTTTCTCTCGTTTTCTTTTCTTTCTTCTGTAACGCAGAAAACACTTCTCTGTAACGCTTATAAGCATATAAAGTATCATGTGTTACTATTATTTCACCATTGTAACCACCTTTTGAGCTATGAAATATATTTTTGAGGGTTTTTCCAATACAATGGGGAGTTAAACCCCATCATTGAGGCGACGGAGGAAGCTAATTTTCCAAAGATTATGTGGTAATTTTTTTATTTAATTAATTTATGCAATTCATTTATGATTAATTGCCTTGGTTAAAAATTGATTTAATGATTTTTGTTAAGCAATTGTGATTTCGTTAGATGGTACATGCTTTGGCCTAGGTTTTAGATGTTCCATGCTTTTGTTATACAATTGTTATTTTGAAAATCTACTTTTTGTAATATTTTAGAATCAAATTAAATGTTAGAATTGCATAATTATAATTATTGAATTTAATCACTTTAAAAATTGGAAAATAGTGGAATCCTAGCCTCAGTTTACTCTCAATCTTGTTATAAATTTTATTTGATTTTTGCTATTTTTAGTCTTAGAAATTAGATTTAAAAACAAATCTTCACAAGTCTTGAACGAACTTTATTTACCACTATTAAAAAAAACATCAATTTTTGGCGCCGCCAACGCGGACTTGTTTTTAGAATTGTTTTTAGATTTATTTTTTTAGGTTTAGTTTAATTTATGATTTATTTTTTGTTCTTTTTTACGCGTTTGGTATTTTCTATTCTTTTCATATTTGAAGCGAAACTAAAAAAGAATAGGAGAAAGTGCTATAAAAAGGAAGTAGAACCAAAGAAGGAAAGAAAAGAGGATTCCAAAAGGAGTGAAGAAGATTTTATTTTTAGATTTATTATTTTTTATTATTTTATTTTTAGTTTTTAGTTTTTATTTTTAGAAACTGTATTAGGGTTTGGCTATTATTTTTGTAATTATTTTAGGTATTTTTTATTTTTTTTATTTTTGGACTTTGGACTTTGGACTTTGAACATTATTATTATTTTTTAAACCCTACGGAAGGGTATTTAAATATAAACTGCAACAGGGAAGGACGAAAATTACGATATTGTCTCGGCCCCCGAGTTCGTACACTACCACAGGAGTTGGTGGCCCGAGTCGACTACAACCGATTCATCCCCCGTCTGGTACGGGAGGTAAGACTCGATCAACCCACGAATCCCCTGCAAGTGGGTTTACTGTATTCCTTCGTACGCATATATGTTGAGGACTTGAATACGGAATTAATTTTCTAGTAAAGGGCAAGGATTGGCCATATAAGATAAGGACTCGGATTTCATCACCGTTTCCTTCTTGCCCGCCTTAGGAACACGTTACCTAACGCAAACCTAATTCTTAAAATTTGACTAGAAAGAAGACCGATAGGGTATCGAGCTTATTGGAAAATCATTCAAAAGGCTTGTATTGGTTACTTTGTTAGCTTAACTTAAAGTTCAGGAAGATTATTTTAAGTTGATTAGAGCCGCCTTGTAACCCAGGGAAAAGTTGCCAAAGAGGCAGGGTTATCAAAGCTCCTTAGAGCTTATCCTGCTTATATTCGACTTAATCTAATTCAGATCGTTCTGAGAGATTCGCTAAAACTGTAACTAGTTGCCTTTTTTAGAAGAATAGAAGTTGGTCTAGAAACAATCTAAGTGGAGCCATCATGTTTTTTGTTTGCTAGATTCAATAGGTTTGATTTGGTTGAGTTGGCCTTGTTTGTGTTTGTTTAGGATTCCCTTCTGATTAGGAGTTATTGCATTCCCAGTGAGCGTGCCTGGAGAAGAGATTCTATTGGTCGTTTGATCAGTGACGGAAATAGAAAATCTGCCTTTGAAATTGAGAATTTAGGAAACCCTTCTTTTGAGAGACTAAACTTTAGTTTAGAGAATTCTTCTCTTAGTGAGGAAGTTATTCCTAATTTTCCAGTTGTGCCAGAAATGGCAACCTTGAAAGATTTGTTGAATCCTACTAGGACTTCTCGTCCATCATGTATCAAGTTAGATGAAACTCAAGCAAACTATGAGTTGAAACCTGGGACCATACAGATGCTCCCACTCTTCTTAGGGAAAGAAAATGAAAACCCTTACTTTCACATTAGGGATTTTGAAGAAATATGTAGTACCCTAAGAATTCACAACATGTCTGATGAAGCTTTGAAACTTAGGTTATTTCCTTTTTCCCTGAGAGACAAGGCCAAATCTTGGTTATATAGTTTTCCATCTGAATCCATCGAGACATATGAACAACTTACCGCTGCCTTTTTATCTAAATTTTTCCCTAGGCACAAAATATCATCTCTTAGGCAAGAAATTTCCGCATTTGTGCAGCAAGAGGGAGAATCTTTGTATAGGTATTTGGAAAGGTTCAACGAATTAGTAACACAATGTCCCTAACACGGTTTAGAAAATTAGACTAGTCCAGATCCTTTATGAAGGGCTAGATTATCCAACAACGATCATGGTTGAGTCATTGTGTTCAGGGAATTTAGAGAGTAAAACTATTAATGATACAATGACATTTTTGCATGAAATTGTCGAAAAGACCCATCAATGGGAATGTAGCAAGGAACCCCAGAGAAAAAATTTACTGAGCAGAGGTAATGTCAATAGGGTAGATGGAATTCTTGAATCAGATGCCAAAATTGCAGCTATAGCAAAAAGGTTAGAAGCCTTAGAATTCAGTCAATCTAGTCGTGGAATAGAGCCCAAGTCATATTGGGAAGGACAGACTGTTGAAGAGCAAGCCCATGCTCTTTATAATAACACTAGATATGATAACCGTCAGAAGTTTGATCCATATTCAGAAATTTATAACCCTGGTTGGAGAAACCATCCAAATTTTTCTTGGTCTAAGGGCCAAAATCAAGGTCAGTCTAGTAACCCTCAGGTTCCACCAGGTTTTGGTTATACTAAGAATTCTTCTGGTCCAACACAATTTCAGAGCCCTTCAGATAAGAAGATCATGAGTTTAGAAGAGTCTCTCACCTTGTTAACTCAGAGCACTATAGATCTTCAGCAGAACACTAAAGATTTTCAGCAATTTGTCAATCAAAGTTTACGAGAAAATCAAAAGATTATTCAGGCTAACAGTCAGGCAATTTCCAATTTAGAAAACCAGGTTGGTCAAATCGCTGAGTCTTTGAGAGAAAGAGAAAACGGCAAGTTCCCTAGTCAACCACAACCCAACCCTAGAGGAGTTCATGAGTTATCTTCTGACCACGTGAATTCAATTAAAACCCTTAGGAGTGGTACATTAGTAGACAATAAGGTAACCTTTCCCAATAGTGAACATGATGTAGTTCACCCTTCTGAGCCTATAGTTGAAGAAACTGAGAAAGTCTCTAAAAAGTCCAATGTGGTTCCCGTTGAGCCCGATTTTGTGCCCAAAGCACCATTCCCACAACTTCTAGTACCAACTAAGAAGGAATCCAACTTTAATGATATATTGGAGATTTTTAAACAAGTTAATATTAATCTTCCTTTATTAGATGCAATTAGACAGATTCCTACTTATGCCAAGTTCCTTAAGGATCTTTGTATGCGAAAGTGAAAGCGAAAGCTTAGCGTACAGAAAAAAGCCTTTATAGCTAGTCATGTGAGTTCAATTATCCAGAACAACACAACTCTTAAGTACAAAGACCCAGGTTCCCCTACCATTTCTTGCACCATAGGTAACTACCATATGGAGAAAGCGTTACTTGACTTAGGAGCTAGTGTGAACTTACTTCCATATCATGTGTACCTCCAGCTAGGACTTGGTGACATAAAACCTAACCAGATAACACTTCAGTTAGCTGATAGGTCTGTTAAAATTCCTTGTGGTATTGTCAAAGATGTTCTTATTGAGGTCGATAGGTTTATTTATCCTGTGGATTTTGTTATCCTAGATACCCAACCTGTTCCTGACTTAAAAAACCAGATACCTGTGATATTAGGTCGCACGTTTTTAGCTACATCTAATGCGATCTTTAACTGTCGAAATGGTACTATGAATTTTTCTTTTGGTAATATGACTATTGAACTGAATATTTTCAATATTAATAAGCAACCCTCTGAGTTAGATAACACGTGCATTGAAGAGGTGAACATGATAGAAACATTAGTTCAGGAGTCATTACCAAACATCTTATCTGAAGATACACTAGAGAATTGTTTAACCCATGTTGGCTTAGATTTTGACGATGTTAGCACCATTGATCAAGTGAATTCTCTGTTAGACTCTACCCCTGTGTTAGATACTAATAGATGGAAAGCTAAGTTCGAACCATGACCAGTTTCTAATTCTACCTTAATTCCTTCTTTAGAAAAGCCTCCTAAGTTGGACCTCAAACCATTGCCAGATACTCTGAAATATGTGTTTTTAGGCCCATCAGAGACTTTACCTGTAATTGTAGCATCCGACATGGATAGTGATCAGGAAAGTAGGCTAGTGACCGTACTTCAAGATAACAAGGAAGCTTTAGGATGGACCTTAGCAGACATTAATGGTATAAGTCCTACTGTTTGTATGCATTAGATTCATTTAAAGGATGACACCAAACCTTATAGGGAGATGCAACGTTGACTGAACCCTAACATGAAAGAAATACTTCGAACTGAGGTGCTTAAGTTGTTAGATGCGGATATTATCCAGCCCATTTCAGAAAATAAGTGGTTCAGCCCCGTTCAGGTTGTTCCCAAGAAATCAGGTATCACTGTAGTCCAGAATGAAAACAATGAATTAATCCCAACCCGAGTGACCACGGGGTGGCGTGTTTGTATTGACTATAGAAAATTGAACAAGGTCACAAGGAAGGACCACTTTCCCCTTCCTTTCATCGACCAAATGCTAGAGCGATTATCTGGACGTAGTCATTATTGCTTGTTAGATGGCTACTCTGGTTATAATCAGATTGTTATTGCCCCAGAAGACCAAGAGAAAACTATTTTTACCTGTCTCTTTGGTACCTTTGCGTATAGACGCATGCCTTTCGGGTTGTGTAATGCACCCGCTACTTTTCAGCGTTGCATGATGAGTATATTTTCTGACATAGTAGAACGGTTTTTAGAGGTTTTTATGGATGATTTTTCAGTGTTTGGTTCATCTTTGGATGAGTGTTTGCATCATTTGATATTAGTGTTGACTAGATGTAAGGAAAAGAATTTATTGCTTAATTGGGAGAAATGTCATTTATGGTTCGATCAGGAATTGTTTTAGGGCATATCGTATCTTTTAAGGGTATGGAGGTAGACAAAGCCAAAGTTGACCTTATTAAGAATTTACAGGTTCCCAAAACCGTAAGAGATATTAGGTCATTCTTAGGGCATGCAGGTTTTTATCGTCGATTCATTAAGGATTTTAGCTTGATTTCTAGACCTCTTTGCAATTTGCTTGCAGAAGATATTAAGTTTATCTTTGATGATGCTTGTTTAGAGGCTTTTGGGAAGCTTAAGACTTTACTCACTACCGCCCCCATAGTCCAGGCACCTAACTGGAACCTACCATTTGAAATCATGTGTGATGCTTCAGATTATGTTATTGGTGTTGTGCTAGGTCAACGAGAAAAAAATTTACTTCATGTGATTTACTATGCTAGCAAAACTCTGAATGATGCCCAAATGAACTACAGCACTACAGAAAAAGAATTGTTAGCCATTGTTTTTGCCTTAGACAAGTTTAAATCCTATCTCTTAGGTTCTAAGGTCATAGTCTTTACTGATCATGCTGCTTTGAAGTATCTTCGTCCAAGAAGGATACTAAACCTAGATTGATTAGATGGATCCTTTTGTTGCAAGAGTTTTCTCTAGAAATTAGAGACAAAAAGGGTGCTGAAAATGTAGTAGCGGACCACTTGTCTAGGATTGTCTTTGATTTCCCTGATGATTCCCCTCATGTGAGGGATAGTTTCGCTGATGAACAATCTTGTTTCCCAATTACCTTAGTATGTGAATATAGTGAATTATCTTGTTACTAGTCGAATGCCCCAACATTGGGGTGAACAAGATCGTTCTAGGTTTTTAGCCGAGGTTAAGCATTTCTTTTGGGATGATCCTTATCTGTTTAAGTATTGTTCAGACCAGATTATTAGGGGATGTATACCTGGGAATGACCAGTCCAGTATTATTTCCTTTTGTGATGATCATGCTTGTGAGGGTCATTTTAGTACTAAGAAAACCGCTGCTAAGATATTGCAGTGTGGATTCTATTGGCTTTCGTTGTTTAAAGACACTCATCATTACTGTGTTACTTATGAGCGTTGCCAGAAGTTAAGAACCATTTCCGGTAGAAATATGATGTCTTTGAACCCTATTCTAGTTATTGAGGTCTTTGACGTGTGGGGAATTGATTTTATGGGTCCTTTCCTAATTCTTTTGGTTATTTTTACACCCTTGTCGCTGTAGACTATGTGTATAAGTGGGTTGAGGCGGTTTCGTGTAGAACAAATGACCACAAGGCTGTGGTCCAGTTTTTGAATGATAATATATTTGCATGTTTTGGTACACTGCGGGTTATAATTAGTGATGGAGGGTCCAACTTTTGTAATCGACCATTTAGGATTTTGATGAAGAAATATGGTATTACCCATAAAGTAGCTACCCCATATCACCCCACAAACTAGTGTTCAAGTAGAAGTTTCCAACAGGGAGATAAAACGTATTTTAGAGAAAATAATTAATCCTAATCGGAAAGGCTGGTCATTGAGGCTTACTGATGCCTTATGGGATTACCGTACTGCGTTTAAGACCCCCATTAGAATGTCACCTTATCGTCTAGTTTTTGGCAAGGCATGTCACCTGCCCGTCGAGATAGAGCACAGAGCATATTGGGCTGTAAAGCAACTTAATTTTTTGCTTGACAAGCAGGAGCTCACAGGAAGCTCCATCTCAATGAGTTGGACGAGATTCGTTGAGATGCATACGATAGTGCTAAGGAGTATAAGAACAAAATGAAACTTGTACATGATAGAAAAATTTTAAGAAAGTCATTTTCTCTGGGTCAAAAAGTTCTTCTGTATGATACCCGTTTGCATCTATTCCCGGGAAGTTGCGCTCTCGGTGGACGAGTCCTTTTATAGTTCGCACTGGTTTTCCTCATGGTGCTGTTGAGATTGAGACACTGGATGGTAGTAGTTCTTCAAAGGTTAACGGTCAAAGATTGAAACTCTTTTTAGAGCCTTTTCCTGCAGGTGATATTGAGGAGGTCCCTCTGGAGGACCCTGCTTACCTTGATTGACCATCAAGGATGTTGTACATTAGTAAGTTTTTGTAGGTTTTTGTTTTTATTTTTCTGTCTTATTCTCCAAAGAAGGATTGTTACGCTTCGCCTAGGTACTATCTTTCTGACTTACCTCTTTATTCCTCTGTTTACCTATATTTTTGGTATTGCACTTTAATTTGAAACATTGAGGACAATGTTAGGTTTATGTTTGGGGGTAAGGGAGAAACTTTTAGTTGAAATAATAAAACTCCAAACTTTAGAAATTTGTGAACAATTCAGGGTGACACTAACCATTCTAGGTAGATGGAAACTTAGCACTTTTTCTATAGGAATTGGTGTGCCCAGCTAAATGGTCTATTCATAAAAGGATGCCTAGCTCAGATGTTAGAAATAACGATAGTTGTCACCATATCTCGGAATCTATCTTAACCATATCACATTCTGTTTTTATTTTTACAATTTTTGTGTTTCTCTAAGTGATTTGGTGGGGCACCAGTATCGAATTGTTATCACCGCCAGGATGAAGTGTTTGAGATCAAGCCCCATTATTGTATTATTTAGACCATTATTCAAAAAATTGACACTTTGATAGCAATGTATGTGTGTTCTCCCTGTCTCCGTCGCCTAAGCAAGCGTGGAATACAAGATCCATGAGAACTATCATGTATGATTCTGATAAGGAGCATGCGCTTGGATTCATTTGATCCAATCATCTTGTCAGTATATTTAAAATATTTTCAATAAATCGACCGCTGGGACCCTTGTATATACCAGCTGAGTCGATATTAGTTTAAGGAATAAGACTAGTGGGAGTGTATCTCAAGCCATTCATCCTGGCAATGACATTCAGACAGATATGGGAAACACCGTTCACCTTAGTCAACATGTGCAAAATTTATTTTGTCTATATCCATTTTCTAAATCTTTCCATGTGATTGTACTTTGATAGATTCTGAGTATCGTGGCTGAACAACTATTTAAGTGGAGTTTTGAATTCTTGTATGAATTTTAGTACGCTGAGTGAAAACTCGTGTACATCAATTGGGCTCATATAGGGTAATGATTCTTACAGGCGAAGAATTTAGTATGCCAACTAAATAGTTTGTTTAGTGTCTATCCTCAATCGTTCACAGTTAGCTAGAATTTGGAGTAAAGGTTTTGTGGGTACACCTCTTATAAACGCTCACGAGACTACAACTTGTCCGATAGGGACACCTATGGGTTTAAAGGCTTATTGCACACGCTAAGTGCAATCACGATGCCTGTGAAAGTGAGTTAGGATTTTCTAGATTAGAATTGCTCGAGGACTATCAAATAATAAAGTTTGGGGGTATTTGATAGACACATTTATGTGTCTAATTTGCTCTAAACTTTTATAGTGTTGGAACTCATTTTGTACTAACGTTGTGTTTTTATGTATTTATAGGTATTTTTGGAAAATAAACATTGTTGGAAAAATTGGCTCGAAAAACTACTAAAGGCACCCAGAATTGATAAAGGCACCCGAACATTGGATATGAGCACCCCCTATTCTTCACGGTTCAAAAAAATCATTTTGACGGGAAATTCTTTTTAAATACAGAGATATCATGTATAGATTTTGGATGAGATTTTCACGTGATTTCTGGGATTAAAATCAGAGAGTATTATGGCCATATATACATGACCAAAAGATACGTGAAAGAATCAACATATCTTGTGAGATTTTCGTGAAAATTGAAGAGTTTTTATTCCCGGATATTATTCTCATTTAAAAGAGAATTCTGTGAAGATTTGGGAGATGTTATGGGTGTATAAAAGAGTGTCGAAGGTCATAAAGTGATCAGAGAGTATTAGAGAGATTATTGGAGAGCTCAGGAGGTAGCCAGAGATCGAAAGAAAAAAATCCAGGAAAAATATTTTTTCTGCTGGTGAAAGAGAAAAGGAAGAACTTAAGGCGTCAAAGAAACGTCGCTGATAGTGTTGCTGGAGCAGTCTTATTCAACAGCACCAGAAGTCCATTCTTTTCTCTCGTTTTCTTTTCTTTCTTCTGTAATGCAGAGAAAATTTCTCTGTAACGCTTATAAGCGTATCAAATATCATGTGTTACTATTATTTCACCATTGTAAGCACCTTTTGAGCTATGAAATATATTTTTGAGGGTTTTTCCAATACAATGAGAAGCTAAACCCTGTCACTGAGGCGACGGAGGAAGCTAATTTTCCAAAGATTATGTGGTAATTTATATAATTAATTTATTTAATTCATTTATGATTAATTGCCTTGGTTAAAAATTGATTTAATGATTTTTGTTAAGCAATTGTGATTTCGTTAGATGATACATGGTTTGGCCTAGGTTTTAGATGTTCCATGCTTTTGTTATACAATTGTTATTTTGAAAATCTACTTTTTACAATATTTTAGAATCAAATTAAACGTTAGAATTGCATAATTGTAATTATTGAATTCAATCACTTTAAAAATTGGAAAATAGTGGAATCCTAGCCTCAGTTTACTCTCAATCTTGTTATAAATTTTATTTGATTTTTGCTATTTGTAGTCTTAGAAATTAGATTTAAAAACAAATCTTCACAAGTCTTGAACGAACTTTATTTACCACTATTAAAAAACACATTAATGTTGCTCAAAGACGCTTGCTCGAGGACGCTTGCTTAAGGACGTTGTTGCTCAAGGACGCTTGCTCGAGGACGTTGCACCAAGGAATCTTCCTCAATGACGCTGCGCCAAGGAAGTGTGCTTAAGGATGCTGCGTTAAGGAAGCTTCCTCAAGGATTTATGTGCCAAGGGTGTTGTTCCAAGGGCGCTGCTAGACTGAGAAGCTATCCAAGGACGCGCTAGTGCTAATTTGCTTTTCCAAGGCCGCTGCTAGCTGGAATGCTTGTGAGCAAGGACGCTTTCTAGGTGAGACGCGCTTAGCTGGGAAGTTAGCGCTTTTAGTGCTAGGGAAAGAGTTAGCGCCAATGCACGTCTAGGACAAGGGGCTAGTGCTAGATTTGTGCCAATGTGAGAAAATGCTAGGGGTTATCCTAGTTCAGAGGCATAATGCGTCTTCGAAGGCATTGCTCCTTATTTGTAGCGCGTCCAAGAGAAGTGATGCATAATTCGTGGCTTATCTTTGAGAAAAATGCTAAAGTGGCAAACTTTAGGCCCAAGAGAGCAATTTGTGATGTGTTCATTTTGAACAAGGCGTTAATCTAGAATTTTTGTGAGGGATTAAGCATTAGCTACTCCCGGATTTGATAGATGTTATTGGAACATCGATGCGCATTCGAGGCAAGTTCAAGGAATTCAGTTGTGGAATTTATGCGACTTGAGACTAGTTTGATAAGGAATAAATATTGTGAATATTTAGGAGGCTACAAGGCCAGTTCAGAATGTATGTAATTATTTAGAGAAGACTCAAGTTGCTCTATACTAGTGGGCAACCCATCTAGGAGCTTGAGACTCAATATGTAAAGATTATATTATTAATTCTCTAGGGAAATATAAGTAGAACTTAATTCTCTTGCGGAATATAAATAGAAATACAGTATTTCGTATTCTGATGTGAAGTCAGAAATATGTGCAAAAATATGCACGGATACGTTTATGTTCCTGCACCTAAGCAGAAGGGCGATTTTACGATTCTGACCCTTGTCAAAAACCCATCATCTACATTAAATCTCATGCTTAGTGAGGAACAATAATGTTGTACAGTAAGCATTAGATAGTGGTAATACGCTTATGGCAATTATATATGCATAATCGAAAATTTAAATTATAGGAAGATGTACTTAACTTCTGTATTCCGAGTACTAGATGTATGCCCCTTAGTATTAACCTTGGTTAGTATTAGTAGATGTCCATGTTCTTGTCAGGAATGCTTGTCCGATGCTTTGAGAAGCAAAGTTGAAAAATAGTGGAAACCGGCAGAAGAAGCTGATGGTAGATCTGAATTACGGGTGGAGATGGCGGTGGATTCCAGTACTCTTGTCGTAGGCTTGATCATATTAATTCTTCAGGTACAGAATATTTCATTGGTTTAATATTATATCAGCGGAAGCACTGAATAACAGGGCGACAACATCAGAAGTTGGGATGACATGGTCACAATATGGAGAAGTGTTGATACAAGGTTGATGATGCCTTCTTATGTGGTGAGATCTTCTTGAGAGATGCAGCGAAACCTGAGATGATAGTATATCTGAGAAAATGAGAATCCACAAGCAGATGAGGTCTCTGAAAAGCCAAGTCTTATGAATCCCATATGGAAACCCTAGTTTGTACATCATTCATTCCAGAATCTGTTGAAATTTTATACGATGTCGGATTTTGGTGCTTAACCCCTACTATTAAGTCTACAGAATCTGAAAAGCCATATCTCCTAGCTCATCTCTCTGATTGATGTTCCCTTTTGGTATAACATAGATGAACACTTCTTATGAAGGATGCTTTGACACGTTCCTCACTGATTGTTGTCGATTTCTGAATTTGTGAAAATGAAGAGGTAATGATGGAAGCGTCAACAAATAATAGGGGAGTGGACTGAGTTAGTGCTGAAGAAGAAGGCGGGTGCTGGATGTGACACTCTAAACTTTTTCTTGGGTTTAACTAAACTCATTTACCCAATTCTTCTTTTAAAGTGCCTAAAAGTCTAATAATAAAGTGCCTTTAACACTGTTAGGTTATCCCTTAGTAATAATAATAGTAATGATTAGGAGAGGTCGTAAAAACTCTAGATATTTTAAGCATATAAAACATGTTTCATCTAAGAAGCTAGTGAGGGGCATTTGAGTACTTAGTATTAAAACTAAAACAAAAAGAAAGAGGAAGGGGGAGCTTATTCCTCTCACTACCTTTCCCTATTATTTTTTGCTGACATTCTCATGGAAGAACACAAAAACAAAATTCATTCAAAGGAATTAAGATCAAAATTGATCAAGATTTGGTGCTTTGAACTATTGCTGGAGCGGAATTAAAGGTAGGGATTATCTTTTCTTGAAATTGTAAATTGGTTTTCATCCAAGTGATATGCTTTACTGTTTTGAAGAAATTGAGTATTGATTATGATGTTTTACTCAATTTAGAACTTTAGGTAAATCGTAAGGAACATCAATTTCATGTATAGATGCCTTGATTTGAGAATTTTAAAATTAGGGTTCTTCATTAAATTTGGGGGTTTCAATAAAAATCATGTTCTTATGTGAAAATATAAATTGAATATGTTGTTTTCCTACTTAATTTATGTACCGAAAGCTTTGGGAAAGAAACTTGCATGATTTGATTGTAATTCAATCTTATAAACCCTATAATGGTTGTTTGGGAATAACTGATATCTTGATATCCGATGGTTGGATTGTAAAGAAAATTTTATGTATAATATTTCATTGTGTCGTGAAAGTACGGCTAAAATTTCAAGGAAATCAGGTCATGTTTATTACTGCAAAGATTGAATAATCTGGAACCGCAATGTGTTGAATTCAGACTCTGGACACTCAACTGTTTGTAATGTTTCTCATCATACATTCATCTGATAAAGCTGAATTTTTATTATATTTTTTATTTAATACTTTGTAGGTAACCTACTGTAAAAATTTCAATAGGTACCTCAGATCATGAAAAAGTCGTGACTGAATTTTGTATGTTGTTTATGAAAGCAGTCAAGTTATGAGGTGCATATCTCTTTATCCAACCGTTAGATGCTAATGAATTTTGAGTATGATGTGTTAATACGAGAAATAAAGATACTGTAAAGGCTTCAGAACAATATGATGCCATTTACTACTTAAATCTTTAGATGCATTATGACTATGATATGTATAGTTGTGGCCCTAAACATGAATATTCTGTTGTTTGTTTCTCATTTTTCAACCATCGAATTCCAGCAATTCCTTTTTATATTACTTTTGCTATGTCCTTTTGTTTTTGTTCACTGGAATTCCGTAGAATGACAGGACCTAAGTTGCTCAATTGATTGTCAAAATTAGTTGGATGGATGCACTTCTCATCGTCGTCAAACTGCATAGAAAAGGATTTGTTTGGTTAACATTATACTGAATAGTTAGACTTTCATATGACATGTTGTTGGGTGAGTTTGTATGAGCCAGCAGTGCTTTAGTGCTTTGGTAAATGGTAGAAAATAGTTGGCGTAAACGTATTCTTGTTTCTGCACGACATGCATTTTATTACTTATATCTTTACTTCTTGTATGTTCACAATAATTTTACATTAATTAGCATTTTGTTAAAGTTGTGTACATGCTGTGCATAGTTGTAGTAGCTGTGGAAGTTTTGTTCTGCTTAACTCTCCTTGTCTTTTATTCTAGCTAGTTAGACAGCTACAACATTCAAGTCCATGTTGCTGATTCCATATTTTGTGAAATTGTTGGATAAATATATCTACATACCTCATTTTAGATATTGTGTGGATTCTAAGGAATATTTGTGTTCTACTTTATGTCCCATGAAATACCCTGTTTATATAAAATGATATGATCTGTAAATTTGTGGTTTTGGAATACTTTAGTTTAAAACCACTTGTAGGGTGCTACTGGTGAAGTTTGTGTTCTGACTTGCATAGCAATATTTATGTCTTGTTTGTGATAAATATTAATTTCCATTGAAATAATTGGTCTGTATACGGTGATGTATTTATGAGAAGTGAGTTACAGTCAAGTAGCATGTCCACTAGATTTACTTAGACTTGTAATTCAAATATATTGATCCACTTTGTCTATGGGTTGTGTATTTGCATCAAAAGCATGTGTATTATCATGAAATTAGACGGATTATCCACTTTAGTTACAAATAGTTGGTAAATGGTCGGTATGTTACAATCAATCACTTATTGATGTACCTATGTGAATTGAGTTAGAGTCCACAAAACATTATATCTTGATATTAAACAAAATGGACAGAGACCTTCTGTTGTTGGTTTGAGTGGCAGGTACATGTACAAACATGGATGCTGACATCTTCTTCATCAATGTATAGTTGCTAAGGTGATTGTTGGTGATGTAATTTGCTAGATATAGTTGTTGCTATTTAACTCATACTATCCATACTATCTAAGTTATTACTACAATAAGAGATAGTACTGCTTTAGTAAGCAGTTCATACTACCTAAGAGATTGTTGCTACACGACAAGTAGTTCATACAATCTATGTAAGAAGACGATTTCTATCTAAATAGGATAGTTCAGATCATCTGATAAGAGATAGTTACTACTAGTGAGGGTAGTTCATACTATCTAAACCAAAAGACACGAACTACAATTATGCTTAATCCCTTCGAGCTGCGAAGATGGTATGTATGCAGTCGCTATGCTGTTCAGCACAAGGTTATTCATATCATCTGAATATGTTGGTTGATGTGCGGCAGTTCATACCATCAATTCAGAGATGATTGCAACCTTCACAGTATATATATCATTTGTAAGAGGTAGTTGCAGTAATGGTTGTTCATACTACCTAATGAAGAGATGATTTTTGTTTTCATATCATCTGATATAAATGTGAGATAAACATGATTGTTGCCTCTTCAAGATAATTCATACAATCTGGTAACTGTACAACCCGTAAGATAAGAGATGATTATTACCATTCAAGGTAATTCATATCACTTGTCTCGGACATGAGTTAAGCAATGGTTATTATCGTACGAGGTAACTCATATCATCTAAGAGAAATGGTTGTTGTTTATGATAATAGTTAATACCATTGATTTGGAAATGATTACTAACTCTTTTGAGTAGTTCATATCATTTGAGAAAGATGGTATGTTAAGTTTGATTTAGTACTATGATTTTCCACGCCCACTGGGGCTCCCACCTACGGGTAGCTACCTGGAAAACCGTTAGATGTAACGATGGCTGGTATCCGACTTCCCCTGACACTGGGACTGATCGCCCCTCACTCGTTCAATACGATGTGTGTTGTCAGGCCAGCTGCATCTCCCACCTACAGGTGGTTACCTGGAAGACCGTTAGCTGTAACGGCGACAAGAGAACCTCACAGTAGAAGCGATGGAAATCATTTTTCAGATCCGATGACCCTTGCGAAATTGTGGACTCTTCTAGGGTCCCTGGGTATGCGGCATGGGACGCATGCTCATAAGGTCCTAATTGACTTCAAAACGGACCTTGTGGATTTTTGAGTACTATGGTACGGGACATATGCTCGGAAAATCCTAACCCTTGAATCAGTGAGATTTCTGTTTAGCAGAGTCTCAGTATCTGAAGTTGGTGTTTTATAAGAGATGATTGTTACCAAATGTGGTAATTCATATCATCCGTTGGTATAAATAAATATCAGAAATAATATCAAAAAATGTAAAGCAGTTTGACGGATCCGATGATCCTCGAAATAAAAGCTATGTCTATCTGCTTATACAACATTTGGGGAAATATCAATTAATATTTGCTTGGTAAAATCGATACATTTGCTTGGTAAAATTTTATTAGTCCGAAAAATTACTAATGTTGGTTCCTCGAGTGGCGTATCGGGAAGTTGGAGTCTGTTAATGGAACGAAACCCGACCGTTAGAAGCAAAAAAAATCCGGTCCGCCACACTGGAGGTGCAAGGCGAGCACACTGGATGAGGCAAGGCAGGGCTGCACCAGAGGTGGCACATCGTAAGATTTTATAATAAGCATATCCCTGACCAGCAATTTGCAAACCAATATTCTGGAAGTTAAGAGGAGAAGCCTGAATCTGAGGTGACTGTGTCACTGGATGTTCGTTCTGAGTTGGAGATGATTGTGGTTTCCAAGTCCAGTACGTGTCCAACAGTAGAATCATGTGGTCAAAGTAAGTAGCACCAACAAAAGTGGGGTTACCGTTCTGGGTGTGATCAGGTAAGAAGAAGAGGTTTTCTAGCCGTGTGAATACTGATGTATAGAGGTTTTGTTGCTAGTACCGTTGCTGATCATACCTTCTAGTTGAAGGATGTTACCGTGTTAAACTTTTAAAAGTGAGGGAGTCGCCAGTCCCCAAGTATAACTTACTTGGATCCGTTACCTGATAGAAGATAACTTTTCGGTGTCGTCACACGTCCATGATTCCAGGAATTTGAGAGGACATGGGAAATCATGAAAGTTGCTGATGTCCTTTTGTTGTCGTCTGGGCTATTGAGATGCAACATGGCTGCTTTCTAAATGTGAGAGTCGCGCCTTTTCATGCTCCTTAGACCCACAAGCTTGATGTATTCCTATGGAGATGGTAATGGGATGATGTATCCTCATCGTCAAACTCTGTGAAGAATCTGATCCCATTGATGTTGATTGAGTCACAATGACGCGTCCCTGGGGACAAGTCTGAGAGATGCTGGCTCTGGTCCTGATAAAGGCTGGCTCAGGCTCTAATTATCGATGTTTCCATGAGGGACGGGTACTAGAGTGAGGCAAGTAACTCGAGGATCCTCCGTTAGCTTGGATCCGTCTCCAGTAAGGTTTTTCTATTTATGATCATGAAAGAACATGTGAATTATTCGAACTTCTCATGTAAGTACAGTCGTATTCAAATTTGCAAAAACTTTATGGATTTTCGTCATTAAAAAATTTCAGAAGTATAGTGCTTAGGAAAAACGTTATAGAATTTTCATACGACCTCCGTTTTTGATGATCGACCCCTATATCCTTATTAGAAAATATTTTCCTACATAATGTAAGGGGAAAATCCAGGTTTTGATATTGTTTGGGGTGTAAAAACGACCCAATAGTAGAATCCAGGAAGTACCCAGGAAAATCCTAACAGTTTTCAGACATGATGTCGCCCACCGTTTTGTCCATAACTCTTAGATCATTTATCCGATTAATGCTCACTTTTAGTATGTTGTAGTAAACATTCATGCAGAACTTTTGACATAAGAATTATGCCAAGATTCTTTACCAATTATCGCCAGCTTCGGAGTTTCCAGGAGGCAGTGTAAACGGTTTCTAATGCGGTTTTTTGTGACAGATCTTGTAATGGGTTCAGACCATATAATACTTCAAATATTACTTTGTAATGAATGTATATGATATTTATGAGTATGTATAGTGGGTTTTGTGGTTCATGCTCAAAAGTTTTGTGTTTGACATGTTCTGACTTAATATGCATGTGACCTTTCTACTTTTAGAGGGAGAATGATTGAAATTAGAAAGCTGAATTTACTGATCAAGGAACAAGAGTTACCATTAATTTTGATGTGGATATTTTCATCTACCAAACTGAAAACTTTGAACAGACTCCCTTTCGCATGTTTGTTGAGGATTACGCTTCAAATGATATTGATATGCGGGGTAGCAGTCCCCATTCATACTTGGTTTATTTGAAGTAGGCTCGGGGTGCGTCTCATCTTGTCTGCGAGTTGCAGGTGTACAACGTGATTGAGGGTAGTGAAAATACCTTTGTATTGCGACTTTGTAGAGTACATTATCTCATCAGGGTTGTAAATCTTCGGTTGACATGTTCCATAGAGAGAGCAAAGAACCTGACTGACAGAGGATTCTCGTAAAAAAGAAATCTAAGAATGCTGGAGCCGGCTTTAGTTTATGTTGTTGTTGTTGTAGTGCTTTGTCTGGACATGGTTGAAGTTGAAGGGAGGCGCTTGGTCTGTGACTCTTTTTGAGATGGGCTTTTTCCTTTGGCTCATTCTTTACCGACAATGCATATTAATGGTTGAACCGTCGGCTCCCACGAGTGTCTCCATTATTTTCTTCTCTCACTGGTCTGGTTCTTTCCAGCAGGGCAAGAACAGTTGTGGCGGATTGCTTCACGACTTCATGTAACTCAGATAAATTTCGGGAATGTAAATTTTCTAAAAGAGCACGATAGACAGGGATCATACCATTAATACATAGTTTTACCAATTGATGCTCTGTCACATTCGGATCGTGACAGTCCATCGCTTGAATTTTGAATCTCTTCATGTATCCATTGGGATGCTCATTATTCCACTTGTACCAGGTTTGATAGGGTGATTTGCTCGGAGACAAAGAAGTACTTCTTATAGAAAGCGTTAACCATATCTTCCCATCCAGAGATGATGTTGGGAGCGATGTTGTTATACCATGTGTAGGCTCTTCCAGTGAGTGAGTTTGAAAATTCTTTGAGATGTAGAACATGATTATATTCGTGCCTTCCTAGTGATTCTAGGAATCGAGAGACATGTTCACGATCTTTTCCAGATCTCATCGTAAAATGAGAAAGTCGGAGATGAGTAACCTCATGGTAGAGGAATCCTTTGAATTTTATGCGGGTAAAGAGGTTGATGTTGATGTATCGAGGATGAGTCTTCCTTTCCATTATTCCATAGGAGTCTCTCCAGATCTTCACGGGTGACAAGATCGGATTGTTGGTTTTTCATTGCTAGATTATCAATAATAATATGAACTTCTTTTTCTTTTTGAGTCCTGGAAGTCTCAGCATCATCAGCCATTGTAAGGTTTGTCCTGGTTTACTTCGTCAGGCGATGACGTTGTTCTGGAGGGAGTTGTTCCGTTAAGGGCTTGGGACAAGCGAGTACCTCCGTATGAGTAGTACCCATATCCACCTGTGTTCTGGCAAGAACTTCCTGTCTCTTCATCAGATCCTCAATGTTGAGCGGAGTTTGGGTATTCTCGGTGTCTTCTGAAGTCTTGTTACCGAGAGGAGGTGTGGTAGTAGTATTGGTAGTGACGTTGGTGCGAGGAGGGTCAATAGTGACAGGGGTATTTTTAGAACCACCACCAGCACTACCAAAACCGTTAATGGGAGTTGTAACCGCTCCAGACCTAAGATCCACCATTTTGAATAACTGAAAATTGGCTTTTGTAATTGAGAGGTTGAACTCTGATAAGTGCCTAATTCACGTGTTTCTAGTGTCAATTCCATAATTGTTTTAGCTATAATTCTTGCATATTACTTGTTATTACGTTTGTTTTCTATCTTATGTTTTATATTAGGTGAATCATCTGAAATCAATGGAAATTGTGTTAAAGAGAGCTAAGATTAGGAAAGGAGTTCATTATGGCATGAAAAGGAGAGTCCAAAGGATGGAAACAAAACTTTGAAACAATAGTTCCGGGAAGATTTACGGTTGGAAATATATCACATAAGCCAACCGTAAAAGAAGTTAATTTTGAGCAAGAAATTCCAGGAAAATTTACAGTTGGATTTAGACTATCAAAGCCAACCGTAAAATTAGTTGAAAAGATATCAAGATTTTGTCACAGCCATTATGTAGACAAATGAAAGACGAAGCCAACCCAAAAATAACAAGGTCAATCGGACATCGTATGAGGGAGTTATGACCAAAACGGTGAAATACAAAAATATTCCAGGAATAATTACGGTTGGAAATATTGGACTCGAATCCAACCGCAACTCTGGGAGTTTTGGAGAGAATTTGTGTGTCAGAATTTCGGTTGG